>JARVGW010000278.1:6626254-6667108 GCA_031762495.1 Anablepsoides rubrolineatus | reverse complement strand
CACTGGATCTGTAAGAAAAAGACATTTGAGTTATTCTACTGTTTATCATATCGGATTACATATACTCATCATCTCTCTTCCTCCTTTCCAGCCCTGGATGTTCCACTGCACCTGTAAAATAAAATTCACTTACCTTTTGTATCCTGGTCTCAGTCTCCTGTTTGTTCCTCGTCTGCTCACCTTTGACTACCTCAGAAACTTGTCAATCACAGTGAGTGGCTGATTGAAAAAAATAATAAAACTATTGTGGACTTCTAAACTTTAGTTCATGATTTAGTGGCAACACAATACGCAAATAACTTGGAGTGTCACTTTGTTGCTAAAACATAAAACACCCATTTTCACAGCTCATTCACGTTCTTTCTCCATCCTTCCACATGTCTCCAGTTCAAATATCATTCTGAGGAGCACAAGGCTGAATCTGAATGCTTTGATCAGGATGGATCTGTTTTATGTTAAAACCAAAGTCTTTTTATGCTCTGCAGAACACCTCTCACAGCTTCAGATAAAACTTGCAGAGAAATCGAAGGCATTATCGACATACAATATTTCTAAAGAACACAGGTAAAAAATCATAGCATTGCAAAAATCAGAGTACTTGCCAACATTTTAAATTTTTCAATCAGGCATTTCTTCTCTTTGTCTTTGATGGTGATGATTTTAGTAATCTTGCGATCACTTTTCTCTGTCCCCTGTTCGACAAAGAAGGCCCTGGATTTTGTACGCAGAGCATCCAGAGCAATTGTATAGTTGACTTCTGAAAGAAACAGAAAACTGTGTTGTTTTAAAAACAGCAAAAACAAATGAATTAGGGAAGCAAGTTGATGGCAGAGACAGTGACACACGTAAGCAGTAAAGCTGTCTTGCTCACCTGCAGCAGAGTTTGGATCCTTCTTGTCAGATTTTACAAGGTAGCGATAACAAACTGTGATGTTCACACACGCAGATCCATTACACGGGTACTGAGACTGCTGCAGGTTTATTTTAACAGGGTTAAAAGTCATGTTAGCATGCAGCTCTGCAACATCTCTGGTCCTGTTGAAATGAAGGCAAGATACAAATTTCTGTATGAAAAATTACAAATTTCTATGTTTTCACTTTACACTTTTTACAGAGTGAGTCAAAGAAATCTCACAAACTATTCAATGGATTAAAAAAAAAGCTAAACAGCAGCAACTAAAGCAATAACTTGGTTCATTTTACAGATATTAAGCTAAAATTTTTGTGTAATTGTAGTTGGGGAGTCATCCCCAACATGTACTCTGGGAGCTGATAGATTGCGCAAGATCTTTGTTTAAAACTTATGCAAAGTGATGTGGGATATGCATTACTTTGAGGACTGCTTAACTTTTCACTTCTTTGCTGTGGATCCCTGTCAAAATTGAGAATCGCTGCATTGAACAGTTGCACTAAATTATGCATAAAGTCATTATCTTGTGCCGGGTTCACATGGCAAGATAATTTGCCATGTTGCTTCTTCCTCCTCTGCCATGTTTATTTACTCTGTATTCTTGTTTGATCTGGGCAGGTTTTGCAAGATTTCCAGTCTGACATCCCAATGTTTGTGTGTGAAATCTGTCTATGTGTAGTGTGTTGTCTTGCCGTGTGGCTGTGCACCATACACTGTAGGACCAAACATGTTATATGTATGATTTTTTTTATCGTTGTGTGTTGGGTTTCTCACTCCTTGAAAATCAGTCGACAATTCTAAAATCTTGCTATGTGAACCAGGTATTGCAGGATAAGTCAGGTCAATTGCAGGCAAACTTATGAGCTGAAACTAAGGCTTGGTTTGTCTGCAACTCAGACTTAGTTCTGATAAAGGATGAAACAAAAAAGGTCTGTACAAAGGGCCTGATTTAACCTTGTTGTGTATGCATCAAGTCATTACATGCACACACTTCTGTTTTTAGAAAAAAGTGAATGTTCTGTTGAGCATAAAGCTTGGTTTCACAGCTGTCCATTCTACTTTTAAGCTTTCTCAATCAGAGTCTATTAAGAGCAGCCGCCTGCTGCCAAATTGTATAGAGG
Organism: Anablepsoides rubrolineatus; assembly: GCA_031762495.1. NCBI lineage: Eukaryota > Metazoa > Chordata > Actinopteri > Cyprinodontiformes > Rivulidae > Anablepsoides > Anablepsoides rubrolineatus. The sequence continues at coordinate 6,665,077 of JARVGW010000278.1, read as the reverse complement.
TTCTGAGCCACATGGGAAATGGAGTTCTCACTCGGCCTTGTTGAGCTCCTGCCAATATAGGCTGTGGGAGGAGACCTGCCTGGGAAGCTAAATCATTGTGTGGGCTGATGTTTCAGAAGATTGTGGGTTGATTCAGCATTCTGGAGTAAAATAGTGAAATACTGTATGTAGGCGGAGGTTTTAACACAGAGATTCTTAGGAAGCTTTTCGCTTACAGCTCTATAAGTCCAGTGGGACATGCACAGCTGTCTAAACCAGTGTAAGATAATGCAAAGCAGACATGCAAGTTGATGGCTCCAGGAAACGAGCTCTGCTGCGGGAATGGAATGCAAGATATAAGGAGTAAATGCTTCTGCTGTCAGTGACGATCCGCCCACTAACCAGAACAGGGAAGCCCCTCCAAGGCCTCCTATGGTAACGTCAGTGATGCCGTCTCCATTCAGATCCATCACTCCGTGGATGGACTGACCAAAGAATTTCATCTTTTCACCATCTCCACCTGCAGGGATGTACTGGGGAGACACCGGGCGACAAAACATAGAAAGTTAGGGATTGTTTACGATTGGAAGAAAGCCAGGATTACTTTCCTCTAACTAACCAAAAAATATGTTTTGGTACAAAGGCTGCTTGATTCCTACCTGTACAAACTGCTTTTTCAGGGATTTCTTCTCTCCGTGGTAGATGTAAACAGCTCCTTTGTGGTCATTCTCAAATGGCGCACCTATGACGACGTCGTTGTATCCATCAAGGTTGAGATCAGACACGGCTGCTATGGCAGTACCAAACCGAGCGCCGCATGGCTCGTTTTTAATGGAGCACCCAGCCGACTGAGCAACACAACACGTCTGGTTGGTAGGCTTCAAGGTAAACTCGTGCTCAAACTGGCCCTGATGGTAATAAAATTGAGAAATATCAAGATTGTGAGAGACAATACTCAATGATTCTGCCATCCATGTAGGTTTTTTTTTTTGAGAAATTCTGAAGCAAACGGACGTAACATCTTTTTCATTTTTTAAGGGCTGAGTACCCGTTTAAGTTTGTAGACGTAGACTTGTCCCTGCTCGTCTCTTTCTGAGCCCATGTACATCGGAGCTCCAACAAGAAGGAGGTCCGTGAGGGAATCTCTATCGATGTCAACAGTCTGCAGGACGCTGCCAAAGTAGGAACCAATCTGCAGGCATTGAGAAATGTTCATTTGGTTAATTTAACACCACGTCTGTCATGTTAGACTCAAAGAAACTACTCAATACTGATTGTTAAGGAATAGTTTTAACTTTTCTCAAGATGCAGACTGAGAACCAATGTGTACAATTTACTGATGTTGCAAGCAAAGATAGACATTTACCTGTTCTCCTTTCAGTATTTGTGAAACAATAATGTTGTCCTCTTTCATACGGTAGATAACAACACGGCCTGTGTGGTTGTACCGCGGTGCTCCACTGATGTACAGAACTCCTTTGTGAGTGGAGGCAGACTGAACATCATATCCTGAAAGAATTTAAACACAGTGTTACAATCCCATTCTAACACAGATCATCATGAATGGATTAGAAAGAATTTTATCATCAAATGTGCTTCAGCTCTGTATGTGAAGCTTTTGAATCCTTTTTTGAATGTCTGTTTATGTCTGCTTTTGTTAGCTAAAGTGCATAACACCAGTGGAAACTGGCAGGAACTTCTCAGAAAAGAACACAGAAGCTCCGACAGCTGCAGTCTGGCCTTCAAGTTCGAGCATGTGCCAACAGCTGAGTTTACAGTCCGAACCAACCAGTGCTCCATCTAATGACATGTTGATTAAATAATTTGATATTAAGATGATGCGATTGCTTTACACGCCATAAAAGGCAGCGAGGCAGAGAGAAGAGCCTGCATACAGAACATTATTTATGGGACACATAAGGAGAGAGAAGAGTCTGGTGTCAGGTTGACAAATTGTAGATCTTCATCCTCCTCGCAACTCAAACTGCAGCTGTAGAATTTCACCTAACCCCCTGAAGCAGGGAAATATTTTTTTTTATTATAGTTCCTAAACATTTAAAGCAGAAAAAATAGTTTAAGATCACTTCATGCTGCTGCCCAATAATACAGTATGTTCAGCTGTCACTTTGTGATCATTTTACAATTACAAATCCGATGTACAATCAGTCAACATGTGATCAGATAGGTTCATGTTAACTTGTTTTTTTGTTGACTTTTATATGCAAATATATTTATAAATTAAATTTATTGTTTGTTGTTTATAACATTGTGTTGGCAAAAGGTCTTCAAAATGCAACGTTGCCTGCATGGTGTTTACACTGAGGAATCAATGCATTTTTGAAAATATTGCCTACATTTTTAGCCTTAACTGTTATAAAGAACGACTTAAAACTAAAGGTTTTGGACACTAATGATCTAAACTGAACATAATGTAAGTTATTAAAATGTTTATTATTACTTTATAATTCGCAATATTTTCATATTTGCAGTTACTCTATGTTGTGTTTCCTGTATGATGGAGCTGAGTTAGAAAACACAGTATTTTATATCCTGTTGAACTCACCAAGGTACCCAGCTAGTCCTTCATACCCGGCCTCCAACTTTGGGTCATAAAACTGATTTTTTTTAGGGATGATGGTTTTGTTGTCAGTTTGCATCACCACCGTTCCATTCCAGTCATACGCTCCGACTGCTCCCAGTAACAAACCCTCCTGTGAGAGGAAACACACAAGACGTTAAAACAATGAGATGTTTTATTTAAGGATCGAGGGTTGTCTAAATAGTCTCGTTTTTGTCTAAAACTTGGGTGGGCGGGGAATTACACAGGTAAGACTTGTTTAGAAAAAAAGCTGACATTGTGACTAATATTTGGTTGAGGTTCTGCCTCAAGGGGAGGAGTTTTGGTATCTCAGGGTTTTGTTCATGAATGAGGGAAGAATGAGGTCTAAGTTTGACAGATGGATTGGTGCAGCATCTGCAGTATTGTGAACTTTGTGCCAGACCATTGTGGTAAAAAGGGGGCTGAGCTGCAAGGCAAAGCTCGCCTTTTACTGACAGTCCTACCTGAACTCTGTGTAGTGATCAAAACCATGACATCGTGGATACATGTGACTGAATAGAGTTTTCTTGAAATAGCTGGATTCTCCTTCAATAACAGGGTGAGAAGTTCAGATGTCCTGAAGCAGGGAAAAGCTAGGACAATTCCAAGGGCCCATACAGTGGAGGAAATAAGCATTTGATCTTTTGCTGATTGTGCAAGTTTGCCCACTTACAAAGACACGAACAGTCTATAATTTTGAGGGTAGGTTCATTTTAACAGTAAGAGATAGAATATAAAAAATAATTTGTCAATAAATCCCTATGTTTCCTAAAAATACCAATTTTGTATAACTGGATGGTGTGAGGGTCAAATAATTAGAACACAGGGAAATTCATGACTGTTTTTACACTATGGCCTTTAAAGTGTGAGGTCACAAGTTTAACCCTTGATGGATGGATGGACTTGTTCTGTCTGGTTGATGGAAGCCACCTCAGGCCCACAGACAATGTGCACAGTGACAGAGGAGGTGATAACCATGAGTCAGGAACAGGAAGAGAGACGTTTGTTTTAAAACTAACACAGGAAATACCTATGAAATGAATTTAAGTGGCGTATGAGGAGGCTAAATCAACAAGCATCTACCGTAATTCAGCCTCTCAGAGCGTCTCTTCTCTTTCTGACTCAAATGGGAGCAGACAACACACAACCAGGAACACACAGGACAGAGTCTTTCATCTTTTACTGACTGAGGTGAATCATCATAGGGCTGAAATGTAGAGATAAAACTACGGGAGGTGTTAGTTCAACATAAATATTTCCTTAATGGTTGCTTTTAGGCTTGTATTTTATTTTATTTTTTTGTAAATCTGTAGTTTACAAAATAAATCAATTATTCACAAAATCAATTAGTCACCAACTTTTTTAAACAATAAATTTGATATTTATCAATAGAATTTTTTGTACTTACTTTAGAAGAATGTGCACTAAACCCAGTTTGGGACATCTCCATTTCAAAGGAGGAAGTATGGTTCCCAGAAGTTGCTGAGGAAGAAACATTTTGATTTACCAGTAGTTCAATAAACTACCAAAACTGAAACATCATGTTATAGATTTGCAAACTCCTATTACAGATTTATAAAATTATTTTCTTTTACAGAAACAAACTTGTACAAGGAACATACATTTGGACCTTGAGTATACAGTGAAATTAAAATGTCGCCCCTGTTCACAGATTCACAATCAGAAAATAATATATGGGTTCTTAAAACAAAAACTATTTGTTGTTTTTGATACGTTTTTCACTATATGAATAAGTTCAGGAAACAAAAATTCATTAAGTGGCTCTAACATTAATATTATTAAACTTCAATTCTGGCCTCTTGTTCACCTCAATAAACTTTGTATTCTAACCAAAAATGATAACCTACTACTTTACAGTTGTTTGGTGTGTGTATTGTTAATAAAAGGTACTACAGGTAACAAGCATACTGTTAAATACCAAAAGAAGAGAAGAATCATCTCACAAGCCACTTTTGTTCACAACTAATAAGCGATGGAGAGTTGAAAGTAAAATTTTCTGGCAGTTCTAAAGATTCAACGGAAATACAGGAAATTACAGACACACCAATAAAGGAACCTGCATCAACTATAATTTACCAAAAGCCAGATAATAAAAAAGCAGCCACACACAAAGAAAAAGACTTAAAATATGAACAATTTCAATCATATTAGTCCTGTCTGTTCTAAAGATTCAATGGAAACAACAAAAAACAGGAAAAAAAGCGTACAGTTAAAGCCACAGAGAAAGATTTAGGAAACTTTAACACTTGGATTTTCTCAGAATCATCTTGCGATCCACTTTATTTCTCGCCCAGCTAAAAAAGCTTAGAAGATGGAGAGTTGAAGGTAAATTTTCCTGGAAGATCTGTCAGTTCTAAAGATTCAACTGAAATACCAAAAATCACAGGAACTATTTGCCAAATGCCATATAACACCTATACTTAGTCCCTCCGAAATATGACACAGCTCAGCTGAGGGCGGGGCTTAATGACATAATGTGTCACTTGGCTAATCGCAAAATTGTAAAACTTTAGCAAAAGGCAAGAAAACACTATTTATTCAAGAGTAACAAAATGCTAGATCAGTCATATTAGCATTAGCAGAACTAGCAACTGTAAAAGTACCAAAATTAACATTTATAAAACTAGAAATAGTAGTTAAATTCTAAGCACTAAAGTCAGATGTTGTGAAAATGTGTTTCTGTATTTACCTTCCAAGGCAAAGACTTTTTCTCCCAGCGTGTCCGCAAAATTCACCAAGGCAAACTCATCAGACACGTTGAAGAAGTGATCATGTACTGGCTTACTGGAAATCGATTTAATTTCATTAATAAACTTCTCCACCTGCTCTTCACTTCCATTGCTACGCCTGTAGTATCCCAGAACCTGGAGAGAACAAAACACAAAACTTAGTCTCTAAATGGTTTAATCCCATTCACCTGAGGGACTAAATCATTTAAATTGTCGAAAAGTTGTCAAATGAGCTCATTTGGTTTGATGTTTATACAGATAGTATTATTAGACAGATCGTAGTATTTATTTATTTAGTAGTAATAGTAGTAATATTTCAGTGTAACAGTGGTGGAGACACAGGGGTGGTTGGGAGGCAAGTGCCACCTCTGACATCTAATTGGCCACCCCAGGTGCCACTCCCAAAACATTGATATGTATGTGAGGATCCTGGATTTTGTATTTGCATTTAGATTTTGTAAGTTTGTTCTCTGATACTACTTTATGATACATTATTTTTTAGCTGTTCATTTAAAAATGGTTGAATTAAAGCCCTTTGTCAAATTAGCATTAGAATTAATGGTTAGCATAATTTGGGATTAGCATTGGCAATCAGCATGTGAGCATTCTTAGCTATTCCATAACTAATTTCAGCTCAATACATGTCAGAATATCTGAATTATAGGCATTTAAATTTAACTGTGGTGGATATTTAGAATTTTTGATTAGCATTTAGACTTTGGTAAAGATTGTGTTTATCTACGTCTACACTATATATTCAGCTTTGTAAAAAGCATGCTCAAAGTAATTTGTATACTTGTAAAAATGGCTGAATAATAAGACATGATTAGCATGTTTTTTTTTTTAGTTTTTGATGTGATCACACAGATTTTTCTTAAAACAGTTTAAATAAAACCATTTGGAATTAGCTGTTGTGGCCATCTTGAATTTACAAACCCGAAGTATTTGTTGTATGTTCTTCTGCCTTAAAAAAATGCCTTGGCCACCCCTGTGCCACTACAAAATAGTATAGCTTTACAACTAAGATGGATCATTAGAAGAAAATGTTTTTTTAGATTACCTGTTAACACTTATTGTGGATTTAATACTTGCCTAACTGATCCAAAATTTTTGATGTTACAAAAACAATTTGTACTCACAGCAATGCCAAACCTCAAGATTCCATCATTCTCACAGTCGCGGATGACCGCATCTTGTTTATGATTGTCATGTGATTCTCCATCAGTCAGTATCACCATGACTTTCTTTGCATCAGGTCGTGCACCCCTCTCTGGGGTAAATGCCTCCTTCCTGAATAAGTACAAAAAAGACAAGAAAACTAAAAAAAAAAACAGAAACATGACATTTTAAGAGTTGTAGCAAGTCAGCTGACATAATGAATGAATAAAAGGGACAAATGTTGCACCTTGCTGTTTCGATGGCCAAGAAAGTGTGGGTCTTTGTACCTCCATGCTGAGGAAGTGCTTTGACAAATTCCAGCAGCTTAGAGCTGTTATGAAACTGGCTGAGGTTGACCTGGTGAGTAACATCTTCACCATAAGATACTATGCCCACCTGAAAACACACAGACACGGATTGTGTTCTTTTACATTAAATCCAATTTTTCTTTAGTGCTGGTGTCTCCACGCCCTGGCCCTCCCAGGAGGTCTGCAGAGGATGTGGCTTGGTCTGGTGCAGTCGATGCACTAAAACAGTCTTTTTAAAGAGTTGTGGAAGATGTGACTTTCACACACTAGACTGCACAATGAGAAAACCTTTCCAGTGGAAAATTCTGCAATATTCAGACCAGATCAACACAGTAATAATAAAAACAAACAAGTTGACAAAAATACACTCAAGATGGGGCTTGACATAACATGTAGGAATTCCCATAACAAATAAGCAAATATATCATCAAAAACTAAATAATCAGCTAACACAATCCCTTAAATTATTATCTCTTCATGTTTATTATGCACTATAAGTCTAGTTAATTCATTCAAATATAGTGTTGTGTTTTACTCATTGGTTTATATTGAAATTTACTAATTAAACTGACTTGTGATTGTTGAGGGTCAAAATGGGTTTTTTCCAGGAAACGGCACATAAAGTCGACAATGCTTGACCATGGGTAGATACTGTTGGAACCGTCCAGCACAAACACAATGTCCAGTTTGTTTGAACAGCCTAGGGGGAAAGCAAGAAAAATACATTTAATATCAAGTATAATTTAGTTTGTTTTGTTGTTGTTTTTGTAGACGATGAGGCATAGTGAATGGAGAGTGTTGACCTATTCCTTCCATTTTTAAACTGGTCCAAATAAACACATTATAGACTACTGATTTTGGTCTGTAATCTGGATTATGTAAGACATCCTGTCCTGTTCTGTTTTTCTTCTGCAACACGGTGACTCCAAATTAAATTGCAATAACAACGAGGCAGAGGAATCCGTGTATATTTTGTTTTTTGGTTTATCCGTTTCAAAACAGTATCACAAAAAGAAAACAATCACATTGTTTTCTTTTTTGTTTGTTTGTTTTTACATTTTTAAAACCTAAATGTAAAATAAAACTAATTAAAAACTCTTAGTGTTTGCAACAACAATTTAAAGCCAAAATAAAATTTACGATCGTTGTTTTATTATGTAGCGATGCTGGAAATGATGGGAGTTGCCAAAGAAGAAGAATTTAAAGCTGAGTTTTTACAGATTCATTCTGAGATTTACCCTGGTGAGCTGTAAGTTTTTATTCTGATGCTAAAGAAATGCAATCATTTCTTTTCTCGCTTGAGAAAAAAATGACACCAAAAATGAAGTTTCATAAAAACTGCAATCCATTAAAACATTAAGTCAGCGATTTACTCTCACACAGTACAGATAAGTAAAATTTAAGATGTACTAATACTGTAAAAAAAAAAGTTCATGTTTTTTTTTTTTACATTATTTGACCATTTTCTATGTTTTCTTCTGATAGAAAAGAAGCAGAGAAAGTGAATTTAGAAAAATGAGAAACAGTAAGAGATAAATGAGTGGAGACTGTTTACTTTGCACTTTTTTTCACGGCCGTTTCCTTCCAAGGAAACTTACTGCAGTCCAGTAAACTGTCTCCTAACTTGGGCATACAACGCAGCAGAAGGGCTGGGCTGGGCCAGACCAGGCAGGAACAGAGTGGCAGACAAGTTTACATTAAGAAGGGTGATCTAATCTTCCTCCTGTCTAAGGGAGGATGAGTTTGATGTCTGGGTATTGGGTGGTGCTACTGTGCTTGATAGACACTAATCTCTTATCCTGGTTAGACAAGTCTGTACAAATGCTATCATGTCTTGCATAGAAAAGAAGCACATGTTTACTTTGACACGCTACATACTTTGTACTTCTGGAGCTATGGAGTTGAGGATCTGGAAGGAGGAGCTAACGTTAGCACAAACCCCGGTGATGTACTGCTGTAGGCCGCACATGTATCCATACTGAGGGCCACATGCCTGTGGAGACAGGAGACACACACAAACAAACTCAGACACTGAGAAAGTCAAGCACGCAGGCTGTGACAGGTTCATTTTCCATCAGGTCATGGATGAGAAGAGGTTCAGGGTTACTGCAGAGCAAAGTGGAGAACTCAGGAGGAAAGAGCTACTCAAACTGAGATTTGGACAGAGACTGTTTTAAACCATCAGAGATCCCTGAAATCTGACAGTGTTCTCATTTCAGAAATGACCTGCAGAAAACAAAATTACTCAATATACTCAAAGCCGTGAGATATAATATATCAAAGACACATACTAATATCTTAAAATAAGCATACACTGCTTTAGAGCCAGCCATGACTATAAACTACATCTCCCATAATGCATGTTGATTATTATGATATCCATAGGTGCAAAGCATATAAAAGTAATCGGTAGCTGCAGTCGGCACAATTCGCATAAAATCTCTTTTTAGCTGCATTTTTGCTGTTTTCTTTTGCTGCAGCCCAGTTATACTGGAAAGAAGGAATTTCCCACTTAGAAGTCATAAATTTAACCTAGAACGTCCCCTCCAGTGGGAGTTCCCAGTTGGAAAGTGGGAGAGTTCTTCAATTCGAGATGGCAGCTATTCTCCACAACTCAACAGTGAATAAAACTTTTACTTTTAATAATATTTCCGTATTACTTATTTAACATTTAGCCAGTTGCCCACATAATAGTTTTCAGTGTTTATAAAACGACATGTTAAAATGTTTCAATATACAAAATACCACTGAGCTCAGTTATTGTTGGTTAGCTGTGCTCAGCCATAGCAGCAAGATGAGGAATATTTAGTTGTATCAAAATAAAAGAATAAAATTAATAGTTTTAAACCTTTTTTGGAAAAAGGGAAAAAAAGAACTGAGTTATACAGAGTTTTAATCATTCAAATGGACTTAGTTTGGTGATTTTTATATGCAAACAAGAAATTGGTAATTTAACAACCTCTGAGCAGCTAAGGCTATGGGCTCCTCCTGTTCACTCTGACGCCGCCAGATTTTGTTTATTTTTCAATCGGAAGTAAGCAAATAAATTTTTATTTTGCATCTAAACATTTATTACACACATGGTGCTAAATATTTTAATCCATTCTCAACACATTTTATTGCATCTCTTTGTAGAATCCATATTGGGAATCTATATTATTCAGTATTCAATGCATCTTGTCTAATAGAGTTCAGCTACCAAATTGAAATGACCATCATATTTTTTGGCAATACTTATTTGCATAAAACTGCAAATTGTTAGCCTAATAGCATAATTGCCTAAGTCATATTTGGCCAAAAATGACCTAAGCAATTATGGTATTAGGCTAACAAAATGTTAACAACTAGCACAGATCATGGGCACCAGTAACCCCTGTGACCCTGAAAGGAAGAAGTGGATAAAAAAACATGCATGTTAGGTGAATATGTAACTCTGAATTGTCCTTAGGAATGATTGAGAGTGTAAATAGTTGTTTGTTTTGTTTGTCCCTATGTGGCCCTGTGGGGGACTTGCGACCTCCCACACAGTGGCTGCTGGATGTCAGCACCAGCGATTTACAAATTGATCATTTTTACAAAGGTAAATAATCAGTAATGATATTTATATGTTTTCATTTTGAGACCTTACAGAAAACTCCCTAATTCAACACATTACTCCTGTTTAATTTAATATTAGAAACACATGGAGAGAAAAAAATGTTAACATATTTTGTTATACATGCTTCAGGTTTCAACTCTACATGCAGCTGCACCCAAACTGCTTACGTTATATTTTTTTTCCACAAATTATCTTGGACCATTTAGCAAGTTGAATAAATGCTCATTTGTTAGTTGTTGTCAGGTTGAAAAAAAAAGCGTTACCGGGAGTTGATTTTTAATTAGACTCAATCTTTTCCTCATCTGTACAGTCGATGGAGAGTATCCCATTACTCTCCAGAGACATGAAGTCTAATTAAAGAACATGGGATGTGAAATACACTGTTTAGTGAACTTAATGAACTAGTGAACTTGTAGTGGCAGTGTCATGATTTTTTGGGGGGCTTTGCTATGGAAAATGTACACTTTGTCTTACCAGAAATCCTCCATTGGGATTGGTCACCAGTGTGGTTCCCATGGTCATGTTTTCCTTTATTTCATGCACATTCTTAATAGTGGTGTTGTCTGAAAAAGTAAAAGAATACAGGAACGATAAACACCATGAGACAAACAGAAAACAGCACAAAAGACCAACAGCTGAACAAACTTTCTCCCTGGTTTTCCCACAGGAAGAGTCCTTCGCTCATTTTTTTTTTCCTTTTTGCATTGGTCCAGAAAAGACAATTATCACTGACATATGGTTAAATAAAGTTTGTTTTACCATGATGTCCCTCTAAGTGTGGCTTTTGGCTGTTAAATAGGCTACAGATGATTTGGGGTGGGTGTGGGGGGACAGAAGTATCGAATCATTAAGCAATCACAACATGTGGCTAAAATTAGCTACTTGGGAATGCTTTGGTTTTCCCCTTCAGAGAAGGATCCACATTCCCTTACAAACACACTCACATGCCATTTCAGTTCAGAATCAGGCTTCCCAAGAGAGCAGTTTGATGTGAAATGAAACTATTGCAGTTAGTAAGCTAAGTTGAATAAATGTTTGCAAAGATCTCTGATTTTTCTGTATAACTGTCATCTGGTTAATACTCTCAAATGTATTTAAATAATCAAAATGACATATATAATATGTCCTGTCAAATAATTATCAATAGTTATTACATTGTTGTGTTTGACATCAATCATAGAGCAGGGAGGTTGGTGAAAAAGTGTGAAGTCCTCCTCAAGGTTGGGCTAATGACTACCCAACTTAGTTATACATGAAGTCCTTTTCTTCAAACTCTGCTCTATGACTGATGTCACAACTGAAAGGTACCAATAACCTTTGGACGGAACATCACTTCAAAAATGATCAGACTATTTCTTTATGAGTCTGACTTCTTAATGCTATGATAGAAGAAATAACAGATTTACTGTTACTGATGATGTTTTCACATACAACAATCAGTTGTGTAAATTACAATAATAAAAACACACATCATTATGACTACTGACTTAATAATTTACATCCCTGTGTTCAAAACTAAAGCATGAAAACCAAAGTTTTAAAATATTTACATAATCATTTAAACATTCACTGTATGCACAAAAATTATGAGGGGAAAACCCCTCATTAGCCCCCCTGAAGCCTGCAACCTGGGATTATTTGTAATATGAATTCAGTTTTTCAAACTCAGTGTAATCAGTGTTGCAGCACTGTTTAGAAGGAGCCCCTAAAACTGATGGGTGTTGGGTTTTCAGGATTTCATCACAGTTAATGATCGTGGCATAACCATCTTTCAGTTTTACTGTTTGGATGGAAGTGCGGTTAAAAATTACAACACAACACACAACCACCGCACACTCATTATGGTCTGGACTGGGAAAGTGTAAACCCAGTATGAAGACAAAGCCGATGTGAAACCGGAGAAGCAGATGACTGACAACACATCTTACATTCAGGGATGCTCAAGTCAAAGGAAAACAAACAATCTGAGCTGATAAAATGTCATCCTTTGTTTTAATTGCAAGTCCGACGCTGCTGGTTTTGTTGTGACTGTAAACTTTTCCCAGTTTGTTGCTGAGCAGTCTGGCTCCAGCTGCAAATTTAAACCAGTTCCCAGTGGATGTTTTCCAGACTAAACTGGAGTTTCGAATTCATTCAAGATGAAACAAATCCACCAGCAAAAGGATACTGTTTCTCTTATTGTTTGATCACTCTGCTGTACAAACTACCCTCAGGTCGGCCTGCATGGGTACACAGAGGGACACTAATGGAGGCTTTGCAGCCTGCTGATCAGCAGCTAAGTTTTGTTTATCTGCTTAATTACAATAAATTGGAAAAGATGAAAACTGTTTATCTTTTGTCTTCCTGTTCCAGTGAGCCAACATCCTCCAGACATGTAGTTAACTTGAACACACAATATCAAAGTTACACACAGCATGACTGAGTGTGGAGTAAGATAATGTGCTTTTTTTATCTTTTATCAGTTTACATACACACTATGAGTTTCAACAAACCTCTAATTCCTTGTTAAATTGGTACAGATGAGTGTAAAGTAGGAAGAGGTGGATGTTTGTTTGATGAGAGGAGGGTAAATCATGTGAAAAGTCCTGGAGCTCATGTTAGTTTATGTTTTGAGCTCAGCAGTATTTTATCTAATCTGTTTTTTGTTTCATCTGAGTTATTTTCAGATTATCCAGAGCTCCTGCACTGCAGCTACAGAGAGTTTTAACTACCTGCCGACTTTTATTGTCTTTCATGAGCTGAACATTGCAGTGGAAATCAGGTTGTGTTAAATTCACAAAACAAATGTTAGATGTGTTGCTTCAGTTAGCAGTACTTTAAAAATTATTATTTTGACAAGTGATAAAAAATGATGCACATTGTCTACAGTTTATATTTATGCGAAAGTATTTGGCCCCCTTGAACTTTTCAAACTTTTGCCACATTTCAGGCTTCAAACATAAAGATATAATATTAAAAAATTTTTTTGTGAAGAATCAACATCAAGTGGGACACAATTGTGAAGTGGAACAAAATTTATTAGATATTTTAAACTTTAGCAAATAAAAAACTGAAAAGTGGGGCGTATAATATTATTCGGCCCCTTTACTTTCAGTGCAGCAAACTCCCTTCAGAAGTTCAGTGAGGATCTCTGAATGATCCAATGTTGTCCTAAATGACTGATGATGATAAATAGAATCCACCTGTGTGTAATCATGTCTCTGTTTAAATGCACCTGCTCTATAGTCTCAATGCTCTGTTTAAAGTGCAGAGAGCATCATGAAGACCCAGAGACAGGCAGGTCTGACATACTGTTGTGGAGAAGTTTAAAGCCAGATTTGGATACAAAAACATTTCCCACAGCCCTTAATGATCACTGTGCAAGCGATCATATTGAAATGGAACCACTGCAACTCTACCAAGACCTGGCCGTCTCTCTAAACTTTCATCTGGAACAAGGAGAAGACTGATCAGAGATGCAGCCAAGAGGCCCATGATCACTCTGGATGAACTGCAGAGATCTACAGCTGAGGTGGGAGAGTCTGTCCATGGGACAACAATCAGTCATACACTGCACAAATCTGGCCTTTATGAAAGAGTGGCAAAAAAAAGCCATTTCTCAAAGATAGCCACAAAAAGTGTTGTTTAAAGTTTGCCACCTGGGAGACACAGCAAACATGTGGAAGAAGGTGCTCTGGTCAGATGAAACCAACATCAAATCTTTTGGCCACAATGCAAAATGAAATGTTTGGTGTAAAAGCAACACCGTTCATCACCCTGAACACAACATCCCCACTGTCAAACATGGTGGTGGCAGCATCATGGTTTGGGTCTGCTTTACTTCAGCAGGGTCAGGGAAGGTCGTTAAAATTGATGGGAAGATGGATGGAGCCAAAAACAGGACCATTCTGAAAGAAAACCTGGATGAAGATTTATCTTCCAACAAGACAATGATCCAAAACATAAAGCAGAATCAAAATGGCCAAGTCAAAGTCCAGACCTGAATCCAATCAAGAATCTGTGGAAAGAGCTGAAAACTGCTGTTCACAAACACTCTCCATCCAACCTCACTGAGTTTGAGCTCTTTTGCAAGGAAGAATGGGCAAGAATTACAGTCTCTTGATGTGGAAACTAGAGACATACCCAAAGCAACTTGCAACTGTAATCGCAGCAAAAGGTGGCATTACAAAGTATTAACGCAAGGGGGCCGAATAATTTTGCACACTCAAATTTTCAGTTTTTAATTTGTTAAAAAAGTTTAAAATATCCAATAAATTTTGTTCCACTTTACAATTGTGACCAACTTGTTAATTCTTCACAAAACATTTCAAGGGGGCTGAATACTTTCGAAAGGCACTGTACATTTTGAATGGTCCATAAGAAAATTCAGAAGTGATCGTTGGACCTTCTTAATTTAATCTTAAAACAAAAATAAAACCACTTAAAATAAATAATTGAAAACAAGGTTTAAACTGCTTTTCAGAGTAAAGTATTCCTCCTTATGCAACTGTATTTTGTAAATTAGAGCTTTTTTCATTTTTGCAGATAATGAAATGTTATTCATGATAAATGCATTTACTGTTGTTCCTAATTGTTCCCTTATAATCCCACTAAGTATGTCAGAATACAACTGAGCTAAACATACAAGAATGCTAATATTACCTGGTAGCTTCAGTTTGACACACTTATTGTTCCTTCTTCCCACGGGACATTTGTAAACATCTCCTGTTCGGTTCAGTGGCTGGCCTGAATGAGGGGATCCAATCAGAACCCTGAGCAGATAAAGCAAAGTTTCAGGTATTACTGGATTAAAAAACGTGACCAAAACTCACACAAAAACGTCATAGATTTACAGTGTGATATTAAGAACAACACAAGCACAATTACAGAAATTATGAGTTGGCAGGTTCAACGCAGCAACTGTGAGGTCCACCTGTGAGGTCTAAAACTTTTAAAATTTGATTTAATTATAATGACATTATAATATTAACCTTAAATCTCAGGTTTGGATGGACTGGAAAAGCTATAATAGCTTATTATAACTGGTGTTTAACTTTATTACCACCCTAATCCATTACCTCTAAAACACATATTAAAAACATTTCATTGACTTTTAATTGTCTGGCCACATTCTGCGGGCAGGTCTGAGGTCAGTTTACCCAGTTATGTCACACATTCGCACGTGGGTGTGTGTGTGTGTTTTATAAAGTCATGTCACTCCATCATGCTGCTGCTAAAAACGGGCAGTAATCTGCTTTCTTCTAAACACTCGGGCTTATTAACATTCCTCAACTCTAATGAGGTCATTTAGACGAGAGAGAACAACAACAACTCCCTGAGCACACTCTGCTCTCACAATATTATCATTTATAGCCTGCAACACGTAAAATATGTTCTTTTAATATTGAAAATGTCAAACTTTTAATGCCAGGTCTTGATGCTATAGTTCTAGCTGTAGATATGCCACATTTTCTTTCAACTTTATAAGATGTAGTTCCAAGATTTCTTAAGAAATTCTCAACACAAACAAGCAACACGCTGTTTTTTTATGGAGGGACAGTATGTTGCGACACTCCTGATTAATTTATAGGGAACATGCAGCACATTTTCTTGTCGTAGTTGATTTATTTTGCCACATGGGTGGAGGGCTGGGGGGGACACATGTGTAGCTAATTAGTCACCTCCCAGTTATAGCAGCCTGAGTGTTACATCACATTGTGATTGCTCTGGTTTACAGTTACTTTACTCAACCTGATCTAACTAACAGAGTTCCAAAGAATACCTGCAATAATTCTAAAAATCTACACTCCTCAGCTTATTATTAATTGTGACCCTTATCACCTGCTGCTAAAAGTCAAAACGTTTGGCTTGTGTTTGTGCTCTTTTCCTTGTCTGTTAGCAAAATATATCACTGGATAGATTTTGACGAAAAAATTAAAGTTTACATTGGATGTACATCTACAATTGAATAACTTTTCCAACCAACCTAACATGGCTGCCAAAAGTAGAATCCTAACAAAACACTAAAATAGCACAAAACTAAAAATATTTTTTACAGATATTGAGCTTAAATTTGCTGTGGTAGAAGAACGTCTTCCCTGACACATACTCTGAGTTCTGTGTGCTGCTAGCAAAATATCTCATGAACCACTGGTCTGATTTTATTATAACATTTTGGGAAATAAATATTTAAAAATGCATCAAGAACTGATTAAGTTTTAGAGCCAATCCGATGCAAGATGGCCGCCACAGCTAAGCGAACTGAGCAAATGCAAAAATGGCTATAACTTGGCCAATTTCACAGACGTTGAGCTCAACTTAGGTGTAGCAGTAAATAAAAGTAATCTTCAACACATACTCAGAGCACTTGTAGATTAAACTACCGTGTGTGATTGTGCAATAACACCTTTTTAAAGGTGTGAAGAAAATAGCTATGTTGTCATTTCTCAACATTAGATAAAGTGTCAGATTTTAGGTTTGACTTTTTGCTGGCCCGTCAACAAAAACTCTGGCTTAAAATGCGGCGGGCGATATGCATTCCTTTAAGCAAGGCCTTTAACTTCTCATCTTCCAGGTTCTAAAACTCTGAACTCTTTGGAAGTCATTCTCTTATTTTTGGATCTAGAATTAAACCATGTCAGTGCAGTCGCTGCTGGCTCCACTGATTAGCCACTGAGTGAATTACTGGAACTGATTTCATGTGAGCCTGATAAGATCATCTCTGCAGAGCGGCACCAGGTAACACAATGTGGAGGCAAATCAGATATGGCTTTGCAACAGGTTGGAGAGAAGAAAACTGAGCCATTAGAGCTTGGGTAACAGAAGAAGAGATGTAGAAGGAGAAACATTAATAGGGTTGAAGGTTTTAAAAGTGTGTTTCCCAGCTTTGGTTTTAGTGGATTTAGGATTATACTGCAGTGGGCAGTTTGTGGTTAACAGCAGTAAAACTATGGTTCCCTTTTTTTTACAGCAGCAGATGGTTTTTACACATTATAATTATGCTTTATTGTACATAAATGTTCTGAAGTTGATTTCAACCAACCTCAGGCTGTGATTCTGTAAAAGTAAATACTCCAAGTTTGTTTTTTTTTTTTTTGCACATAAATTTAATTTATTTTCTCGCAAAGAAATCACGATAAGAACAAAAAGGATAGAATAATAGCAATAATTTGGACCACCGAGGCAGGTTTTTTTTTCTAGCATTTTGCAACAAGAAAAAGCTGTCAACATTTGAAAGAGCAACCAGGTTTTTGAGGCTTCATTGTTAATCATTATAAGTTAATTTCATGACAGTAGATAAACTGGAATCTAAGTGGGAAATTAAAAAGTTGCCGTTAGAAAGATTACAAAACCTTACTGCTGAGCTAGATTTCCTATTATTTCTGGATTGTATTGCAAAACTTCTTTTTTTGCTGTCAAAGCTATAAGTGAAGACTCAGTTTATTTTTCACTGCATCAACATTTAAAATCCTTTTACTTCCTTGGTGTAATGGTAATTATTCTTAGCATACACTCATGGCTCTACATATTGCACAACACTGCCAGTCTGTTGGCGAAACATCACAAGACTGGACAGGTTTTAGTGAAACTCTGTTAGGGATATTTTTGAATACATATTGAATTTTGCCTAAAAACACTTAATTTTCTGCAAGGAGGAACACACATAAAAATAAATGACAGTGTAAATAATGATGTTCAGATGTTGTTTTCACAGACCAAGTTGTTATCTTATAAATTTTCACATGATAAAAAGATTTAAAGGGGAAATTTCTCAGTCATTTTCCCAGTCTGGTATCCAAAGAATTGACCCACCTCCTTCTCTGGGGTCTTTGTGGGATATCATAAGAAAAAGTCAAACTTTTTACATGACATTTTTTATCATAAATCCCTTGATAGGTCACATCTATTTCAATTAGTTTATGTCAGTCTACAGTTAAGCCAGGGCTATTTAAGTGGTGACACGTGGGCCAGAAGTGGCCTGCAGCAGGTGAATTCAAAAAGTAATAAAAAGTAAACATAGATTGTTTTTTTTACACTTATATGACAGCTATTTCAGTCAGAGTGGCATTCCTGACAGATTATAGATGATCTTTGACATGCTTGCCAATGACTTTATTAAATATAAAAATAGATTTCAAATCATAAAAAAAAATCTTTATCCTTTTTTATATTGAAAATCTAATTTGTTTTAAATTAGACTGTATTTTAATAGATATATGATTACTTGTAACATTAGACAATATTTGATAAACATTTACTTCAACTGTAAAACTGATATTGTAAAAATTATGTAGGTTGTTGTGCATGCCATTTTAGAAAGTTAGACAAAACATAAATACATTTTTAGAAATTAAAACTCGGTCCTTTCTCAGCAGATTTTAGCCATGAGAGACAGCGGGCGATATGTATTCCAAGCATTTATTTTCTGCTGCTCTCTGCTAATAAAGACTTTCAGCTGAAGAAGATTTCCATCTCCAGATTCCTCCCTCCACCTACATCCCCTTTGTTGTCTTTGCTCAGATTTTACCTGACTGATTAAAATGATGGTTTTACTCATTCTGTGAGGCCTTTTATGGTAACAGTTTGCTTTTTTAGACCCAGGGCTGGAATGTGTTTGATGAAGAGAGTTTTTGCATTACAGGTGATGATCTTTTAAAAGAACCTTTCTTATTCTCAAAAACTCAACAAAAACAAACAAACAAAAAAAGAACCTCACCATTTTCCCTCGCTGTTCTCAAACTGCTGGACTGTGTAGCCAAACATGTCATCTAGTGGACCCTCGAAGGACAAGCTGTTCTTCTGGTCCACGTTGAAGGACAACACACAAGTCAGCAGCACTGCGAGGACAGAGGAGGAGACAGGGTCACACATACTGAGACATTATTAGTCATTTTAGTCTGCCGGGGTGAAAAATAAACAAGATGAAGGAAATAATATCTTAGAGCAACAAATATAAGTAGAGGTTTATTTAATTAAGTCTTCACTTGAAACTAATAAAATCTGGCAGCCTAAAGAGGAAACAAAAAAGGAGGTTAACGCTTTAAGAAATGTCTGAATAGAACACACTGAAACACACATTAAAACTTTCTGGAGGCTGCGGGAGGAATTTGGAGCATCACTGTTAGGCTCATTGGTCAGAGTTCAGATGGACATACGGGACAATGTCTTCTTCTCTTGCACTCTGCGTGGCCTGGCTCAGTCTGAATTTATCACAGAGGCTCGATATAAATCCCTGCATGACTCTTTGTGCCCGCGCGACAACGGCACCCTTTATTTTGTCCTGTGCCAGTGAATTCCTCCAAGATAATTGATTAAATGCAGCAACTTGTGACGAAGCAGACAGAAGTGGGAGAACAGTGGGATTACAAACAAGACGTTCAAACACAGACCACATACACGGAGACACGAGGACAAGCAGCTATTTGTACTCCGGTGGAGATGCTTTATAGCTAATGCGTTTGACCCAAACATTATAAAAAGCTACCATGTAATGTCTAGACTGAAACATTTCAGCAGCCTGGAGCTTGAAAGCTGATGGCGGCTGTTTTATCAGTTGTTTAACTCCTTTATCCCAGACAGAAAAGTTTCATAGAACTTTAGGGATTTTCCAAAGAATCAAACAAAAAATAAAAATAAACAACTTCTGCTAGCTGCTGAATATAACATTTTAACTTTTTTTTCAAGTCAGTTTAAAGAATGATTTTGGCCTATAATGTTTTAAAATCTCACAACTGCCACACTGATTTGGTAGCCCAACCTATAAAAGGTAAAAGACTTGTCTGTTGAAAAAAAAAACATAACACAAGAACAAAAGGAGGTAGCTTTTTAGACAAGAAGTTGCAAAAGTCTTGGTTTCTGGTTTAACTTTTTCTTTTGTGAATATTTATATCAGGATTGTCCAATTATGGTCCTTGAGGGTCTCTATCTTGCATGGTTTAAATGTTTCTCCACGCTCCAACACACCTGATATGAATAAATAAGTGATTAACAGACTTCTGCACAAAATGAAGAGGAAATTCAGTCACTGAATTGGTGTTGAAGCAGGGAAACCAGCTAAACATGCAGGACAGTGGCCCTATAGGAACAAATCATAGACACCGCTGTTTTAAATTTAATGATTGTTTACAATTTGTTACCAATAATGTTTCATATGAAAAACTTAATTCTATCCAAAGCATGCTCAGCTCAGCTTGATAGACAAAAATAACAGCAATAAATATTATTCCTTTTACCCATTTTATTAATCTTTACATACACAAGTCAGATTGTTACTTTTTGATGAGTATGCTTAACATTTTCTGATCTGCAAAATGTGTTGTAGACCAAGAACCTTCAGTGAAAATAATGAACTTCTTTGTAGAGTAAATAACTGTGTTGCTTAAAACTGATGGTGGTGCACAAGATTTTTAAAAAGTGTTCATTTGAACCACAGATGACAGTAACTCACTGTGTTCTTGACTCCAGTTAGACTAAATACTATAGAGGTCATTCAGATTGCTATGTGCTGCAGGTTAGACTGCTCAAGGATAACAACGTCAATGTTTTGGAGTGGACATCACAAAGCTCTGATCTCAATCTTATCGAAACTTTATGGGCAAAGCTGAAAAGATGCGTGAGCAAGGTGGCCAAGAAACATGACTCAGTTACACCAGTTCTGTCAGGAATGGGCCAAAATTCCTGCCAACTATTGTGAGAAGCTTGTGGAAGGAGATCCAAAATGTTTGACACAAGTCATACAGTTTTAGGCCATTGGTACCAAATACTAATGAAGTGTATTTAAACTTTTGACTTTTAAGAAATTAAATTTGTCTTAAAAATGATCTCTCTCATTATTTTTGGCATTTAGCAAATAACAAAAACATATTCATTCTAATTGACCTAACAAGACAATTTTACTCTGATTTTACATCAGTGTGAAAAAATGCATCTGTGTCTTTAGTTTACAGTGTATGGAAACTTCTGGTTTCAACTGTAAAACTAAAGTTTCTGCAAACTCAGGCAAAACTAGATGTGCAGAGTCTGAGAAGGGAATCCCAGCCAAGATATATTATCTCCTCTGTTTCAGCCTCCATCCTTTCTCCTCTGTGAACCCTCTTCCTCTCCCACCAAATCTCCATTTCCTGTTTCATTACAGACAACCCCTTAACTCTAAAGGTACACACTCTCACACACACACACTCACACACACACAGGGACACATCAGGATACATTTCTAATTTAGCTCATTATGGCCTTGGGCCAGTTGGGCTTTTTTCATTTATAAGAGACGAAGCTCAAGTACAATTCAGTCAAACTGTCCTGAGATTTGAATTATTCCAAACGTCCCCTGTTTATTGGGAGACAGCCAGTCTCATTGTACTGTCCTTGATGTCTTCTGACTCCACCCGGCTCAAATAAAACCAGTAAGTTTTAAACTTTAACTGGCCATTTTTGTGCACTGGGATCACATCTGCCATGAAAATCCAATAACTTCCTCTTTGGGACTGAAATGGTCATGAGTCACTGTGGTATTGGCTTGTAAGGTTGTCTGTCCCAGTCTGAAAGATTCATGGTGGAATCGATCATATGGGCTGAGCACAGCAGGAAAATGAGGAATTTATTTCTAACCGTCCAATAAATCAAGGCACTAAATTAAAATCTCAAATCAGTCGTCTCAAAATTACATTGTGGTTAAAAATAAAATGCAAAATAACATGGTATTACTTAATAAAATATAACTCAAATTAAAGCGGATTAGGCATTAAGAAAAGTATTTCAAAACAAAATTGTGATAAAACAAGGAATTTAACCCTGTATGTTAATAATCTACACTCTTTTATTTTTAGCTTGAAATCTTTTCTAAGGGTTCCAAGGATGGCCAGTGCCCCACGTGTTGACCAATTCATCAGCCTACACAAACTGACAAACCACTGCATTAGTCAAGCTGCAAACAGAAACAAATGCACAATTTATCTTGAGGTCGTTTTTGTTTTTTTTACTTTTTGTTTTATGGCACAATCATTGTTGGGCTTTTAGTGGAGTCAGAACATTAGGGACTCATACTGAGTGATCAGCTTAAAAGCATTTCATGGATACACAAAGGACTGACGCTGCTGCTCTGCTAGTGTGTGCCATGATAAAACACATGCACATCCTTCTTGTTCAGTAACTTTTTAAAAACACACGTTTAAATAATGCAAGAATCCTGGATTTCTGGTTTTAACTCCATGAGTTTGTAATTGCTCCTTGCAGTGTTTCAGCAACCCATAATAAAACCTTTCTGCTCTCTTAGTTGTAATGATAAGCAAAATTTCTGAATTTAGCATTTCTGCAAAGCATTACAGCAAGCAGCCACGGTCAGATTGTAGTTGGAACTAGAAGCAGCACCTGCTGACATCACACCTGTCGTAAACAAAAATAAATACAAAAAAAAAGATCCAACTCAGCACCTGTAGGCTTCAAAGCCAGAATCAGCTAAAGTAAAAACACAGGCCCAACTGGCACCTGCTTGTCTGTGACACGTCTAACCAGCCATAAACAGCTTTAAAGCTTGACTCAAATCAGCACCTGTGTGCAACACCAACTGAACCTTAATTAGCTGTGGTCAGAAATCAGGCTGCGCCTAAAACTGACACATGCAGGAAAAGTACTAGCAATCCCCAGAATTAGCTCAGAAACATAATCACCCTAATTGCAGAGTTTTGACACACAGGTGTTTGTGAAGAAATTGGATGTGAAAGGATTTGGGGTGGGTTCCTGGAACTGTTCTGCACCATCTGCTGATGTTTAACAGCTGACAGTTTCTGCCAGGAGAACAGGCTGCTGGCATGGCCCTGGGCAGCTTTGAGTCATGAAACTTATAAAACACAAAATATTTCCAGATTCCTTTTTTTATTATTCTGGTTTTAATTTTTAGTTTTTGCTAAACTTCTTTATCATTCTTACCCACTGACTTCCTCATAATGCTCCTAACTTCACACTAAAGTTTTATCTTGTTTTGTCCTTTAACGTCTTTCACACTTTCCAGCCTAAAGACTCTGAAACAGAAAAAACAAAACATTGAGCTGGAATTGGGATCATTTGAGCTCTGCACACTTTGACTTAATTTTCTCATGCTCAGTTTCTTCCTCTTGGCAAATTTGCAACGCGTGGGTGTGCACTGGACGTGAAAAGGTCACAAAAATGGGTGTGTTTGTATCTTCATATGCAGGAGAACAAAGCGGGGCTAAATTCCTTTGAGTTCTAGAGCAAATGTCTGGAGGAAGAGGAGGACAAGACAAATAACTCAAGCTGACAGCATGATCAGAAACAGCAGCACATGTTAGCATGATCTGCGTGGTTAAACATGTTCTTAACAGCAACACGTCACAGGAAGCTGCGGTGCTTCTAGGCTTTTTGCACAATAGGCTTTCCTGAGCTGTGGGTCACACACATCTAGATTTAACTCTAACCTCAAAACACAACTCCTGCCACTTTTCACACAGGCTGGTAAAAGTTTAACCATTGTCTTCTGTTGTTGCAGCTCTTCATATAACCAGCCTGACTGAGAAAAAGCTAATTAAATCATCTTGTATATTTAACAATATATGTGTAACCCAAATGAGGTAATTAGGATTTTAATTTAAAAAATACTTGATGAACACATCTTGTCATCATCCTTATGTTTTGATTATTGTTTTATGGTTCCTTGTGTTTTAGAATTTGGCTTAGTTTCTTTTTTAAGCTTTTTAGTATCTTGGGATTCTCATCTCTTTGCTGTTTCTCATCTCACCCTTCCACTTTTTATAAACCCCAAAGGAATGATTTAAATGTGGAAAAAGGAGGAATTAAAAGCATGATAAGGTTCCTTCAGCTGCCTCCAACACCTCATCAGTTTCTCTACACCTTCACATCAGTTCTGTATTATTGGATTTTCATATCACAAGTCAGGTTTTTCTTCTTGCTCCTTGTGATTTTTGTTGTAATTTAGCTGCCTTTTTTGTTTTATTAATAAACAAGTTAATTTTATAATCTTGTGTCCATTCTGTATTTTGGGTCTAAACCATCCTGAAGACCTGATTCTTCTAGGGATTCTAGACAATTAATCTAACGTTAAATCAGTGTTTTTTAACAGTTATAATAATTAGTTTTTTATTTGAATTTGACTATTTTTCTCTGCTGCCTGCTGAAATTCTTTTAAATAAGGTTTGGCATCATTCTAAAGCTTATGTATTTTCATATTAGGGCTAAAATTCCCAATGGCAATAAAAATTGTGTTTCCAACCCAGCACTCTCGAAAACAAAACTGGCTTTCTAAATCAACAACTTTTAACAAACAATGAATCACTTTGAATCTTCTGAGATAGTTAAATAGATAGATTAAATAGTAAATTTAAAAATGATAATAACTCAGTATTGAGAAGTTCCTTACACTCATTTTGTCAGCACAGGTCACAGACAGTTATGTAATAAATCCTCGGGAAAAAAATGCATTTCCAAGTAAAATCCAGTGCAGAGCTGATAATATCAGGAGTGGCTAAAGAAACATAAAATTATTTATTCTGGAAAATTGTTGCCAGATGTTTTCTATAACATTGTATTTATCATATTTCCTTAAAATAACACACTTTACTGTAAAGCAGTGATTCCCTAAATTAGATATGGGACTATGGGTGTTGATTGAAACACTGGTGATAAGAAAAATGGTGGGCATCCTATGTTGTTTTGTTGTAAAAGAAAAAAGAAAAAAGTAATAAATGTGTAGAAGTCAATAGTTATTTTAATAAAGATTATATATATATATATATTTAACCAGATAAAATAAGCCTTGTTGAGATACAATCTCTTTTTCAAAAGGGACCTGACAAGATAGAAGCACATATAGATGTCATTCCCCCAAACTATTTTTAAAGGTACATATCTACAATAATCATCCACCTCAACCTGACTTGATTTTTACCTTCCTGTTGTCCATTCAGTCATTAATTCATTCGTCTATCCCTCTGTCCCCCAAGAACATTATCCATTTTTATACAATTTCTTCTTTCCATTCATCTCTGTCCTTCCCTCCCTCTCATCATCCAACCCAGCATCTCTGTGCTTGTTTCCCTTCCTCTCATTGATTGAACATGACCAACGGTGTCAAATTACACTCTGCTAAACTTCCAGATGTATTCTCAGGAGCTCTGTTTTCTCACTGGTGCAGAAAACATCCAGACTGAGGCAGACACATGACATCACCGCCCCTCGTGACTGTCAAAGCTTTCATCCTTTCAAAAAAAAAACAACCTCTTTCTGTAATGATGTGAGAGTGGCTGAGAGTCTCCAAAACATTTCCGCCTGGCAGGCTCAGACCGTTGGCTAAATCTGCTGATCACAACCATTTTAGGGGTTGAAGGAGGGACAATTCTCAGATTAAAAATACACACCGCCAAGGGTCAGAGGATGACCTTCTAAAATCAATAAGCATGCAAAATAATCCAGCATGTTTTGATGGAAACTTTGAGAGAAAACCAGAACCTGCAATGAATATTAGTGTAGCTTGTTTTGGGACGCAATGGAAGCAAATGGAAACATGACAAGAAGCAGACAAAAAGTAAAGAAAGTAGGAAAAAACAAACTTATAGAAACTGTCCAACAATATTATAAAAATTGTTTTTTAAACAATATATAAATATAATTTGGTAGTTTGTAGTTCAATTTCTTTGGTCTATTTTTAGTGTTCCAAATACTAAAGCACCTATCCAGAGACCACAGTAATCTGCATCAGCCAGTCATTTTGCATAAATTTCCTTTTGTGCTTCTGGAGTTGTATACTGTAAGTGCCTTTACCTCCACTGTTTTATGGACACATGCAGTTGACTCAACAGAAGAACATTTTCAAGCACTTTATTTTATTTATTTTATCAAGCTACACTCGGAAAAGAACTCTTGCAAATCACAAAAAAATACATTTTCATGCCATCAAGCCATCAGATTGAAGAATAGGGACTAAAGATAACGGCTTGGTTAAAAGTGAGAAGAAGGCAAAGTTAGGCCTGTTTTTTCCAAAATCTTTACGTCAAATTAATTTTGGCTGATACTTTCTGTCATTTGAAGCAACATTGCAGACAGATACAGGGAGCTCAAGAAAAAGATTAACTTTAAAGACAACAAACAGGATGATGTGGGAACAATTAATCACACAAAGAAAAAGAACCTAAGATTACAGACGAGAAGGCTATGCAACTAATAGTCTGGGGCCGATGAGGGAAGTGGCTGCAGCTGTGACAAGCGAAACAGAGAGCAGGTAGAGATGAGCAATAGCAGGCTGACTAAGGGAGCTGAAACTAACTGAGGAGAAGTGACTGATGGAACATAATAAACCTAACAATACACACAGAGGAATACCAAAAACTGACCAACATTCACAAATCATCACACTTGGGATGAGCAAAAACAAACAAAAAAATGGGTTTTACCTACACTAAATGAAAATTCAGAGTCCGTGAGGTGTGAGGGATGACGGTGTGACCTCAAAGTCATGGTTGAGCTGAATCTCCAATTAGCCAAATAAAACTCATTTTATTTATGAATTTAAAAAGTCATTTTAATTTATACAAACTATTTTAAGTCATCTGTATTTTCATCAAACCATGTGAAGTTGTAACAGATTTCTGTGAAACTAACATTCACAGCAATTTCAGACGTTTACAACGTGTACATTTTAATGAACTGCCACATAACTGCAACACTGTGAATACTGAATTTTACAAAAATAAGATCTAAAATCAATTTCCAACTTGATCAGTTTGAACTTTTAACATTATTTGAAGTCATCCGTGTCCATTTGTCTAGTTGAGGATAATTGTGAGCAGCATAGCTGATCATGTTGGCCTCTTATCTGAAGGGTTAATGCGAACACGCTGCTCCTAGCAGACGCTGCAGCTCCACAGCTCCTTGAGCGATGCCAGTTTGATGGATAGCCTACTGCTGGCAAGGGGGAGACAAATGTAGGGGGGGGGGGTGGGGGGAGGTCCAGACAGGCCTGGCTCACAGATGCAGAAACTGCCCTGGCTGCAAAAACACACACAAACACATATATCTGGGATCTGAGGCTATCAGCACTTAGCAGGTACTGAAAAACCCCTGTGGGTTAAAACACATGCGTGTATGTGTGTATGTGTGTGTATGTGTGTGTGGTAGGCACTCCTTAAGTGTTTCTTCTGGCAAACTGCTGCAGGGTCTTGGTTGGTTTACTCAAGCAAAAACAAGGAAGTAACTTCAGGAAGATTTAAATCCTGTGGCACAAAGAAACAATTTTATCATGAGCTGCAGCACTCAACAACTGAGGATCTGATCCTTAATGCTGGTGCTGGGAAATGGGGCAAAGATGGAAAAGACCCACAAACCTGTGCTGTTAACTTGTCTATAACCACAGCTGGGTCGGTCATATTGAATGGCACTCAAAAACATGAACAGTTTGGGCACAAAACCTCGTCTTTGACAGGCAGAAGATGCAGAAATAAGCAGCTGAGGTTGTGTTTGTATCTCTTTCATTTCTGTCTGCTTTTGTTAACATTGAAGATAAAATCTTCTGCCAACCTAACATTCTCCTTAATGGCCCTCCTCCTCCTCCTCCTCCTCCCTATCATCTTGGCGGCAGCAGCAGCAACTTTCCCCTCCCGACAACCTCTGTTCTCCCTCTGCCCCCCTGTCTGCCCCGCCTCCCTCCTCTTTGCTCCTGATGCCTCACAACAACTGTGCAAAGGCAAAGGTCACATGACCGAAAAATACCTCAGCTCTAACAATTTGTCTGTGGACACAACAGCAGAGATAGGCACGAATTCCTGGAAATAGCTTTTTGCTTGGGCGACTCAAATGATTCATAGAAAAAAAAAGGTGGTGATCCAACCTATGTCTCATTTATGGAGAAAAAGTTTTTATTGTTTTGTGTTTCTTAGTGACTTTCTTTCAACCTGAAAACAATGAAACCAGAGCTGATTGTGGTTAAGAGGATGCTCCTGAGCTGTAACATCCGGAGGAGAGGTGTGGATTAGCGATGAAGTGTGAAAACACACGTGTGTGTGTGTGTGTGTTCAGCCTGACCCTGTGTGTGGGTTAGGACCTTTGTAAGAGGACACGAAATGTCATTCTGCACCTTCACGGGTGTCCTGCTTGTTTAGATCAGATCATCTGTCTAACAGTGTGTGTGTGTGTGAGATTATTCTGCGACGGCTGCTTGTCTTTGAACTCTGACAACATTTGTAGGAAGATTATTTTTTTCCCCTCAAAACCCATCACTGAGATTATTCAAACACAATCAGTCACTCTCGCTCAATTAGTCACGTCTGACAAAAACGCTTTAACTGAAAACATTTATGACAACTTCCAGTTCTGAATGTTATTGTTGACCTGATGCACGATAATTCAGATAGAAAAATCTCTGTCCCTCATTAACATTTTATCCACTCCCAAAGGAAAAACTTTGAATGTGAAATATTTTTAAAGTTTTTGATTTTTGACTCTGGGTTTAGTGCATTCTTTTCAAGTTTGATTTTTTTTATTGTCTTTATTTTCTTTTAATTTTAGTGTGGAAAGAGCAACAGAGAATCTATGTTAAGATGTTTATTTTTATTCTCTTATTTTGAAATCAAATTATTGGATTACATATTATATTATATATAACTGGATATATGCTGCCCAGGTTATATACGGACCAAGTTTTGAAATTTATCCCCCTTGTGAGTTTGACACTCCTGTGATAGAAAATAAACACAATATCATTATTTAAGAATCTGTATCAAAAATTAAATATAAGATATAATAAAAATAATAAATAAATGTTTTATTCATTTGGAAAAGTTTCCTAAATAAAGTTAAATTTTAGGTTTAGGTTTGCTGAGATGCATCTGAATAAAACAACTTTTATTTCTACAATCAAACATTTAACACCAGCTGAGCGTGGTGATAAAGGGCTGATGGTCTGGAAGTATTACAGTCACTATAATATTTATAAAGTTCTCTTTATACTGACATATTCCAGAGCCAAATACCTTTTGAAAACAAAAACAAACAATTAACAAATCATGATTTTTAGGCTACATATGTGTATGTAAACAAATTAATCTTTAGTAGACAATATGTCACATCAGTAAATATCTACAATTATTATTGAAATAGAGTAAATGTTACTAACAGAAAAAATCAAAAAGTTACAAAGGTATAATTTTAAAAACTGTTTCATTTTCTTTGTAGTTTCATGTCTGAAAAAAAACATTTACATGGTTTTCATCTTAACCTTAACTGTGTTGACATATTCATGCTGTTTCTTTAATTTGTTGGAGTGACTCTCAAGTCTTTACATTAATTTTCCAACACCCAGAATATATATACTTTTTTCTATTCAGGGTCATGGGAGTTGCAGGAGTTTATCCCTGCTGTCACAGTGTGACCCTGGACCAGCCTTTCATCCAGCCTGGAGATAAACAAGACAAACAACCCTGCATGCTCACATACACGTCTAGGGTCAATTAACCTTACATGCATGGTTAGAAGGGAGAGTAACCAGAAAAAAAACAGAAACAACCCAGCTAAGATCAGATTGTGAAAACTGGTCACTGGGAAGGGAAAGAAGTACTCAGACTGTGGCAAGCCAGTTTATC
The DNA here is from genome assembly GCA_031762495.1 of Anablepsoides rubrolineatus. Classification (NCBI taxonomy): domain Eukaryota; kingdom Metazoa; phylum Chordata; class Actinopteri; order Cyprinodontiformes; family Rivulidae; genus Anablepsoides; species Anablepsoides rubrolineatus. The sequence continues at coordinate 6,635,105 of JARVGW010000278.1, read as the reverse complement.
ACTTATTAGTTAAAATCAACATTTCAGCTATTCAGAAGGTCATTTCTTTTATCCAAATCAGCATTAGGAACATTAATTTTTCAAGGATCATGACATCACTTCTCTTATTCAAGTACAGAGCTTCCAGCAAAAGACATCTAGTTCTTTATTCTTCTAATTGTTTTTTTATATCTAGTATATAATTCTATTTCAAAGAAAACTGAATTAGCCTCTCTTATTAAAATGACTTTGTGGGCCTTTATTGCTTATTATTCCAATGATATTTATATTATAAAAAAATGCACAAATGAATTTCTCTACAAAAAAAATGGAGGTACAAAGTGGTTTTGTGGTTAAGCCACTTCTACTCACATTCAACCTTCCTCTGTATACTGCATTGTTCAAGATAGGTGCTAACATTTCCTTTAAACCTCTGCCTGTTTGAATGTGATGTTATTTCTCAGACAGTGTTCATGGCAAATACAAAAAACAACAGTATAAGAACATTTGTGATATTTTTTGGTGTTTGTATAGCACCATTACTGATCAGTGCATCAGTTCTGTGTTCCAACAGACTGTGAGCATCTTTCATTTCCTGAGGATGGTTTTGTTTTAGCCACATGGTGCAGAGACCACAGATTTGATAAAAGCATCACAGTTTTATAGGCTTTCTCAAGCAGCAGAGTGTGAAACCAGATCATGTGGGTGGCCTTTGTGGCTTCACAGACAATTCTTCTTTGAACAAACTTTTGACTGGTTTATCATGAAAATATATACACTTTGTTTTGTTTGTGAAATCTTTTTTTACACCAGTAAACTCTACATGCACCCAACATGCACAATCATTTCTTTATCTGAACAGATTTCATGTGATCCTACCTCAGCTGGTACAGTATACTGACAAATCTTATCAACTATAAAGTTGATCTGTAGTGTCTTTGAGATGATGCTCAGATACCACGGCAAATTGTAGCTCAATATTCAGAAAAAATGACTGCATTACTGCACAGTTTGAATTGAGAAAGTTCATTAATTAGAAGCAAAACATCTTCAAAACGATTTAATTTTTTTTTCTTTTTCTTTGATAGTTTGCTTGTTCTATTTTGGACCTTTGGTTTTACACAGTGAATAAACAATATCTAAATCCACCAGCTACACAGAGAGAAGATATGAGTAGGAAATGAACAGAGAAACAAAAAAAAAGAAAGGTAAAATGTTTAACATACTGCACATGTCAAGTTTCAAAGGGTCATGTAATAAACCACCATGTCTGCTTTTAGTACAAAGAAAAGAATATTAGACTTGAACTTTTTTTTGGTAACATATAAAGGTGACAAAAGTCAAAATAATCCATCTAAAATATATGAAAGTTTCTTTTCACGCCAGTCTCGAATGTTCAGTTTCTTTAACTAAGGAAAATCAGTTTCTCTCATGAGCATGACTACACACAGCTCATATATTGATAAAAAATGATCACCTGTATTATTATGAAGCTGATAGTGAGTAAACTGCAACTGTCGTCAAACCACCTGTGTGAGTGGGTTCACAGCACAGGAAAGATTATTTAAAGCTTCTTATAATCGTCTTCTTTGAGAGAACACAGAACAGTCGAACAGGAAATGTAAACGATGAGATAAGTGTGAATGTGTTACCTTCTTTCTGAGAAAAACTGCATCTAAAGCAAAGAGGAAATAAGACTCTAACATATGAATTACAAAAAGCAGAGGCACACGTTGCTTCATGATATGACTACATTATATTTAAGTTTTGTAAAGTCCAAAAAGATATTTATGGGACCAGTGTTTTCATGAAAATGAAACTGTGTCGATTCCTGACAGAACAACTTATGAGGTACAATCTGTGCCCTCATTCATCCATCCACACGCCACTGTATTATTTATTGCTACCAAAATCTGAAAATCAACTAAAAGGGATTAGATGAGATGGCAGAAAAATGACAAAATGTGTTAGTGTTCCAGAGAATCATGGAGCAGACAAGTTGTGTCAGATTAGGACAGTGTTAGAACAGCAGGAGAGCTGCCTGAAATGAGAGATGTGTTCACCACGAGGAGGAGGAGGGAGGATAGAAAACATGTTACTTATGACTGAGAGGGCCGAGTTCACAAAGCGTCTCACCAAGCTCATAAATTCAATCCAAAGCTTTAATGTCTGAAGATGACCTGACAGTTTTCAGTGAATTAACCGTCCTCTCTGGTCATTTGCCACAACAGTTGAATGTGTTCAAGAGAACATGTTGAGTTCCCAGATCGTCAGTGTGAGAAACTGCAGGGGAAAAAAATCCTCAAAGGAATGTTGTGTTTTCTAAATTTGGTTGTGTTCAACTAACCTTTCACCTTTTCTCCCTCGTCCCTGCAGCAAACAAACTGTTGCGAAACCAAAAGTTAAACAAGTGATAAATTCAACCGGATATCTCCTCTGCACACCTGCACTACATCTGGTCAAATGTCAAATTGGCTTCTATTGTTTGAGTCTTTGTAAAAAAAAAATACTACAAAGTCAGAATCCACTTTTACAAACATATAAGCTCTCATATGGCATGCGACTGTTTCTTATATCTCACAAACAAACATCTCATTATGTTTATGTTTGCATTAGAGGCACTTTACTGAAACAGCTTCTGTGTCCACGAGTCATAAGGTCAGACAGGAAGGGAGACCAAAGAAATAAAGTCAAAACAGTTAATAAAATTCAGTGTGGTAGTAGCTGAGAATCATTCCCAACACATATTCTGAGCGCTAGCAAAATCTTTGTGTGAAAAACTTCAGGGAATGTTACTTTCATTTAAAATCAACAGTCCCTGGTTTTAGTATCCAAGTCTTGATAATAAACTCTAGAGACAATAATTTTAATAATTTTAAACATCTAACAGCTGGTTTATACTTTAAGTGGCATTTGCTCATGCTGTTGAGTGATAAAAATTGCGTAACATTTGTCTGTTGTCTCCCAGTGACACCTTGTGTGTGTGCCTCACCCCCTGTCAACCTTGCAGTATAGCCTCATTCACAAAACAGCTCAGTCTGGGACTGACGTGTGTTTTGTCCTCCTGGGATCAAATAAAACACACACAGAGGGGGGTCAAAGATAGTCTCTCTCTGACGCCCCTCTGAGCCGCCAAGGGAGGTAATGTCAGAGATGGGCAGGCCAATCCATGGCGCTGTGGCTCAGTAACGATAATAAATTGATGACATTAATGAGTGGCCGTCCCGCTCGCAGGATTAAACATCAACATACAGATTTATTACTAAGGGATTATTGAACATAACGCGACGCAGCAAATTTGTAAATTAAAAAATATTGAATCATGGAGGATGGCTAAAGTAAGTTAATTCAGTTTGTTTTGTGTGATTGATATGAGGCAGACGTCCGTCACACAATACATGTGTCATGCATTTAGGACTTCAGCCCAGCTGAGTTCTGCTCCACGCCTCTTTTGGTTCTGCACTGCTGGGTTCATATCTGAGTGCATACAGGTGAGTAGGAACCGGCCTGCTTCACCTGGGATTCATAAATGACCCGAGGAAGCTTAAAGCTGAATTGGTCTGTGCAGCTATTTTGCAGAACTGTCTTGTGAATGAGGCTAGTGCAGGGCTATTCAACTGGCGACCTGCGGGCCACATCCGGCCCGCGGGTGACCAAAGTTTGGCCCGCTAATTGATTCATTCAACTCTTAAGCCCAAACCCCCGATTTTCTACTTTAATTACTTTAAGTTCTTTTAATTAAAGATAGACATGTGTGGTATCAACGTCAGAATCTTGTCTAGAAGCTGGTAAAACCCATTTCTATGCACACTCAAGACAGTTAAAATTACAAGCAGTTGAGGAAAAAACTATGATAGTGAAAATAAATTTGGTTTAAAAATTTGGCAAGTCAGAGATGTCAAAATAATGTTCATGTTAAATAAGAGGCATAATGTGTTCTTTTTGTTTTTGTTGTTTTACTATCACTAATTTTATTACACAGAGTTCTGTATGTTGTATTCATGGTTAAATGCAGCAAAATAAACTATTTTAAAGGTAACAGATCTTTGCATTATTCCTTCCTGTTTCAAAAGCAAGAACCAAACAAAAATGTATAAAATCACAAGGTTCCACTTTTGTCTCAGGTGCTCAATTCAGTACTTAGTTTTTGTCACTCCAGTTCATTTTGATTGAAGCCAGATGCCCTGTTCTCTCCCCTCTCCAGAACCAAACTCAAACCACCTGTAGCCTCATCTCCTTCAGGAATTTGCAGAGATTAAATGGTGTCACCATAATAGCCACATGTGGACCTCTGAGGCGGGTCCAGTTAGCTCTAATAGCACAACACGAGATCTCAGTAAGGTCTCAAACGCGACAGGTCTAACTGCTGTGTAAACCAGCTGAGGTCATCATTCTGCAGTTCAGACTGTGTTACTGGAGCAGCAGGACTGTGAAAGATGGAATATGAGACAGAAATGACATTTTTAGATGTTTAGGATTTAGACATAACTGGTAACAAAGCACAGGGCACTTTTATGAAAATAGTTTTGGAGACCTATTTCAAACAGTCAACTCAAACAAAAAAGAAAAAAATTGTTATATGACCAAGATTTCTTCTATATGAAGGAATACATAGTGCATGATGTTGATTTTTCTTAGCTGAGGCAGGCAGCAAAGTCAATTTTATAAAGGGAGAATAATTCTAAAGCTAAGACCAAAACAGTGATTCCAATCTTGGAGGTTTTTTTATGTTTTTATATGGTCATAAGTTCCTCCACAACTTATCACAACTTTCACATCATTATAAAATTCTGATATGGCTGATAAGCTGCTTTCAACAGAATTTTGTTGTTTAATTGCTTTAAATCAGCAGTGTATGAGAAATTCATTTGTAAATTCCCTAGTGACTAAAAGCAGGAGGAAACTACGTAAAATCAAAATATTAAAGTGAAGCCCCTGGTTGGGATGTGACGCAAACGCAATTGTTTTTACAGACAGCAGAGTGTAAAGAGTCACCACACAATACACAATTTATTTCCTGATAAAAGAGATTACACGGTCTTTTAGTGAGTATTACTAGAAACCTGGGTTAAAAAAACACAGCAGATGTTGCCTTTTATATCCATTAGATGACCAATTTAGAAAACTACATCTGTAAATAAAAGTCACTAGATTCAACATTCACACTGATGCATGTTTTGCAGTTTAGCTGGTTTAAAATGGGTTTTCTGACAATTAATGGGCCGAATAACTTGTGAATTTCTGAAGATTGGGACATCTTATCTGAGTTAATGGAGTGAAATCTTTAAAAAGGTCTCTTTACGTTCTCTACACAGAATATATGTAAACAGAACTGAATAATTTCTGTTGTTTTAGAGCTTCTGAAGTTATTGAGCTTTCACACAAAGCAGACAGGTGTGGGCCAGAACTGGTGACAAAGTACAACCCCTGGCAAAAAGTATGGAATCAGCAGTCTTGGATGAGCACTCATTCAGACACATTCTGTAATACAAACTCAGATCAAAAACATGATACTATTATAAGGTCATTCCAAAGTGCAACTTGTTGGCTTTCAGGAACACTCAAAGAAATGAAGAGAACACCCGATTCAAATAATTAAATTATCTCAAAATTCTGTCAATCACTCATTTATTTCAGTCAGGTGCACTGAAGCAGGATGCATGCTGACATTACCCTGGATATCGTGGCTCTTGATGCATCACAAAGACTTGCTGTCTTGGTCACACATGCACCAGCAAGATGTGCACCAACAATTTGTCCTCTTTTGAACTCTGGTATGTCACCCATAATGTTGTGTGCATTGCAATATTTTGAGCAAAACTGTGCTCTTACCCTGCTAACTGAACCTTCACACTCTGCTCTTACTGGTGCAACGTGACGTGCAATTAATGAAGATTGGTCCAATTTAGCCATGAAAACCTCCCACATTAAATGACAGGTGCTTCAGTTTCATTGTCCAACCTCTGTGTATATATATATATATACTGTTTTTACCATATGCATCCCAACTTCATATGAACGAGGGAGTGAGAAATAGAGGAACAGCTTTTAAAAGTGACCAGAAGTCAACTTTGACTATATGTTACAAATTGATATTTTGGGCTCTATTTATTGGGGTGAAACGAGGTCATTGGAGGTTCAAACAAACACAGACACAAACGGTGATCATGTGATTGCCACTGTGAAGTAAGAGAGGAATCCCAGCCGGACAACAGCTGACAGCTGGAGCTATGCAAACTCAGAGCTTTGTGATGAAACTTATTATAATTGCTGACCATTTTAATTTAACATAAGCATTTCGAGTGGACCGAAAGAGATTGATCGTATGAACCTGGACAGCTGATGAAGTGATTCAATGCATGAGAAGCAATTTATAAAGCATGCACAATGAAATAAGATAATAAGCTGCAGCAGGATGTGATGATCTGTTATGTGATCTTCAGCTGATCCTCTTGCAGTGACACACATTATGTCAGGTTGACTCTAATGACCACCCACATGCCAGGATCACATGAAAGCAAAGGAATCTGAGGGTTAAAAGGACACTGCCACTCTTCTACAGCTAATGAACTGAACTGGAACTGAGCCCGAGGATGCAGCATCACATTACTGCCAGAACAACTTCATGCGTTTGTTTTAATATTCTCTTCCTTGAGTCAAGAAGGGACTCAGTTTGCAGAAAGCTGCTGATGGTTTGCACACTTGCAGCATCTGTTTAGAGCAGCATGCAGTCATTAGGCTGGCTGTAATGTGTCCAACTGAGGCAGCATGAGTGTCACACCAAGCCGGTTCAGTGTTCAGTTAGAGTGATCAGCCCGAGGAGCCCGCACCCCTCCAGGCGTCTACTCACCAACAGCAGCCGCTGCTGTCAGACAGAGCTGGAGCATCCTGACGCACGGCGCGCGCGTAGCCTCGCTCTTCCGCGCAGGACTTTCCGGGTCCTCGGAGTGGGAAAAGAAGCTGGTTAAACAACTAGTAGGAGTCCGAGAGGCATTCCCGCATGTGCTTCAGCGTGGTGGAGCGAGAAGCAGATAGAGGGAGATGCTGCGTGTCCGCTCGGATCAGCGGCTCTGGAGAGCGGAGGAGGAAGAGGAGGAGGAAGGCGGGCTGTGATGTAAAGAGAGAGAGAGAGTTATAAGTTCTCTAACTCACACTGGCTCCTAAGTTCGATCTGTCCGTGGTGGAGAGAGTAGAGGGAAATGACAGCAGCGCTGTAAAACTTGCAGACTGGACCAGTATTTATCTGCAAGCCTGAGCAGACATAATCAGGCTGAGAGGTTCTGACAGCTCCTGCGTCACTGGAGCTCAGTGTTCAGCTGTGTTAATGAGGCCCTCACAAAGGCAGCTGACTTATTCATAACTGTATTTGTTTATTATCTTATTGCTCCGAACAGCCGAGTTTATTCTGATGAGCAAAAAGTGTAAAGTTCATGAAGTTTTAAAGTGCATGAGGGGGTAAATAGTCAAAGATAACCGCTGCTGCTCGTGTGTGTAAAAAAAAGGATTAAATTGCTCTCTGGCATCATGCTCCATCATCCAAAAATAGATTTCCCTCCTGGCACTCATCACTCACTAGTCCTGAGAGGTCAATCAGCTGGAACATATCAAAGACAGGTCCAAGTTGAAGGAGCTTTTTGTTATCTTTCAGTGGAAACATCAATCACATTAAAGTGGAGATGCTGCAACAGGCAGACTTTTTTGAATATTTTATTCTATGGGACAAAGTGATAATAAAATAATCAACCAAAGAAAATGTGAAAATACCAAACTGTTTGACTTTATAATGAAAATAAGTTGGCATGTTTTACAGAACATTGCTGTTTTTCATCAATGATTGCTTCATTTTTCTATATGTACAACCTTGAAGAAATATTGCTCTCTGCCTTGCATCCCGAAGTTTTAAACAAAGGTGTGTTCGTGTACAGTGTTGGATGACTATCAGGTGCTTCCACATTGTCTATTGGTTTATTAAATATGTTGCTAACAGACAAATACAGTTGACTTCAACAATTAATGCTTAGGTTTTTCAATTCATGATATTTTGCTAACACACACAAACACACACACACAACAGGCAGCTTTCCCACCTTTTTGGGGGCAAAGATTAAACATTGGTCAGTCTGGATTCTTTAAAACATTACAAAAATAAAAAAATATCTATTGGAAGCAGGAATTTGTTTACTTTAAGGAGACATTCGGTTTTGAGATCTAGATGTTCAGAAGAAATCCAGCAAGACCATGATCTGTTTACTGCAGCTGGGCCTGGATCCTTGATCCTGGATCCTTGATCCTGGATCCTTGATTCTATCATCCACCCAGCGAGAAGCAGATTCACTTACCCGATACTCCTGCAGTTGCAAAGTTTCCTCTATAAGCCTGTAATGAAGCCTCCCTCAATCAAATTTAGAGAGGAAAATTGCACAATTTTGCCCTTTTATTATTCTTCATTATTATCATTACTCTTCTGATAATTACACCTTTTAAATTACGAGCATTTGCTTTCTAAATGCCCAAAGATACCCAAATCATCACTGCTCACAGACAGAAGCTTTTTCAGCAGAAATACTAAACCTGCTGCTATTTAAGTATCCTCAGTAACAAGTTAGAGAGAGAGAGAGAGAGAGAGAGAGATCCTGCTATATTTAATTGTTTGCTTTTGCCATTTTTTAACTATTTTAGCTCAAATAATCTCATACTTCTAAATTCTGACTTACAAAAGTTAGATTTACTCTTGCCTTAGTTCAAAAGGTTCAAAATGCCACAGCTGGATTTATAAAACACAAACAGATCCTCACGTTGTCGCTCTGCACTTCCATTGATTTTAAAACCTTGCTGCTTGCATTTAAAGCCTTCAAAGGCCTCAGTTAGGCAA
>JARVGW010000278.1:6575568-6613804 GCA_031762495.1 Anablepsoides rubrolineatus | reverse complement strand
GGATGGATGGATGGATGGATGGATGGATGGATGGATGGATGGATGGATGGATGGATGGATGGATGGATGGATGGACATGAAGACTTGTATATTACAACAATAGTGACCATAAAGAGAGAATGGTAAATGTTCAAGACTGTTTATATAAAACCATTTTTTAGACTTGTTGACAACTCAGTGTTTTTGTAAAACAAGCCACGTTCATTCATTCACACCCAATACAATACTTGACATCCCATCACCAGGGGTAATGTGATGAACTCTGAAAGTCCCAAAAAAGATTGAGTCTAAAAAAATTGTCCAGTGTTGCATTATAACATTAAAAAGACCTGTCGTTTGCGCCTTACATAGACTCTTTATGTTTTAGTAATTTATGGCGAACTTCATTGTTATGGGACTGGAGTCAAAAGTTGAAATGCCATTATGTTCAGTGTTTTGTTTTGTTTTGTTTTGTTTTGTTTTAGGTTTTTTTCTTCTTTCTTTCTTCAACTGTATCTGAATAACAATGACAGGAATGTGATTTCTATCAAAGTTTGTTCCCGGATCCTGATGTCAGAGTACATGAAATCGGTGGGGCTTCATTGAATTGTTTTCTCTTTTTTTTTTAGATTACTGAGCACCAAAGTGAAACTGCAATTACTTTCTGTAGCCCGTTTGGCACAGTACTGTCTAGTACTGTGAGGATTTATACCTGAGTAACAGACTCTTAAAATTACTTTTAGTCATGGTCTAACAGATCACTTCTTTTTTTAGTTTGCAAATCTTGTTCCTCTGTGCATTCTGTTTACTTTCACATCTTCTCTTAGTTTCACACATGGGTTCTGTTTCTAACTGGTGCCTGTTTTGAGTTAGGTATCACTTAACAAGTTTACTTTATTGAGTTTGCCTTTGATTTTGTTAGCTTTGATCAAGTCTTTTTCTGGTCATTTTTTGCAGTCCAGTGCATTTAGCTTTATGTTTTCAGACACACAAACACAACATATTTGCATGCTTTGAATGCATTTATCATGTGTGAACACACACACACACACACACACACACATGCTTGTTTCCAGTGTCACACTCCTGGCATGTCTCACAGCCACCAGGATATCATGTTCTGCTCAGAGTACGCTCATTTCTTAGTGTGACATCTGACATGAAAGCAGGGCAGACACAAAGGGAGGCACGAGAGGGAGGGTGGGGATTTTAAAAGTTATGTTCACAATTTAGCGTAAGAAAGTGGTCTGCATGGCCCATGTTTAGAGCAACAGGCGCTTGGATATTAAAAGAGACAGGCAGCAGCCCACCCACAAGCCCGCTGCAGGGCTTTTCAATAATAGGCTGTATAAACTTAATAACTGGGTGTTGTTTGTGTCATAAATAAACAGGTCATTGCAAAAAATCAATTACTAAAAACAAATATTATAAGAAATAATTAACAATTACTTTAAAAAAATGTCTGCAATGATTTTTACATTTAAACATAATAAGTGTGCTCTTCTAATGTTTCAATGATGATTTGAAGTTGATTGATTGATTGATTGATTGATTGATTGATTGATTGATTGATTGATTGACTGATTGATTGATTGATTGATTGATTGATTGATTGATTGATTGATTGATTGATTGATTGATTGATTGATTGATGTTTGTTGGTGGTTTGGATGAGTGGTTAGTTGGTTGGTTGGTTAGTTGGTTGGTTGGTTGGTTGGTTGGTTGGTTGGTTGGTCGAGCAAGTATTACCAATTATAACTCTTTTTTTTTGTTAAATTACAATCATTTTTGAAATAATTATTTTTTATTAATCATATAGTTATATTACTATAAACATATATAACATAGAGATATGTTTACATGTACATGTATATTAGTCCTCATAAGATTATATACAGAAATAGAGACATATGGGTCAGTATAAAACTAACAAAATATTTTTTGTTTGATCAGGATGTTTGGGATTAATTTAAAGTAAATACATAAAAACATTTAATATAATATTTGATTTTTAAATTAGCTTTATCCATCTTTTTATCCCAGTAATGTTACATGTGGCTCAAAAAAGACCAAATGTTTGATCATTATTGGTCAAACTCAAGTTTTCATAACAGTAATTCACAAACCGGTGAATTCACAAACAATCTCTTTTTTAAAGAAAAGTAATTGCAAAATACTGTTTTAGAAACTACAAAAAAAAAAGCATTAGTTGAAACAAAAGAATAAACACTTAATTGGATTTTGTCAATTAAAAAACATTGAATTTATTTTTCAAAATGTATGTATTTGTTGTTTTTTTCATAAACTTTCCTGAACATTTGGGGTCTTTTTTTTCCTTTCAGTCTTCACTTGTTTTTGTTTCTATTCTATTGTCTTGGCAATAAAAATACAAAAAAGTCCAACAGAAATGTGCCACTAAACATATTTATCTGATTACAAATATTTAAAAACACATTTAAAGTAAACAAATATACATTTATAAAATAAAATCTTGATAATAATAACTAACAAATCTTATTAAAATAGGATGAAAATGTCTCTCTTCAAAACACTCCAGCCCTTTTTTTCTTTTGGTTGTAGTTACTTGTTTTTTTTCTCTCATGTAGGATTTCAGGGTAGTTCTACAGTTAAAGTATAAAATGTAAACAGTTTGCTCCTGATTTTCATTACATGTTATCTAGCCGAGTCAGTCGAGTCGATCTTAATTAAAGGTTCTTTAAATTACAAGCAGAAGGTTGTTTACAAGTTTGGCTGTCAGAGAAGGCAGAGGTGAACATAGTTGGCTAAATTCAAAACACACCCACAACTCAACACCACATGTAGCAAGAAATGGTGAACATGAGATTTTGTAAAAAAAAAAAAAAGAAACAAGAAACTGAGAAGGGCACCATGTCACAGCCAAATAAGTGGTTAAAGGAGCTCTAACCTTGCTGACTACAGTTTTATGGATGAATTTAAAAGTTATAACTGTGAGAAAGTTTAGTTTTGACAAGTTTGATCACAATAACAACTCTGCTGGGGTGAATTTCAGGCCTGAAGACACAAAACCTCCATTCCTGGCCCCTCAGGGGTCACATCTCCTCAGGTATATCAGTACTCATGCTTGACCTCGTTATGTTTGACCTCCCACTGTGCACCCAGATGATGACTGAGATCATGAGGTCTTTACAGCCCATCATCATGTTCACATGCACTCGACCTTTGCAGACACACAGCTCTTGATTTGGGGAAACATAGTTTGGTTTTTGACAGCATCTGGTCAGGAGTATTTGTCTAAATTTGGCATCAGCTCGCATTTATTTTGTAATACTTTAAGGAGTTCTGGGCGTTCTAGTTGTGTGAGGTGCATTAAAAGGTTTGCATAAAGACAAATGAATAATTATTATTATTAAACTGATAACAAATGACATTTTCTACTAAGATGTTAAACTGTTGCCCAGGAAAAACATTACAGCTTAAAACTTCATCTGTGTAATTTGACATCATCAACATGTTGTTGTTGAGTTTTTTACTTTTCAATAAAAAGCCTTTATGTAACCCTTTTATTTTATTGTTTCCTTGATATTCAACATCTCTGGTACCAAAGATCAGCTCCACATCATGATGAAACCTCTGCCATGCCTTAAGTTTTCTATTAAAGTAATTTGTATTAAACTCTTCTAAATCAACATTGTCTTCTTGGTTTTGTTTTAATACATTCTGGTTTCTGTTTTTTTGTATTTGGATTTGATGCTTTTTCGAGTTATGTTTGCACGTTTTGCATCCTTGTTTGATTTTATGTGTCTGTTTGTTGAATATATGACTCATCATTGTACTTTGTTAATTACCACCCATGCTCAGTCATTACCTCCCTCTGTATATTTGTACTCATCTGTGCAGTTGTTAGAGTGAAATGAACCAAAGGAACTGAAATTCTTTACAGCTAATCAAATAAAAAAAGCATCTTAAAATTGTCTTTACTAGAAATAACTGAGAAATATTTTGTTTCTTTCCAACACTGGTTGTTTTGTCTTAAACTGAACAGGGTTTCCAAGTCACTGTATTTTATTAGTGCTGAAACAGTAAACTAAATGCTGAGGTCACAACTTATTCACTGATATATAACTACGTATAAATGTGTCCCTGACATGTCCACACTCTGCAGGTGCGTGCATGTGTCTTCCAGTTTAGTTTCAGGAGCTCTGGATGTTCCCCATTGTTAAGACTTCCTGCAGAAATTGAGCACGGGAAAGGGAGGATCACAGAAAATACTGCATAAAGGGAATAAAGAAACACATTTTCAGTTTTGTTTTCAAGAAAACAACAACAAACTCAAATCAAAAGTTCACTGGAGTGTGCAAAATGTCAATTAAAGAATGTCAACAGCAAGAAATCATGTTGCTTAAAATATTAGCTTTGATTTTGGAACATTTTACATTAAGCAGCTGCTCAGTTAATTCTTCAAAAATAATATTACGAATAAACATAAAATTACATATAAAGAATTTCATCATCTATTTTGTGTTTTGTCATTACAAGATTAAAAAAAACAGGGTTTTTTTCAGTATTATACTAGGAAAAAATGTTTAGTTTAGTTTAGTTTAGTTTAGTTTAGTTTAGTTTAGTTTAGTTTTTTGGAGGGGGTCCTCCATCTGCATGATATTACAGACAGGATATTCTTAACCAGACAAATCCCATTGAGATCACAGTTCTCCTTTGCATGGGAGGTCTGATCCATAAGACAGCCTAACATACATGTTTGTGGTCTGTGGGAGGAAACCAGAGCAGAGTACCCAGAGAAAACCCACACAAGCATGAGGAGACCATGCAAACTCTACATGGAAAGGGACCAAACCCAGGATCTTCTTCCTGTGAGGCATATTGCTAACCACTAATCCACCGTGCTTAGTGGCACATTCATGGACATCGCTTGATTTACTCAAAAACGCTTTCATAATTTGTCGAATAGCAGCTCTTTGCATCCACAGCTGGAAGTTGAGGTTAAAACTAAGATGTAACTCTTTTTGTTTTTTCTACCTTTCATTTTTAACTTTCGTTTTCTTAATGGCACAAGTCCTTGACTGAACTGTGAAGCACTCTAGTAAAATTAGTTGTTTTAAATATATAAACTGACATTGACATTTTTTTTGTTTTGTTTTAGGTTTTATGGATATTTTTTCCACTACACTTCACAGATGTTTGAAAACCCAACAACCCTGCAACAGACTGATAACTTGAACATTTACTACTAAAGAATGCTTTACATAAGAGCACTGGTGCAACATGTAGCCTATTACCATCCACAAAACATATTTTTCAATTGTGAATTTGTGAGTTGATTGACCTGAGGTGTGGGTACTTGTGATTTTGTGTTTCTGTGGGACTCTGTGATGGACCGATGTGTTCCCTGCGACAGTGAATGGGACACGGCAGGCTTCTTCTTTTCTTATTGTCTCCACCAACCACTGACAGGTGATGGTTGTAGCTGCAGAATTCTCCACTGAACAGCTGTTTCCTGTGTTTGGTACTCTGTGCTAAATTCATGAGGCTATTGTAAAAAAAAGAAAAGAAAAAAGAAAAAAAAAAAGTTGATGCAGAGACTGCTTCAAGAGACATGAGATAAATGTAGAGTTTGTGAGCCACCCAAGTGCACTCAAAGCCTTCACAAACCTAACTATAGCTTTCTTATTTGCAGGTAAATTAGTGAAACCATGACAGCTTCATGCTCTCAGGCTGTGACAGCGTTTCTGCTTCTTATTCCTTCTTAAAACAGTACCATGCAATAAAAGATGGATCTCAGTCCCAGATTGGACCCTTTAATGGATTCAAGCCCCTGTTTTTAATCAGCCGCAGCACGGGGTGTAGATGTATGACCTCATTGTTATGTTTATTGTTCGTGTCACTGTGAATGGGGCAAAAGCAATGCACTTCCTGTGATTGTGCAGAGCTGGAGCAGGCTGTTCAAACACACATTATTTTCTGCTCCCAGTTTTCAACTCTGACATCTCATTATTTCTTCACCTCCACCTTGTTTTTCCTTTAAAAGCAAAAAAATAAAGTTGTATAGTTTCGATGAGTCCTGCGCGTCCTTGGAAGTGCTGTTAATCGTAAGCGTCTTGTCATTTGAGCTCCTGTTTTTCTTGCTGTTTGTGTTTGCACAAGCCCAGGACAGAGACCCTGTCCCATCCACTGAGAAAATTGCAAATGTGACCCTTTTTATCCTCAAATTATTTCCACCCAGCTTGGCCTCCTGTTTTTTCTGCTTTCTGAAACAAACTGTGAGTAAATTGAGAGGATGTTTATTTTTAAGTCCTCTACACATGATCCCTAAACTGTGATTCTGCTTTTTCTCAGCCTTCGAAGAAACACCGGAGCGTTTTTCAATATCACAAGCTATTAACTATAACTATATTTTCTCAGCCATTATTCTCCTATAAGATGCTGTCTGTGAAGCATTTGAGAGATTTTACAATTCACTTACAGCAGTTCACATGTAAGTGCCTTCCCTGGGTTCTCATTGTGGGGGTGTTGCCTTAATACATGCATGTGTGTGTGAGAGCATTCATGTGCGTTTATATGGGAGGGTCACTAAGGGTCACCCCCTTTTGCCCACTCCAGAGACAGGAAATGGCTCCAATATGGGCCTGAGTGAGGCTTCCTGGGAAGCTCTGGGGAGTGCTTTGGGCTCTGTGTCAGAACCAGAGCTCCAAGATCAGTGAGCCAAAATGTACAAAGTGAAAAATACAGATGTTTAGTTCCTGCCATTTGAAACCATAAATTTTCTGTCAGGCCTCCCGGGGAACCCCGAGTTTTATTAACAGTGTCATTGAGGCGGCGGATGATTAGCTGTTACGTCGGGAAACATTTGAGTCCAGTTGAGTATTGTTGAAAAGATCAAATCTAGGTTTTTAAAGACTAAACTTTCAACTTATCACTTAATTAAAACCTACAAACACATGGCTGTTTTTAAAACTACAGCATCTACACGTTTACTACTGCTCGAAGTCTTTACAACGTAAAGAGATTTTCAATGAGACTTGCAGGGCTAATCTTCTCCCAGTTGTGCATCTTGTCATCTTGGACTGTGTGCAAAAATTCGACATAGATGGTCAGAGTGGAGCAACTGTCTTGGCTGTGATGGCAGAAGAGATTATTGTTTACACGGCGCATATTTCCAAGCATCTCTCTGAGGAATTTTTAGAGTCACTTTTTCATGTCATAAAAACAGACAGTGTTTTGTTACTGTGCAGATTGTTCCTTTAGTTATGACTTTCTTGGCGGAGGCAATAAAGATGGATAAAGTAGAGGGGTTTTAATCATTCTGCCTGATGTAAATGAATCGGGCATTCATAATCTGCTGCAGTCAGCTCATTAGCGGGTGGAGCTAAGTACATTTAGTAGGTTATAATTGCCTGCTGACGTGAAACTGTCCGTGTCTCCCACATAGCAGATAGGTGTAGGCCAGGTCTGGTAATGATGGCACTGTTTATAAGATGGCATGCCACAGCTGGCCTGGTTGTGGTTGGGTTTATGTGGTGCTGGCCCATGCAGGGAACACCTCTGGCAAACTACACCTGTTTCCAGTATCTGTATCAGTGTTAGTACATTGTGTGGACCAGAATGGGTGCTTGTCTAATAGAGATGTTCTTAGTATACAGTGCTGTTTTCACAGTCCTTTTATGTTTAAGAGACATGAGACTACCTGCAGACAAGGCACAAGAGATTTTGGAAGATTCTCAATGTCCATTGGGAGGATCACTGTATCAACATCAGCACTCTAAAAAAAATCTGGTTTGCCCTTTATTGAAGCATGCATCATGAAAACCAGCTACAATGGGCAGATCATTGTTCATGTCTTCTGCACCAGATTCTGTTTTCAGACCCAAATAAAGTCAGCAGAACTCAGGGAGGCCAACACAAGAGATTGAAGGAAACATGAAAAAAAAAAACATAAAAAGCTAAAAATCTGAACACCTGGGAAATCATTGCTCTTTTTTTAAGGCTCATGGGAAACATTGCCACTGAGACCTTTGAAGTAAACCATAAAGATTATCAAAGAATTCTCAGTGAGTAAAGTAAAATAAAAGATGAGAGACAGCTCAGATCACAACCACACAAAAATCAGGATTGGTGGTCATCATCTTCGACCCCAAGGATTGCAAAAGAACAACTGATCACCTTTTAGAGTCAACCCAGTTTAAGATGACCTTCACAGCTAATCAATTGTGCAGAAATTGAGCTAAAGTTGCGTGCTGAGGAATCCTAAATAAGCACCAGAAGATCTTTTGTTTAACACTGGCATGCAAAGTGGTGATGTGCACTTCTTCAAGAATTGCTGGTTTAATTTCAGAATCAGCTTTGTTGTTTAAACTGTTTTCTGGTGTTTTAACTTCATGTCAAAAAGCATACAAAGAGAGTATAACCTATTAATCTGCATTATAATTGTTTTGCATGTGACAGGTTAAAACTGTGTGCAGACATTTAAAAAAACAGGACCAATAAAAAGACAATTAGTGGTTTTCTTATAGTGGACTCACAGTTAAAAGAAGTAATAAATAAAACCCACAAAACTCCACCAAGACAATTTTGGGTTCATTGTCTGGTTGTTTAATGCCATTGTACTCAACAACCATAGAGATTGTTGAGTAAAATGTATAGGTGGAGAAATGCTATTAGCGCATATGTGGCTCACAAACTTTATGAAGACATTTTAATGAACATAAACTGAATTCTTACATTTTATATGTGGTTAATTATGCTCGGTGCTGAAAAGCAGGAGCTGATTTTGGTCTCAACTCGTGTTTTAGTTTCATCAAGTGTATTTGTGTTCATTTTTGGAGTTGTAAAGGAAGCACAGCAGCTTTTATTATCTGACAGAAATGCCTATAAAAGACGTACAGGAAAGTGTGACATGTCACTGATAATTTTAGGCTTATTTCCCACTGCGGTAATACAGAATATCCTCTTTGAAACTGTAATCATTTACATCACAGAGAAACATTGTGACTCATTGTTTATAAGTCACATGATTCTGCTGCCCTCTCAAATGATCTTTGGCCAAACGAGAAGAGCACTGAAGTGCAGGAAATGGAAAGGGACGAAGGGAAGGACGGCATTTTGAAGTTTATTAGTGGAGTCTGCAAATAATAAAGTGATCCAAAAATAATAAATGTTCCATTTCTGAAGCCAACAATGTGCATTTTAGGTAAAGATTCCCACACTGACAACTATCATTATGTCGTTTTTCTTTCAGCCGCTCCCCTCTGCAGGGGTCGCCACAGCGAGCAAACTCCCATGAAAGATTTGGTCATTATTTTACACCAGCTCTTCCTGACACAACCTGGGCTCAAAGCAGTCTAGAAAGGACAGAGCAGATGTACTTCTTAAAGAAGCTAAGATCCTTCAGTGTCTGCAGCAAGATGCTGCAGATCTTCTTTCTGTTGTTGAGAGCATCATCTCTTCTATCATCATCTGTTGGGGCAGCAGCATCAGAGCCAGGGACCTAAAAAGGCAAACAACCTGATAAAGAAGGCTGGTTCTGTTCTGGGGACGACTGTGGAATCTCTGGAAATGATGATGCAAAGAAGGATTTTTTATAAACTCAAGAACATTGTGGACAACCCTGACCATCCTCTTCATCAGACTGAAAGACAGAGTGTCTTCAGTCAGAGGCTTCTTCAATTTCGTTGTAATACAGACCGCTATACAGAAGATCTTTTCTGCTCACAGCCATCAGCATCTACAATAAGTCTTAAGTTAAATGAGTTACAACAACACCTAATTTTCCTCTGGGGTCAATAAAGTGTTTTTGAATTTCAATTTCAGTTGAATTTGAACCTGCAGCCTCAAGATTACAAGCATGAAGCAATGACCACCAAGCAATGAAGTTCATTTAACAAATGAATTGATAAAAAGAGTGTTTTTCTTTCTACAGTTTATCTAAATTTATGCAGAACTTTAGTTTCACTGATTGCAGTGTTCCACCACCTCACCAAAGTACAAAAATCTCATTAAAAGATGATTAGGTGCAAAAAGGGAATAAAAGCTTAGAAAGACAATAAAAAATAAAAAAGAAGAAGAAGGTGCTATCTGCCACCTTGTGTTGACAGCCTATATTACAAAACACTTGGAATATTTTTTTAATTTATTTAAAACCATATAAATTTTATCATCATACGACTTGCTCAAGAAGTCGACAGGTCATCAGTCATCATCATAGGGCAACAACAAGTCTCACATATCTGACAATTTTCTGACAGAAACCACCTGGAGAAAAAACATGCATGAGTAAAAAAACTGGTGATATTTGACCCATTTTTTGTGGATTTCAGGTGCAAAATTCAATAGTATCATTAAACAGATGCAGCAGTGAATCTATATCATTTCTTTATCAATTCTTTAAATATATATTTGTATGAGCATGTCTTCTGGCAGCTATGAAGTGCTGCAGAACTTTCTGCACCCCTACTTCACACACACTCTTGTATTTCAGTGTTTTCTGCAGTTTTTGTTGTTTTCTAAATTTTCCCACATTTCTTATCTCAACTTATTTCTCATCTTTATTTATTTACTGTACACATTATGTTTATTTATTTTATTTTGAATGTCCACACACTTGATGGCATGGTCACAGATTTATACATTTATTCATCACAAGCACAGTCTTAAAACTATGGAACAAGTACCACTGGTGATTAGGCTCCCTCTGCTGGTACTGGTTTAAAAAATATTTAGTTATTGACTTTTTTATAATTACTAATGTGAGCATGTGTAAAAACAAGCTTTATATGCCCAAATACATCCATAGCTATTTCCGGTAAAGTTTGTATTCAGTTCTTTTTTTCTTTAGATTTATTTATTTTTATTTTTATTTTATTTTAGTGCCCTGAGACAAGAGTTGTTGTGACTTGACGCTATATAAATAAACTGAATTGAAATTGAAATTAATGTTTTGGGTCCCTTACACCTGCCCTCTTTCTCTTGACATTTCTTATATAATCATACTTATAGATTTGTTTTATTGGGTTAGGGTTAGGCATCAAGGCAGTCATTTGAAGGGAAGTGTCCCCTTTACATTTAAATTTTCATTACGCATTAAACATTACTTTTTAATTAAATTGTTTTATTTTATATGGCAACAACGAGGACCGGAAAAAGATGGTCCTAGGGCCGCTTCTCGCCCTCGGCACGCATTTTTGCTCACATGTGGTGCAGTAAATTAGACTGGTATGCAGGATGTCCGACAACCGTGAAGGTAACACACAAAAGACACAGCCTACGTCACGTCATCGCCTCCATGTTGGATCAGGAAGTAGGCAGAGTCGTTGCAGAAATACCCCGAGCCGAGCTCAACGTTAGCGGCTGTTTCCTCGCAATCGGCCTTTTCTTCCCCATTTTTCATCTTAAATATTTTCATTACATGCGGCTCGCCTCTCCCGTTGATCGAAGCAGGCGCTTGTCTCCGCATTTCGTCGTCCCGCAGCTCCAGCTATGACTTCTCTCACGCAGAGAACCTCGGGCCTTGTCCAGCGGAGAAGCGCCGCCGCCGAGAAAGACAAGGACTCCGGCGGCGAGGAAGACGAGGCGCGCCGCGGGGAAGAGGAGGAGGAAGACGACAAGGGGGACTCGAAGGAGACCAGGCTCACGCTCATGGAAGAGGTGTTGCTTCTGGGCCTCAAGGATCGAGAGGTGTGTGGCTGGTCGTGTCAAGCTGGTCGAGTAAACTTGTCGGTGTAACCTAACATTGTTTTCCAACATACTGTTTACGTTACGTCACGAACCAAATGTCAACACGGAGAAACTTTTATTCAGCCGGTTTTCTGCATTTGTGCCTACAGCTTGAAGCATCTTTAGCATGTTAGCTAATCTGTGTCAAACAGTTTCTATTTATGCGAAAGTGCAACGTGTCAGTACTCTGTCTGTACACAAAGTGCTTAATAACCTCAATGTGGCAACGTTTGGTGTTGCTGAGTCTTCAGTCGTATGTTTATAAGTTCCCGGATGAAAGCAGTAATTCAACACTGACGTCCTTAGCACGGCTTCTTTTGTTTGCGTTACCTGGGCAGTCTTCTTGACAACTTGCCAGGTGCAAGGAAGTCACCTGAAAGTGCTGTACTATGACTGACTACACGTCAGCTAAAGTAAGCGTGTTTTTTCCCTTCTTTTTCCCTCCCGTCTCAGGGCTACACGTCTTTCTGGAATGACTGTATTTCTTCTGGTCTTCGCGGCTGTATGCTGGTAGAGCTGGCCCTCAAAGGAAGGATACAGCTGGAGGCCTGCGGTGTGAGAAGGAAAAGCCTGCTTGGAAGGAAGGTGAGATGTGAAGTAAAAAGGTATTTAGGCTGACTGATGCTAGTGATCCATGGGCAGCACATTGTTGTTACTTGACACCATTCCTGTCATAGCAGGGGTGCATTTTTCTGTACAACACCAGCTAACCCCAAAGAAAATAAATGGACTAATGTATGCCACAAACGTATTAGTCATACTTAATGAAGAAGATGGTAATCAAATCAAATCAAAAAAATCAAATTTTATTTATTGTCAAAACTGTATATGTACAGAACATACAAAGAATTGAACACCTACAGTAAAACCTAAATTCTTACATTTTAGAGCCACTGTGTCAAACTAAATTACACAAAGGTCCAAAATTCAAAACCTGGTCCACACCAAGGGTGAATCTGTCAATACTGATGGAAGAAATGTTTATAACAAATTATTCTTATAGAAATACAAATTAATTTTCCCAAATATTTTGTGTAACATTTTTACAGACAAAAAGGATTAAATTTAGAAAGACTCCTGATTAGCATTCATTTCTTATGTCTTACTCCCTTTCAACAACTTTTTAGTTTTTATCTTAGAGATACATTTTTATCACAATCCATCAAACCAGGTAAAAAAAACACTCCCTAAGAATCCAATTTTTTGACTTTAAAATAAGAAAAGACAACAAAATTTAATTGAAATTAATTATCTGTGGATCTTTTTGCATCAAAATTAAAGATTGAAATGTTTAAACTTAATTTTCTTGGCTTGAAAGTTAGCCTGCTGTCATGAGAGGAATGAGCTAAATACAGTAACAAATACAGAAATACATCTAAAGTATTACCTTTGGGGCCAGATGAAATGTTAATGAGGACCAGATTTGGTCCACCGGCCTTGAGTTTGATGTGTTTTAGAGAATCATGAGTTTAACTGGCGAGATAGGAAATGTCTTTTTCAGATAAAATGCTTATAACTTCATTCTTCTCATACCTTAACTTCAATAAAAATGGATACTGATCTACATTGGACTTTCAAGCTTTGTCACAAAATCATAATAAGGGTTTACTTTTCAAATTCTAATAAATTGTAATGCATTTTATTTATAGGTAAAAAAATAAAATAAACATGGCAGTGCTTTAGAAATATTACCACTGGTTATTGAAAAGCAGTCATTCGACTTCTGATTATACACAATAAGTGTATAATTAGTTATTTGTTTTAAATAAAGTCAAACAAATGTAAAATTAAGAACATAACACCTATGGGCATGTCAATAACAGTTATTTGTAATATAGTCTGAATATGTGTAAATACAAAGGCACACAATCTCAATTTAAACCATCCACAATGTGGTAAATAATTTAGGAGCTAAAGTCTGACTGCTTGTGGATAAATACTGTCTCTGAGCTATGAGGTCACTAATATATTCTTAGTGCTTCTCTAGAGGGAGGCTGAAAAATGCAGTTTGAAGAGTGATTGACCACAAACTCACCACACAGTTCTTAGTACAGGGCTTAGACAGCAGCCTTGTGGAGCCCCAGGATTCCCCATCAGGGACAATCTATTCACAACTTTTACAATCTGTATTTCATCTCCGAAAACTTCACATCCACTACAGATGGATGAGAACGTTTAGCTTGTTAATCATAAGACATGCCATGATGTCCAAAATGTTTGTGTGTCGTAATTTAACACCTGGAACTGGTTTGTTTTCATGCCTCTGGCTCTACTTCTTCTACTTGAAATTCCTGTTTGCAAAGAATGCAAGTCCAGGTTAGAGAAAATAATACAGTAACTAACAATTATCTTTTGTTTTGCAAGGTTATCTGCAAGTCTGATGCTCCAACAGGGGATGTGCTGCTGGATGAGGCCTTGAAGCATATTAAGGAAACTCAACCTCCAGAGACTGTCCAGAGCTGGATAGAGCTGCTGAGTGGTGAGATAAGCACTACTGAATTTGCTAACCAAACTCTACAGTAATACACTTATCGTTTCACTCACTTGAGCAAACAAATAATGTGTTTTCATTCAAATATTTTGAGCTGATTGGTATTTTTATAGTATCACAAATCCTCGTTCTGTTATTGGTATGAACAACATCTAATACAATTATAAATTAGGTAGTGAAGCAATTAGGAATGTAAACGTGGATCTGGCTTTGACTTTTAGGAGAGACTTGGAATCCCTTAAAGCTGCACTACCAGCTGAGAAATGTCAGGGAGCGTCTGGCAAAAAACCTTGTGGAGAAAGGCGTCCTTACCACAGAGAAGCAGAACTTCTTGCTGTTTGACATGACTACACATCCACTCACCAACAGTACAATTAAGCAGGTAATGATGGCAATGTTCTTTTATTTTTCTAAATATAACTGATAATAGTCTTTTACATGAGAATCAGTCACACCTTAAGTTTAATTTTCAACAGGTTTGGCTTCTTCCTGCATAGTTCAAGTGTCATAAGATCATTGTAAAGTTTGGTTAATGTATCCGCCGCAGGTGTGTTTTTAAAGGAAAAACTAGATCAAACAGATTATCACTGATTTTGATTAGTTTTATTTTAAAAATGCATTAACATTATTTCTGTCTGGAGGAAAAAAATAAACAGATTTCAGATGCATGCCAAAGGGGCACTGATTTTTCCTGAGAGGGCTGAAGCACTCAGTAGATACGAATAAAGCAGGTTTTGTTCTGGCTATCTCCTGTGTGATACTTTATCAAAGCTACGAGGACAAAGAGAAATGACTTGCTTTTTATTTTGTCTCAGTTCAAATGTGGCCTTGCTCTAAATCAAGCACTTAAAAGCCTAATAATGCTGTACACTAAGAGCTTGTAATATTTTAGAGTTTAAAAGTATCTTTCTTTCTTTTACTTCTCAGTATGTTGTGTTTATCAGACTCATGAATATTTGCTCAGCTTTAGATGAACAAAAATAAGAATAAAATGACTAGATCCATGATTATTTTTCTAATATTTTTTTTACAAATGGGCCTGTCGCGATGAGCAATAAATCAATTAATCGCACGATAAAGTAAAATGATGTTGGTCATTTTCATTTGCCAACTATTTGGTTCGTGTCTCCCTTTTTTCTACTCCTTTGCATAAGGAGTGAACTCTTGCATCAAGTATTTGCCAAACAATATTGTCAATTATCACAATCATTTCTAAAATAACTTGTCAAACAAAATTTGTTATGATGGGCCTATTCACAAAAAATGTTTAAAAACACAAATGTTTGATGGCCTCTAATGATCTTACTTTATTTACTTTATAATGCAGCCAAGAATATATCAAATATTGGGTTTCTAAGCTCTCTTGGACACATGCAAACAGAGTTGCAGGTGGCTGTGGTTTATATAAAGTCAGTTATTCACTAATTACACCTCCCATTTAATGTTAAGTCTTTGGATCAGACTGTATACCTCGTGATGACGGCAACATGTTAATGATGGGTTGCTAATTAGATCCTTCACCCAGCCTGACTGTGTGTACCCTGTCATTGTGAAGCTAGGTATAACACGCGTGTTCATTTTATCCTCTACAGCGCCTTGTCAAGAAGGTCCAGGACTCCGTTTTAGAGAAGTGGGTCAACGATCCCCATCGCATGGACAAGCGGGTCCTGGCCCTCATCCTCCTGGCTCACTCGTCAGACGTTCTTGAGAACGCCTTCGCCCCTCTGCAAGACGACCAGTACGACGTGGCCATGAAGAGAGTCCACACTCTGATAGAGCTGGAACCCGAGAAGGAGAGTACAAAGCCCAACGCCAACGAACTGATGTGGGCTGTGGTGGCTGCATTTACAAAATGAGAAGAAAAAAACATAAACAAAAAAAAACACCTGATTGGTTGGACTGAAAGATCTGGCTATGGTCTGTGTTATTTAATTGGTTGAAGGACTTAATGAGACAGACTTCACTTTAATGAGACAATCTATTTTGGGTTGAGGAGCCTGTTTATACATCTATTCTGGATGGCATTTGTGGTGGTAGTCCATATTAACAGTACAGTGTGATTGGTGGTGGGCTTCACCAAGTAACATTTGATTGGATGGAATGAATGACGACAGGCTGTGGTGACTTGAGAGGTAAGTTATCTGCCACTGCAAGGTTGGAAACATTTAAAAGCATCAACACTACAAGCGGACGGGTTTCTGTCAATGTAACTAAGATCACATCAAAAAGTGGCGATGGTGAATGTGAAGATATCGACTGGAGCCAAGTTTCACTTCAACTAAAAAAATATATATACATACATACATACATATATATGTCACCTCTGCTTTATTTTCAAAATCTGGCCCCAGTCTGAACTCTGTTTCCTTTTCTCTCACATACTAATTCAAGGATAAATGACCTACATAGCTATCGATGCTCTTTGCACTCAGAGATCTCCTGCCTGCACCAGCTCATTCCCACAGTGTTGGGAATGCCTGCTCAATGGTTACTGTTAAAACAGACTACCTGAATGATTCTCTCTGTCATCTCTTTAAAATGGTCTGTCCTCCCTCCTTCCTCATTGCATTTTTTTTTTTGAGAAAGTAAGCGAGGATAAACGCCCCGAGTTTGGTTTCTGTACCAGTAAAAAAAGCGAGGTGGATAATTTGACCCTTAGAGACACAAATGAAGAGTTACATTTTGAGGAAAGAAAATTAGTTTGCTGCTTTTGCCGAGGGCCTGTTCTGTGTTTTATATAATGTGGCTAGTCTTCCATTGCTATTTATGTTGCTAGTTTATGCCTTGAAGTAGCTTTCCATTTCTCACAATCTTGCCCGGTCATTCCCCTTGTGGTTTGAGTAACATTTATTGTTTTTTTGGGCTGCGTAATTTGCTCATGTTTGAAAATGATGGAACCTACAACCTGATAAGCGATAACAAATTTCCTTTAATTTTGTCTGCAGCTACAGAGCTCTGTGAACACTTTAAAATCATTCCTTTGGGCAAGTTAAAAATGCTTCTGCTTACATTTCTGAATGAACTCAAATGAAAACGGATGCAGGGGAAACTCATCTCTGTACTGGATCGCTGAACATCCATCCTGAGAGATTTACTATGGTAATTAAGGGTTACTTACACAAATGGACTGGGAATGTTAAACCAGAAAGTTTAGTTTCAGTTTGTTAAATGTTCTTTGTTCATTACTGTTTTTGCTTTATAAATTTAAAAAGAATCAAATTTTCTCACCGTTAGAAGAGTTTCTAGCCATGCAAAGTCTTATTGTTACGGATCTTTTGTTTATAGAAATCTTTATCAATTTGAGGCCGCATTTCATGCATGTGTTTCTAACGTGATTCATCCAAGCTTGACTGTTCACTGTTTTCTGTTTACGGAGGAAATCATGTCCACAAAAACCCTGCATGTCTGTGGAATTTCCACCTGATGTGGGGAAATGTGTAAATTGGTTAAGCTGACCCCTTTAAGTTTCTATCTGGCAATTAATGTATCTTTTTTTATCTATCTCTATCATGTCATAAATCACGATAATTTTGTCCAAAAGGTAAAAAAACCTGAAGCAGTTGTGGTGTTGTGTGTACAATAGGAGTGTTACTTGGGTCCAAATGAATGCAGGCGAGAACAGTCAGGTGGAACAAAGACTAACTCAACATGATTTCATGCTGGTCGGGTTAACTCCATTTTCACAATAAAGTTCTGAGTGGATTTCTGCTTTGGTCTAATCTTTGGATAATGTGACGTCTCCTATCAGTTGTTTGAGTACATTTTTGTTAAATTTAGACAAACAATATACCCAAACGGTATGAAGAACTGTTCTGATCCGTTTACAGCAAAGAGACCATGCATGCTTTTTTTTTTTTTGTTTTTTTTTTTTTTTTTTGGTGGAGGGCCTGGGTACGTTAATGGATGTAGCAACAGAGAAAAAGACTTCTATGTAATTATTAGTCATTTTACGTGTAAGATCTAATTGAACTCAATGAAAGGGATCTATTCTCCTATCCTCTATAATTCTGTATGCTTTTTTTTTGTAATACCACACAAAATAAAGTAAGGATTCTTTAAGTGCCTGAAATTTACCTGCTTTTGCTGCTGTTTTTATTTAATCTTAAATGTGTGTTATATATTCTTTCATATATGCAGGACAAGAAGCTGCTTCAGGTGTTTCTTTCACATTTATTTACAGACGTCACATCTAAAGAACAAACTGAACTCTGTTTTTACAGTCAAGGGTTCCTGTAACTCAGGTCCACAGTGAAAGAGATCTGTCATCTCTGAACAACGATGTAAAACTTTTAGACCGTATTTTCCATCATTATCAAGTTGCTTGAAGCAAAGCATGCAAAGTTGTTCTGGTGCGCTTTAGGATTTCTAGCATATTGTCATGGTTTAAATGAATTGTCAAGCAAATTATGCCAAACTCTGGAGGCCCACAGGAATTTAGCTTTCCTTTTTACATGACCCTATTTACATTCCTGTGTAATTCAATAAAGGATTGTCACCACATGGGGGTTTTATTGTCCTGGAACTTTGAAGATCTACACCAAGACGTTTTGCATTTTATTTAATTTTTTATCACCTGCCAAAAAGCAAAGGCGAATGATAATGTTTGTGCATACAACTGTGTGGGAATGAACATTTACAAATGATGTCAGTATGTCCAGCCTCAGTCATCCGACCTTCAAAAACGCAAAGATGAAAAATCAGTTCGATTTACACTTATTGTGCAAAACATTGGGTTGCTAGCCAGCAATGGCTGCCTGTTAGGTTAAGACTTAAACCAAATATTTGGACAAACCTGCTAATTGTTTTTGACAAAAAGGGAGAGCAGACTTTTCTACTCCATTAGAGACTTCATCCATGATCTATTCATTCAGGACTTGCTTCATTCTGAGTGTCAGTTCATAGCAGGATGAGTAGAAATACACAAAAAGACAATCAAGCATCCATACTTCTTTGTGAAAACTTTTCACAGTGTGTTCTAGAGATGTTGTAAAGAAAATCTAAAGGAGAAATACTATAAAAACAATATTTCATTTCTATTGTGTTCAGTATGTTAAACATGACCAGAGTTGTAAAGTAACTAAGTACAAATACTTTTTGGTTATCTGTACTTTACTTGAGTAATTATTTTTTTTTACTTTTACTCATTGCATTTTTACACAATTATCTGTACTTTCTACTCCTTACATTTTTTATAATGGTAAGAAGTAGAAAGTTGTTACTCCTACTTTATTCTGGGTTGTTATTCTTTAAAAAAAACTATTCTGATAAATTGTGTCTCCTGTATAGAGTGAATTTAATTGTGGTTGGATGAGAAGTATAAATATTTACCATTCTGACACCGTATTACTTTGTACACAGTCCATCACAGCTGCACGCCATTAGATAAAATGTTTTTTTGGAGAAGTCACCTCCCAATAAATGTCATTTAGGAAAATCTTAACCGCTCACTTTTACTCAATACTTTTACTTTTAATACTTAAGTAGATTTTGTGTCAGAAATTGACTTCTGATACTTAAGTACAAAAAATATCAGATTTTTTAAGACTTTTACTCACGTAATATTCTTAGAGAAGACATTAACTTTTACCAAAGTATCTCTATGATAAGATACTTGTACTTTTACTCAAGTATCATTTTGAGGTACTTTATACAACACTGAACACGACGCCATGGTTTCAACATGCACCTCCACAAGTCAGGCTGTGATGCTCTGCTGCTGTCACTTGGGGGCAGTCTCTGAAATATGACTAGTATTCTGATAAGAAGATCATACTTTGTTGTGTTATTGTTGTTCCACACCCAGTGTCTTTGTTCTTCTATCAGAATGGGTTTCTCCTGTACTTTTTTTTTTTTTTTTTAGTTTCCCCCTTTGTCCCATTTGTGAGGAACTCGATTTTCATCTTCCCTTTCCAACCTTTATCCAATCAGCACTAAACTGACATGTGACATCATTTATGAAAGCTTTATGTTGTTGCATTTCAGACAAGTCCTATTAGGTGGAGCTGTGGATGTGGATGTGCCGTTTTTATGGTGATAAATTAATTTCAAATGCATTGAATGAAATACCCACAACTCTTATGTCTGTTAAACACTTTAGATAAACAACACATCTTCTGTTTTAGTGAAGCGGGTATATTTTTTAAGGGGGAGGTGAGCTCAGCTAACTAACTATATGTGAATAATCAATATTTCTTTATTTGTCTGTGTTCTGTGTGCATAGCAGCATGTTCACTAACCATATTTGAAAAGTACTGAGTGTGTCATGCATTGCTGAGATGCAAACGGACAAACGTTTGGTATCTCAAGAGTTCAGGTGGTGCCCCTTGTGCAATTTCTCACTGTCAATTTACATACATTCACATACCAAATGAAATGTTTTTTTGTCTTTGATATTACTGTATTTTTTATCTTTAGGAAGCAGGTTGTCCAAGTAAAATAGTTAATAACATAATTTGACAGATCACCAGGAGTCTACCTCATACCTGTCAACATTTTCTGACAGCAATGAGGAACACCTGTTCATGTTAATGAGCAGCTGTGGAGTGAAGCAGTTCTAGGGGGATCCAGGGGTATACCCCTCAGATAATTTTATAAAAGATCTGCTCAAAACTGTGTATTTTCCAATTATTCCAGAACAAGTTACCTTCATAAATTTGAGTAACCAGTGATTATACAGACTAAATCAAATATATTTTGATAAAAAGTTATATATTTTTTCTTTTGTCCCCCATGTGGTGCCCCCTTGAAGGATGACCCCTTAGCATTTGCCTACACTGCCTATGCCACAGGCCAGTCCTGCTGTATCTTTTACAGATTTTTAGGTGTGAGTCATCCTTATTGAGTTTTGAGTTCAGACCAGGTTAGAATCCCTGACATTCCTAGTTGGAAGTCCATTTTTGGAGGATATCCAACTTTTGGGCCTCTCAATTCTCATATCAATATATAAGAGGCTCTTTAGGACATTTTTGATTCTTCCTTTTCAATTCATTAACAAACCTTCTCCCAACTTCTAATACAAGTGATAAAGAGCCCTCCCACACTGCAACCACAATGCAGGCCTGTGATTGGTCAGGTTCAGTGGCTTTATTGAAATTTATTAAATAGAATTAAAAACATCTGTGTTTCCAAACAACCCAAAAAATCTTAAACCACATAAAAAGTCAACAGGCTTTTTAATAAAAATCTGTTTGTTCATAAATACAATTAAAAAGCTACATTATTGTCACAGAAAAAAGGACACTTCCCATATAAAGTAACATATCACATTGTGTTTATTTCGGCTTTTTTACAGCAGCCAAGTTTGGAAAAAGTAGCTCTGTTTAAGGATAACATTTTTAAGTAAATAAAATATTTTTTCAAACACAAATGCTAGCATATTCTTGAAATAAAAGATAAATAAAACTATTGAAGTTGCACTCAGAGTAAAAAAGTTATAAATAGATTTTAAAATTCCTCAAGGCGGCAATATTAATAAATTATTCATTTATAAGTACGACATAAAGTTTCCCACAGTAAGAAGTAATAATATGTATCATTCTCAGTATTAGTATTGAAACAGATAGTAGTTCAATACTCCACCAAACAAATTGAGAGAACACCTTTAAATGAACTTGTTTTTTTTGTAAATAGCTTTTTAACCAGGCACAAAAAAGTCCAAAACAAAGACATATGTGTGTAGTACTATCAGCATCAGCAGATAAACCTCCATTGGTCCAGTCATCCACGCGCCTCAGGATCAACCACCTCCCACACACTTGTTCCTCCGTACAGTACTGATCTCAGTCCAAAGTCCACACTGACTCCGAAGACTTGTTTCCACTGGCTGATGTCCAGCTCTCCCCCTGAGGGACGTCACTTTGTCACCGGCGACGAGTCCACATCCAAGACTTTTTTTCTGTTGGCTTTTAACTTTTTAATTTTTTTTTCTTCTTCCATATTTTCATTCCCTTTTCATGCTTATCAGCTGTGACGTCTCATGTTATCTTATACACAGTCTTGTATTTGTTGATCAGTATTTCCAGTACTTTGTACTTCCAGTACAGCTGGTCTCCAACTTTTCGGAGTTCACGGGCACAGTGTTCAACAACGTCGTTATACTCTGTGAAGGAAACAACACAACATGATTAATCAAGCTTCAGATTCACAATCTAACACAATAAAGTTGTAAACTGAAACAAAAACAAGTTTATACAAAGTCGCTCATATTCCTACCTTGTTTAGCCATTTTTAATGTGTTCGTAGAGTAGAAAGCTTCAGGTTCTCCTGCTTTGAGTGCCTTTTGTACTTGCGTTATAACAAGACAGAGCAGGTTCACTCTAATAATAGGAAGGCAAGCTTATATACTTCAGAATGACGCAACAGGAATCCCCAGCAGTCTAAGCCAAGCTCCTCCCTCTCACACCAAAATACAGCATAATAGTCTCCTCTAATCAGTCAGATTACATAAATACCACCTTTAGACTCTGTACTAGCTGTGCTGTTTGTGCCAGATAATTTAATGATATGACAAAAAAAATAATGAAGATATTTGTAATTTAAAAATTTGAGGTAATTCATGAGCTAAGAGCAGCTTGATACTGAAAGTGAAATTAAGACGTAACATACAGTAGATCACATGAGACAAGATGACATCATCATAATTTGCTGTATTACAAAAACACTGCCTTATATATTCTCACCATGAAGATTATTTATCTCAGAATACAGTTGTAACAGGTTTAGGAGCCTTGTTTTACCTCAGATAACTGCTTATCAGAATGAACAGAACACATTGGCTATTTGAGTGGTGTAAACAAAGAGAAGGATCAAAACAACAAATACATCATGTGTTCATCAGAAAATGGTGTCATTCTAATGTCAAACCTAGTTTCCCATACGACCCTAGTTTTCATACTGTCATGAAGTCTCCTCCTGACGACAAAACGAACATGTCACAACTTGCTTCGAAAACACTTCCTCTTCATTTGGAAAGTCCCTTTGAAGAGGAAAAGAAAAATGCTCATCATGTCATGTGAGGAGTGTTTGTTGAATTGCACTTTTGTTACAACATTATACACAGAGCGAGATGGTTTTTTATTGTCGTTTCAGAAAACTGTGTTGTGAAAATTCGGAATGTGCAGCCACCGGATCATCACATAAACAGTAAATCTTTGATGGGTGTGAATTTCATGTTGGGACAAACTGCAGCTTTGTTTTGCCGTCACATGGATTAGTTGTGTTTGTACCATTTTTTTTTGTCTATTCTATTTTATCTGCGGTACACCTCAAATGCATTAAAGTTAAATTGTCATATAAGATAAGATAAGATAAGATAAAACTTTATTGATCCCACAGTGGGGAAATTTGCACATATATGTCATATAAAGGATTTGTTTCCAACAATACTGAAGGTTTATATCAGCAACATTTGCTTTTCTCTCTCTTTTTTTAGAACAAAATTAAAGCATGCTAGAGTGGTTGGGGTATCACTCTCCTCAGCCTCCCTGGTAAGGTCTGTTCAGGGATGTTGGAGGAGTGAATCCGATCAATGGTCAAACCTCAGATTTAGAAGGAACAGTGCAGGTTCCATCCTGGCCGTGGAACACTGGACCAGCTCTTTACCCTCAGTAGTGTCCTCAAGGGGTCATGGAAGTTTTCTAATCCAGTCTGGATGTGTTTTGTGGACTTGGAAAAGGCATTCGACCGTGCTCCTTGAGGTACACTGTGGGGGGTGCTCTGCATGTATGGGATTGTGGGTCTGTTATGTGCCATTCAGTCTCAAAACAAGTAGTGAGAGAGTCTGGTTCGCACTGCCAGCAGTAAGTCGGACCCCTTCAGAGTGGGAGTTGGACTCCACTAAGACTGCTCATTATCACTGATTCTGTTCATAACTTTTACGGACAGAATTTCTCAGTGCAACCAGGGGCAGAGGGGGGGTCTGGTTCGGTGGCTTCAGGATTCCATCACTGCTATCTGCAGATGGTGTGGTCCTGTTGGTGTCATTGCACTGTAATCTTCAGCTCTCACTGGAGCGGTTCACAGCTGAGTGTGAAGTGGTTGAGATGAGGATCAGCCCCTCCAAATCTGTGGCCATGATCCTCAGTCAGAAAAGGGTGATTTCTCTCTCTGGGTTGGGGGTGAGGTTCTGCTTCAAGTGGAGGATTTTAAGTATCTTGGGGTTTTGTTCATGAGTGAGGGAAGAATGGACCATGAGATCGATAAACACATCAGACTGGCTACTGCAGTTTTACAGATTCTGTTCTGTTGTGGTGAAGAGGGAGCTGAGCTGTAAGGCGAAGCTCTTATTTTACCCAACAGTCTACGTTCCTACCTTTGGTCACAACTTTGGGTAGTTACTGAAAGAACAATATCGTGGATACAAGCAGGGAAATGAGTTTTCTTCACAGGGTGGACTTTTCCAAAGTGATAGGGGTGAGAAGTTCAGTTATCCGGGGGAGACTCAGAGTAGAGCCACTGCTCCTCCACATGGGGTGGTTGAGAGCCAGTTGACGCTTATTGTAAGGATGCCTCAACAGGGAGATACTTCTGGGAGGAGACCCTAGAGCAAGACCCAGAACTTAGCTGGCCTTGGAATCCTCCCAGAAGAGCTGAAAGAGGTGAGCGTGGAAAGACATGTAGGCCCCCCTGCGCAAGCTGCTGCCCCCACGACACGACTCTAGAACAAGCAGTAGATGATAGATGGATGGAGATTGGTTACAAAAGAACAACTGTGTCACATGATGTTTATTACTTCTAAAACAGATTTATGTAATTACATGTGTCTGTTTCCTGTGACTGCACAAACCCAAATCATAAGGCTTCCCCTCCTGTGCTTTACAGCTTAATTGTTATATAATGTTGCAGCTGATGTGACTAATACAGTCCCATGCTCAGTGGGTAACCATTCCCCTTTAGTCTCATCTGTCAAATGGACATTGTTTCAAACGTCCAAAGGTTTTTCAGATTGGATTGTGTAAAGTCAACCATGACTTTGAGGGTTGTTTTGACCCAGGGGCAGCAGGAGGGTTAAGCTCACCATTTTTTAAAACAAGAGGCTTTCTTAGGAAACCTTCAATTGTTATTTTTCAACACTCTAAACTATAACATGCTTAATATGAAGTCTGAATTATATTTATTGTATTTTCTCACAGTTTAAGGACTGTAAAACATCAAAACATCAAGTTTTATAAAGCATGTGAACATTTGATTAGATGAATGCAGATTACACTCTTTATCCCCAAGAAAGTGGTAGAAGTGTTATTAGTTTTTCCCAGGCTGCTACTTTGTTGTGGTTTGGTTTTTGTTGAACACTATGTTGTAATTTGTCATCTGTTTTGGTTCATCTCAGGATCTCAGGATTCGGACATGTCACCAGTTTCTCACAGGTCCAACAGAGAGACACAAGATCTGAGGTCATGTTTGTAGCATGATGGAGCTCTCTCCTGATGATGAACTCCTGACCTGAAATTGTGTTTTATAACAGAACTGAACTATTTTCCTTAAAAGATCATTTTGACCTGAATAATGTTTATTGTTTCCTCAAGACTCACTGTCCTTTGACAGCTTCAAATGCTTACACTTAAAAAGAAAATTCTTGTATGTATATGTTTATGTATGTATATGTATGTATGTATGTATGGGTATATGTATGCACGTATGTATTTCAATTCAATTCAGTTTATTTATATAGCGCCAAGTCACAACAACTGTTGTCTCAGAGCGATGTACACAAAAGATTTCAGCAAGTTAGAATTATTATAATGAAATATTCATGTTATTTGTTGCTGTGTTGTTTTCTCCATTTTTACAGGTGTGCAGACAGAGGTTGGGTGTGTTGTCTTGTTTTATGTTTCACATATCTTCTCTATTATCTCTCTCAATTTACCCAATTACATTTCTCCTTTTTTTTCTTCACTTTTATAAAAAAAGTCACTGATGATGAAGAAACTAATATTCAGTACTGTTTTCTACTAAAGTGGGAAAAAAATCTTAAAGTTTTTTTATGTCATTGTTATATGTTTTATGTATGAAAAATGTTGATTTGTTGTTTGACAATTATTGTAACGACTAATAAATGCTAATAAATAAAGAAACTTGACAATCTTGTGCAATCTGGTCAAATCTAAACCAAATAGTTATTTTGTCATTGCATGTTTAAAACACAAGATAATTTCTGTGCAAAAGAATTGTTTTTGTTTTGATAAATAAGATTAATTCGTGATTAAGGTCACTAAAATTAATGTTGCTTCGGTGTGTAACTTTGCTAAGACCATGTCAGAACTCCATAGCTTTCTCTGCCTCCCTCCCTGACCTGACCAGCGTGGTGTTCTGAAAACGACGTGGGCTACGTAAACAATTGGAGTTCTTTTTGGGGAAAACCTGGTCTGATGCCGAGAGATGGCATCCACATCACTTTGGCTGGAGACGCTCTCCTTTCTAGTAATCTGGTAGATTTTGTTGACCACCAAAATTGTAGACAACCCAGGGTCCAGACCAGGAAGCAGAGTTGTAGTTTAACACACCTCTCTGCTGCTTTTCCTCTGTTACCCACCCAAACCTCCATTAAAACTGTGTCAGCCCACCCACGGACCAAATTAAATTAATATAAAAACAGTTCTAGAAAAATAAATCATAGAAATCTTATAAAAATAAATACAGTTACTTTACCAGAACAAAACAATAAAACTATTAGATGTGGATTATTAAACATCAGATCTATTTCCTCTAAGTCTCTGATAACTGATCGTTCTATTGATTTATTATGTCTTACTGAAACCTGGTTACAACAGGAGGATTTTGTTAGTATAAATGAATCCACTCCTGTTAAATATTTAAATTTTCATGTTCCTAGAACAAGAGGTCGTGGTGGAGGAGTAGCTTCAGTTAATTAGTCAGAATTATTAATTAATGCTAAATCAAAAACTGGGAACCTCTCAGTCTTCATCATCACAAGCTCAGCAGAGCAGAAGTGACCTCTTGCAATGTGTTAACCCATTCTCATTGAATTGACACAGTTATCACATCCTTTGCAAAACAGTTAACGCGGATGTCATTCAAGAAGCACAAACTGCCTTTTAGCTGTCAGTATGAAATCACCTAAAGCACCTTTTTGATACTTTTTCACAGAATTCTTCAATTTGAAATCAGTCTGCAGGTCTGTGTTGTTCTTTACAAGCATGGATTGAGGAGGTCTAATGGAGATGAGAGGTAGTGAGAGGAAGAGTTGGGGGGGCAGAGGATAAGGAGTCTATGTGCGAGGTGTAAAAGACTGTTTTTTATTTACCTAATTTCTCACACAGTAAAAGATTTTATTTTTTATTTCCATGTATTCTCTGTTGGAATATTTCATTTGTCAGGCACAGTCTGAAAAAAAATGTAATCAATAAAATTTGCATCAAACCATATCTGCTTCTGGATGCATTTTTGCAAAAGGGCAAATTTGACTACAAACAGCACTGACATGTAAGCTACATACAGTCATAGGCTACAATGACAAGCAATGGTGCACTGATTCACACATGAGTGCTGTAGTTTGTATTTTTTTGCCCATTGTGTACTGATTGTTTGGAAGTGCTCATACACTGTTGAGTTGTTTGAAGGCAATGTTTGCTTTTGCTCCATATTTTAAATGTTTTGACACAGGCCTTTTGCAAACAAAAAAGTGTCATTTTGACCACTGTGTCACTGGTTAGGCCTCTCATGTCAGGCCTTTGTTTTCTAAAATGTAAATTTGTTTTCTGAAAAGTAATTTTGTTTTTAAAATGTAAATTTGTTTCAGAACATGTAAAAGTGTTTCAGATTTTGTAATGTTGTTTTGCACCTCCAGACCACCGTAGTTTTGCTTTCTACCACTAGAGGGCAGAAAACTCAACCTTTTATTTTTCAATATTTCGGGCTCCAGTTGTCATCACTACTGCGCATGCGTCGTTTTGAACGGTCTCGTGCGGCTCATATAAACACTTCACAGTGCGTGCTGATCCAGAGCCAAAACAACTTGCTGCTTCACCGGCTTCTCCTATTCAGTTATGAAAAACCTACATTTTAAAGATTTCTTCTGGGTAAGTTTTTTTACAGTTTTATTTTTAAGCTAAACTAGTTGAAATATAGTATAATTAACTGCCAGAAGTCCAGGTTATTCTTTTATTTTAGTATTACTGCTATAGCACTTTATATGTAAAGCTAAAAATGTCAGTTTTATTTAAGTTTAGACAATATTTAAAAAGGACATTAGAGAAAACAGTAATAACAGGTTTAATGTAATAACTACTGATATTAAAAACATTCAAAATAATCAAATAATTCTCATCCATTCCTGACAGAACTCTGATTTGACCTCCACTGCTGGCTATGATGTCATCATCCTATATCTCAGCGATGGCAAACGGACATGCAAGGAGGTGGAGGACTTCATGAAGGCCAGGTAATGATCTGATGTGCCAGCTGTAGACAGCAGGATGTGTGACTCAGTGATCATAATAAAGGCTGCACCCTGAGTTTGTGGAGAGGAAAAATAGAAGGTGAAAATGAAAGTTATAAAGATGGAGGAAGACGAACTATAGACTTTGCCACATTAGCTAGAAGTTTATTACTTAAAGGAACTGGACAGTTTTTACTAGCTTGCAGTAAAGAGAAAGTGAACACTTCCTTAATGGAAATAGATTTCTCTTACAGTAATACAAACACCAAACAGCTTTCTAAATGCAATTTTTTTCTTAGGACTTCAGTTGTAATTGTTTATAAATATGTTTGAAAAATGACCTCAAGTTTTTTTAGTATCAGTTATTACATTATCTCTCGCTACAGAAAGGCGAAAGGTGGTTTTATTTTATTTTATTTTATTTTTTACAAGTGATTATTCTTTGGTGCCAACCCAAATCAAGACGACTGCTGCAGCTAACTGACCTTAGAAAACACAAAAATGGCTTTAATTTAGTCAAACATTCACATATTGTGCTAGAATTCGGTGTGGTAGTCACTAAGAGTCATTCACAACACAGTCATTCCAGTCAGCTTTAGCCAGCTTTAGTTATTAGAGCCAACCCTGTTTGTCTGTTAGCAAAATATCTCATGTACCACTGGATGACTTTTATCAAAACTTTCAGATTATAATCACTGGATGTCCATTTACATCTGATTAACTTTTAGAGTCAGTCCAATTGAATATGGCCACTGCAGCAAAGTGACGTTAGCAAACACAAAAGTTCTTCCAACACAGTCAGTTTAAGAGATACTCAGCTAAAATTGGATGTGGTAGTAGCTGAGGATTATTCACAACACATAAACTGAGCGTGAGATCTCCCAGTATTGCATGATGTTGCACATAACATTTAGAAGGTTTGACCAAATCAGCAACTCAAAATAAAACGTAAAATGAATCAAAAACTGGCATCTAAGGCAGCGAGGGATATGCATTCCTTCAAGGAGCACTAGGCTTTTAATTTATGATGGTATTAATGAAAGTTGTGCGTTTGAATTTTTAAGTTTCTTCTTCCTGTTAATCTGTTTGTGCACTAATGCCTGCAACAACACACACACACACACTCACTAACACAAGTCCAGTTTGGCATAAATGCTTGATTTGCAGCACAATAATTCATAAATGATGTATATATAGTTATGCTTGAGGAGAGAAACAGGTCATTGTGACAGCACCAAGGCACAGAGTAATGAATCTGGGAAATATCACGGGACAATGTTGTGAAACAAGAAAACCAAAAGTTCCTTAAACTATTAATAGAAAGCATTTTGTAACGCATGTTTGCAAATCACAAGAAGTACAACTCATAAACACAAATGTTACTGTAAAAAATGGTCTTAAAGTAAAACTTACTCCAAAAAAATGGTGAAAAGAAATATTTGCAGACATTAAGTGATTTTATGCAGAAGTAGACACGTCACTGTTAGTTTCTTGTGTACTTTTCTAGTACATTAGTCACTACTAACATAAGTTGAAGTAGATATTTCCTGATTAGCTTGATTTTAAACTCTCAATGAGTAACACATCTGAAGTCACCAATGAGTAATTATCACCTCAATGCTTCAAAGGACAACATAACAAGTGCATGTTTACATGTTTATTTATCTGTCTGTTATAAAATATCTAATAAACCAGGGGACAGATTTTAATAAAACTTATAGAACTCAATCAATAGATGTACATCTGTAAGTGATTACCTTTTGAAAATGACCACCACGTCTGATGGACATTAGCCAACGCAGAAATGCTTGTAACTGTCAGGTTTGTAGATGCTGAGCCAAAGTTTGGTGTGGTAGTAGCTGAGAGTCATCCCTAGCACATAGTCTGGGCAACAGCAGGTCACACAAGTCCTTGGTTAAAAACCGTAGCATTAACTGTTGAACCACAGGAAAAACTGTAATGAAACTCGCTGGACGTACATGACTTTCAGAGTTTATCCAGTTCACGATCCGTCTTTAAAAAAGTACAAATGGCTACAGTTCAGTCCAGTTTAAAAACACAGAGACAAGATTTGGTGTGGTAGTAGCTGAGAGTCATCTCTAACACGTACCTTGAGTGCAGATCAAGCAGAATCTCATAATGATGTGAATTGTTGTTTTTTTATTTGCAACAAATGCCCTCATTGTATAATAAAAGTTGCAATTTCCATTGTTCTGTGTTAGCCAATGCAAATGTCTTTTCTTATCAACCTTTGGATATTTGAATTTAAAACATCCATGTCAGCAAATGTCCACTTTTCTATAGGTAAGATCAAGTTGTCTGTAAATGTTCATTACAGATGCAGCATTTAGCGTACCTATTAAGGAAATGAGAGTTTGACAGCTATTTGTTGTTTATTACAATATGTTATAATGATTTCTTTCAGGGCTTCAATTGAAGAAAAGTACGCCAAAGATCTGCTCAGTTTGTCCAAGAAGGTCTGTGGACACAACGAGATGAAGTAAGCAGCGTCTGAGTCGACATGCTGTTATTATGTGTTTAAGCTGCTCTGTTTACCCCAGCTTCTGTTAATTAAAGGTTTATCTTTTTTTTCCCTTTCTTTAGAGCTGATGTTGCAATTTTTTTAAAGTCTGGATTAAGACAGCAGTGATAAATTCAGCACACATGAGGTTAAACTGTTTAGTTGTCAATTTAAAAGTGGAAATGATGACTGTTTCTTAGTGATATTTTAGATTGTGTTTTTTTTTTTCACACGCTCATGTTGATGTGCCGTTCCTCCACAGTCGCATTAGGTTCCTGTTTGGTTGGTGGTCAGCTGAGCCTAAAATGGTTTTTCTGTGTGGAGGTGTTTATGTGAAGAGGAAGGAAGACTGATGAGTGAAAATGACTCACTAGAAAGGATGTGCTTTACCATCCTTTGTTGTTAAGGTTCCCCATGTTGTTCTTTGGCTTACCAAACAGTGTAGTATAACTAAATGCATTTTACACATTTCTAAGGGAGGAACTTAAGAGACCTTAATACATTGAAAAGAACAGAACACTGACTCTATACAATAATAGTAATATTCGTTACAGAATGGTGTGGGTTTTTAATGCAGTGCCACCCGAGGGCTCAAAGGTCACGAGCATTCAATTTTGATTTTTGATCTTGTTGCTTACTTGCAGAGATTTGTCAAGATTTCCTGGATCTTTTGATGATATCAAATGTTGATGATGAAATGCCTAAATTTCTTGTGTTGTTCTTAAATGTTGTTCACAAAGTGGGAAACCTCTGCTTGTCACATACTTGCTTGTGAACGACTGAGCCTTTCATGGATGCTCCCTTTATATCATAACACTCAACTGTTTCCAATTAACCTGTTCACTTGTGGAAGGTTTTTTTTGGATTGTTGTTGTTGCAGGCATCTAAATCAAAATGAGTGAATATTTGCAATAAAAAACAATAAAGTTAGTAAGAATAGGAGATTTACAAATCTTATAGAAGAATAGAATAGAAACAGCCTTTATTGTCCCACGCGGGGAAATTCAGGTGTAATAGCAGCAGTAGATACATTCATTCAATCCACAAAACAGTATATAATTGTACCAATAATATTAGAATTAAAGATAATAATAAAAATAAACATAGATCAAGAAAATAATAATAATAATAATTGTACCAGACTACCAAGGTGAGAAATAGATAAAAAGGAAAGTAAAAACAAGTTACTGTGCACAAAGATACAGAATTACAGGAAATAGCAGCATTCATGACAGACTCGTGCAAAATGATTCAAACTCAGTCTGTGCAAATTGTTTTAGATTCAGTCATTTAGTCTAAAAAAAACAGTGAACAATTATTATGTATCATTATTATTATTATTGGTTATTGTTTGTGTAATGATTGTGAGGTAGAGTTGTTTGATGGGTAAACAAAGACATGGATGTTTATCATGATTGTTGCGAGCCGTCCTGGTTGTAAAGTCTAACAGCTGATGGGAGAAATGATCTGCGGTAACGTTCTTTTATATACAATATTCTGTTTTTATATGTTTTACACAGCGTCTCAGCTTTATTGGATTAGGGTTGTAAGATGGACAGGTTCAATTCAATTCAAATTCAAAAATACTTTATTTATCCCAGAGGGAAATTAGGTAAATTAGGTTGAGGTCAGGCAGGAGTCTCTGTGAACTTTGATGTTTGCAGATGACATTGTAGACTGTAATGAGCATAGGGAGCAGGTGGAAGAGAAAAAATGTTCTGGAGAGAAGATGAGGTGTACATGAGTGAGAAGGCGACTGTGTACCAGTGAACCAGGAAGAACTAGAGCAGAGGTCTTCAACTCTGTTCCTCATGACCCACTGTCCTGCATGTTTTAGCCATTTCCCTGCTAAATGCGGCCACACCGAAAACTTACCAAGTTTCTCACAATTTTGAGACAAACATTTCTTCAACAGTTGCAGCCCAGTGAGATTCCACCTTAAAGATAATAATGATAATCTGACTTAGTTGTGTCTGTTGGGAACTAGTTATAGAAAAGCAATGCACCTGTAGGGATTCCTGGTGAATTCAAAAACAATGACAAAAATGACAGAATGACAAAAACAACTACGTTGAGAGGGGTTTAAAACTGTTTCCAGACACCTGCTACAATTTTTTCAGAAAATATTTGTCTCGCAAGTGTTTTAAACAGCTTCAAAATTCCAGCAGCCAAATAAAATATAACATTTATGCACATTTTTATGTAAAAATAAAATAAATATATATTTTTTATTGTTATTTTAGCACATTAAAGAGATCTCTGGATGTGTTTAAATTACGTAAGTATATATATTAACATTTTGATTCGTGTGTTCTAGCATATTATTCATACACTTTTCTTTTGTGTAGAGACTGAACAAGTCAGCCTAACACACTTGCAGCTGGCACACAGCATGAGGGAGGAGGCCAATAAGCTGGAAGTGTTTAAAGAAAAACAGAAAGAAGTGAGGAAAAAGGTTGGTACTTTTTTACACTGTGACATATTCATATCATGAATACAACATGCTTATTTGATAGTTAATTGGGTAACTTTTGAATAGATAGAACAACAGATGGATGTGCTCCACAAACAGAAGTCCTCACAGTACAAGAAGACCATGGACGTAAGTAGAAGTGGAAATACTTTGTTTGAAGATGAGTTGTTGTTTAAGGTCAAATGATTCAATATAAATCTTTTTCTTTTATGTTTTGAGGATAAAATGAACAAAACTACATTACATTTTTAAGGACTGATTTGCCAGAACACTCCCTTATGTACCAGTTTATGCTTTGCACTGTTGGAAGTGTTGCTGTTTGATCCTTATTTTTAGTCCTTCTTATGGAGTTTCAGTTGCATGTGAAAATGGTCAGTTCTTCCTCTTTGGTGGAGGAACTGGTTTTGACCAGTCTGAGTAATAAAAGACATCACGCAAAAAGTTAAAGTGGAGAAAAAGGAGAACTAATGACAGTGAACTGATTTCCTTTAATGCATTAAAGACCTTCTTGTTTTGTTTTCTTTTTTGTGTGATGACAACAGTACAGAATGGACGATTTCTAACTTTGGTGTTTTTTTGTTTTTGCTATGTCTTCAGTCCAAGAAGATGTACGAGCAGAAATGTCGAGACAAGGAAGAAGCGGATCAGAACCTGAACCGGAACACCAACCTTGGCAACACTAAGCAGTTGGAGAGGGTAAACACAAGAACAAACATTCACACATCTCAAATTATTTAAGTACAAACATAAAATATGTATTGAAATTTTATCATAATTTTTTTAAAATATTTATTTGATAATGCTCGAAAATTCTCATAGCCACAATTAATGCGTAGTTGAGGTCATATTGTTTTCATAGTTTGTTTTTCTTAATTTCTTTCAGAGATTTTTGGTCAACCAGCTGCACCTAGCAGCATGAAATTTGGTAGGATTATAGGTGTGGCCCATCTACACTGCGCTAGCAAACAGTTTTGTAATAGACCCTCTAATTTAAGTGGGGGTTGCTATTTCAAAAGCTGGTGTCTGGACATACAAAAATGCTTATCGCTCCAAAAATAATCGACATAGGAACTTATGGTTATGTGTAACTGCCACCAAGCAGTAGGCAACTAAATCAAAACACATGACTGAAAATTGTTATTTCAAGCCTCTACATCTATAAACAGGATCAGATCTTGATGAAAGTTGTCACAGATGTCCTAAAAAGGCTTCTAAAATGGTGTATGTGAATCATTTCTATATTTGTAAAGCATCACTTTCCTGGAGAGATTAATACAGTATATGACATCATGCATGTGAATGTGGTTTGTTTTATTGTCACTCATCAAGACACGTATATACAAATCATCAGCCGCTACTGTGTGTGAGTTCTGGTGAGTGTGCCCTGC
This sequence comes from Anablepsoides rubrolineatus, assembly GCA_031762495.1. NCBI lineage: Eukaryota > Metazoa > Chordata > Actinopteri > Cyprinodontiformes > Rivulidae > Anablepsoides > Anablepsoides rubrolineatus. The sequence continues at coordinate 6,578,851 of JARVGW010000278.1, read as the reverse complement.
GTATGTGCGGGAGTCATGCTACCACTATTAGGGGACTAACAAAACATCAATCTATACCGATGTATTGATTTGAATGGTTCATGATTCAGTTATATCGAGGCGAAATGAAAATAGTCTTTTTCTCAGCTATCAGCCTACCGTATTAGGAAAATGTGATGTAATTTATGACCTTTTTATTTTACTTTAAAATAACTTTTATTCTTATTTGATCATTATTTTTTCATCTTCCAGCTCCAGTCAAAAGCACAGCAGGCCAAACAGAACGCAGAAGAAGCAGGTAAGTCAAAACTGAAACGACGGGACTGCATTATGATGCTGCTTTTATGTCTCCTGCTTTACATGAAGCCTGTCTGTCAACACACATGGTACATGTCGTACCATGCTATCATGCTCTGCGTCTAAAATAGATAAGGGAAGAGTCTTAGTTAAATGATGAGTGTATCAGCCTACACACCCGTGGGTGGTGTCATTATGACTAGGTTTGTATATTTAATGCAAAAAAAAAAAACTGCTGATATTTTTATGTACCAGAGATTTGCCTTATATGAACTCATAAGATAATAACATGCTTTGTTCTGAAAGCACTAAACTTTACATCTTATGACAAAAAGCGAGTTTATTACAACTGATGTCATCGGATGCTTCCCTGGTCAGTTTAACATTTGTGTTTAATCTGTTTCACTGGCAGACAAGTTATACCAGCAGAATGTGACAACACTGGCAAAGATCAGAGATGACTGGCTGAAGGATCACATCAATGCCTGTGAGGTAGAGTCTAATAATGATGTCCTTGTTCTCTAAACACACAAATGGAACAAGTGTTGAGCAAAATGTCAAATGCTTTGTTTTTGTTGTTGTTCTTTTAATCACAGGTCTTTGAAAACCAGTCAGTAGAGCGTATCAACTTTGTAAGAAACACAATCTGGACTCATCTTAACCAGCTCTCGCAGCAATGTGTCACCAGTGATGAGGTAAAGCTTCAAATCATTTTACCAGCCCACAAAATGTCTCTCTGTTTCTTATCTACCGTATATCACCAAAGCTCTTTAAGGACCTTATTTAGAAGCTAAGGGTAGCAAAAAATTGATTAAAAGCTAAAAGTAGCTTTATGAACTAAAAGAAGATAAAATTAGAGTAGATTTTAAAAGGAACAACGTTTTTAAGGGACTGAAAAGATTTTAGCGTTCTAGTGTGTAAAAAATACATAAAGTGAAATATTGTTTAAAGTATTTTATAGATATTGAACTTTTAGACCCAGTGTCATAGCAGTCATCTCCAGAATGAGCTGAATGAGTGGATTTGGTTCTGAATGGATAAAACAGAACAAAATATGCAAATTTACAGCAATAAAACCAAACAGGAAAGCAACAGTGAACACAGTACAGAACACACACTGTATACCATATCTGCACTTGCAGTAAGTATCTGTTTTGAGTAAAAAGTTGCTGAATAAGCTTTTTTTTATTTTGGTTGCAGCAAACAGACCCAGATAATGTCTACCTGTCACACTTTGGTGTTTAGCAGCTTATAAGACTCACTCATTTCCAGACAAAAGAAAGTAAATGTTGTTTACACTTAACTCTGAACAAATATTGCTCAGGCTGCTGGATCTATATAAAGCTGACATGTAACAGGTTTTTTGTTTTGTTATCATTTTAACTACCTTTCTTGTCACATGCTGTTTCCTGTTTCTGTGAGGGAATTTTTGTTCTGTCTGTAGAATTAGAAAAAAATCTTGTGATGCAGTTGGTAGATTTTATTGAACTTTTTCAAAAATAATATTGGTGTATGGTAATATGGGTGTACATCTACAACTTTTACATTTTTTTGGAGTCAATCCCTTTTAGGACGACCACCACACTTAACTTATACAAAAGTTGTAATACTTTTTTTAAAGTTTTACAGATATTGAGCTGAAAGTTGATCTGTTAGTTGCTGAGAGTTATTCCCAACATATACTCTGAGGGTTTACAGGTTGCATGAGGTTTTAAAATATTACATGATATTACACTTACCATTCATATAGTTTGATTATAAGGACTAAAAGTCAGAACAAGATGATCATAGTTTAAATTTCTAACATAATTGCGATATGCAATCCTTATCTGGGTCAGAGGAATTGTAATTTAGAGTCAACTTTAAGCCATTAAAATCAAATGTATTATTTTAATTATTGTACAAGATAAGCTTTTTTGTATTCATCAGTGAAATACAAGATGAATTAGATTCTGACCTTGTTTTTTGTGTGTGTGTGTGTGTGTGTGTGTGTGTGGTTGTAGCTGTATGAGGAAGTGAGGAGGTCACTGGAACAATGTGACAACCAGGAAGATATTGAACACTTTGTAAACCTCAGACGAACTGGAGATAAGCCACCAGGTATGAACCCACTGACAGTACGATGTCAGATAACAGTTAATCTGTGTTGGATTAAAGTTAAAGGGAAGTAGTTATCACACAGAATTTGCCCACATGTTCAACAGTATCTGTGTGTCTTGAACAGTTCCAGTTCTGTATGAGAACTTCTACAGCGGTCAGAAGTCGCCCACTGGAACGGCACCATCACGGCCCCTGCCATCACCTGCCATCAGGTTAACAAGACCTGTTTATTTCCACAGTTCTAAATACTGAAGATGCAGTCTTTATGCTGACTTTGCTTTGTAAATTTGCAGGAGAGGGCCATTACCGAACCCAACCCAGAACAGTAGAGGTATATATTTTATTTTGTTTTACATTAAGAGTACAGTTATTACCTTGTCTATGTCTATTCATATGTGTTGAGAAAAAGTGATTAAAGGGTTTATTATTATGTGCAAATAATGTCTGATAAACTGCACTAAAACTCTTGTTGGTATCAGTGGGTAAAATGGTTATTTGGATGTTGGTGACAGGAGCAGTCCTCTTGTTTTTATTTCAAGTTAAATTCCAGACATTTTAAAGTGGTGTTCTGTAGTTATGAAGATAAATATCTGTTACAGAAAGCTCTGAATAGAGTTTATGTTGAACAAAACTGACAAGCTAATGGCTAGGCTGAGTGGATTACTGCTGTCTTATAAAAATGTTATTCTGGTTTAGTCCATTTCACATAACAGTTATTTACATAAAAATCTATTATTATTTACCAATGCAAATATTAGCAAAAGTAGCTGCTAGCAGTAGCACGTTTAACTCAACCAGCAGTCAGTTTCAGTGAAATATGTTATTTCAACCAAATGAATTGCAAAGTTATGAAAATGACAACAATGTAAAGACTTTAATATTAAGGTACAGAAGAACAGCTGTGAAA
>JARVGW010000278.1:6365451-6384599 GCA_031762495.1 Anablepsoides rubrolineatus | reverse complement strand
AATGCTTTTATCAACACTGAAATAGCCTAGAATTCAGCAATAGAGGCAGAGTTATCAACAGGTTTCACTGCAGTCTTCATTTAAAACCTATAAAGGGTGTTTTGCTAAGATATGGTAGCATTTTTACTGAGACCTGCAGCATTTTTCCAGAGACCTGATGGTGTTTTTCCCTGATATTTGATGGCGTTTTTTCAGAGACTTGATGGTGTTTTTATAGAGACTTGTCAGCGTTTTTCCTGAGACATGAGGATGTCTTAAAATGTACACCATACTCCCCACCCACACCTAACCTTCCCAGTTTAGTTCCTTCATCCTAAGTTTGGAATTCGATTTATCAGGTTAATTAATTTTTTTCCTAATAGCATTAAGCACTGCTGATGGTTATTATTAATGTGTCTCTGGGCATTTCCAGCATTTGTGTCAAGTCCGTCCCTCATACTTAACAAATGAAGGGGTCCCAAATCTGTTGGAATCTTATTTTTTTTATGTTTTACTATGTAAGTACCCTTATCCAAAGTAACCGTAATACGCGCTGTGTTTTGGAGCTAAGTGCAACAACTGACTTTTACTACATTTTTATGCGGGTCTTGTTTTTGCCACTTGTAGGTTTGACAGGAATGAAAAATATTGGAAACTCCTGTTACATGAATGCTGCTCTTCAAGCTCTGTCCAACTGGTGAGTCCACTCACCCGCTCACCTTAAACCTCATCATGAAAGTACCGTAGTTTGTTTTGTCCTTTGTTTATGTGTTTTCCTTTCAAGTGGCTGTGTTGATGTAGTTTTTGTCTTCCCCAGCCCTCCTCTCACTCAGTTCTTCCTGGACTGCAGTGGATTGGTACGGACTGATAAGAAGCTGGCTCTTTGCAAGAGCTACCAGAAACTCATCTCAGAACTCTGGCACAAGAAACGGTATCTATAAAAAAAAGAAAACTAACTGAGACCATTTTCTAAATGGCTTACTTTACAACTTTCTGTAAAATAAGGTTACTATTTCCTAACCAGCCATTCATTCTAAGTATCTTTATCTCAGACTTTCTCATGACTTCTGCCCTTTCAGGCCCAGCTACGTTGTTCCGACCAGCCTGTCTCACGGCATCAAACTGGTTAATCCCATGTTTCGAGGTTATGCTCAGCAGGTAGGTGCCCAACATAATCTTATTTTTCTGTCTAAAATCCTTTCTTTTTCACATTCAACTTTGTTGGGTTTATATTTATTTGATAAATTGCTATTTAGTCTCTGGTTCATGACTGAAAACACCTCTCACACAATTCCTGTGTTACCTGAGTGTTGCTGCAAATGACAGCACTTTTGAGTTATTTTGAAAGTCTGACGAGTACGAGTATGAGTTCGGTCCTGCTGTGGTGCCTTGCTCTGGGACACCACAACATGTGTTCATGGTGGGGAGTCGAACCTGTGACTTTCTGGTCTTTCTGCACCACATCTACCTCATATTATTGTGGTACAACCACAGACCGAGCAACCTGTTTTTATCAGCCTGTTCAGTCTGTTTTTGTCCCACTCAGAGCATCCCCCTCCCCAACACACCACTGATGACATCACAGGGTCATAAATGGTCCTCTGCAACAATCTGCTCACACAAATCTATCCTGACCTCCTCACTGACCTTTGACCCTTCTCTGAGAAGAGAGTCAGTTGTTAATCCAGATCAGTGTGTCACTGAGGTGAATATCCAGGTGCTTGTGGAGACCCTGAATGTTCGCTGGTGAAGTTTCAGAGGCTCGTTTCCAGAAAACAGTCACCAGTCACAGCTTTTAATAAAAAATAACAGAACACATAAAAGTCTGCAATGTCAATAGCATTAGTTGAATCTTATGTATCTCTCACTTAAATAACTAATATGTCTACCAATTTCAGATATCTGGAATGTAACTGTAGTGTAGACAATTAAGTGTAAAAGCGGCATGCCATACACGTGATGTGCGCACGTGTGTGTGTACATGTTTTTGTTTCATGGTGGGGACAATTATTGACCATTTCCCTGGTACACACAGGCTGGTGAGATTCAGGTTTGGGTCAGGTGTGTAACCTACCTGTGAGGTTAGGTTTGACTATAGAAATGAATGGAAGCCAATGCAAAGTCCCCATGAGGACGGAACAACAAACGTGTATGTGTGTGTCTGCTAGATTAAGTTATTACAAGACATGGAGACTTTTTGTCACTGGGCGACCACTCCCCCTCGAACAACACATTTATTTTAGTCGCACTATTAGGAAATCAGGTCGCATTTGTGACCAAATTGGTTGCACTTTAGAACCCTGAGACTGCAAAGTCAAAAAACAAAAAACATCAGCTTAGCTCAGACTGTAGAATTTGACTTCACTTTGTTGAAATTCATGTTAAACGCTATATGTTCTAGTTTTAAAAGATCATCTTGCTTTGTAGTTGTTCTGTGATCAATATGAACAAAATTTATTTTGTCATTGCTGTCTTAAGTGGGTCAATTTGCAAAACATCCTGGTGGAGAGTAACAAAATACAACTTGTTAAGTTAGTTCAGCCCCACATCATTGGTTATGGATTGTGAAATACTTGTGTTTACAGTTTTTCAGTGATTTGTGCAGATCTGACTTTTACACAGAACCCCAGCTTCTGTTATGGAAACCGAGTCATGTATCTTTTTTATCACTTGCTGTCAAAGGCAAAACAGCATTATTGTTTTGCACATATTTGTGTGTGCATTCAAGATGGCCAGCTTAGCAAACAGAAATGCTATAACAAAGTTGCTTTTACAGATATTGAGCTATAATTTGGTTCGGTAATGGCTGAGCATCGTCCCCAACACATACCCTAAAAGCCACACTTAAAACTTTGACAATAACTGCTGGTGTCCACCTTGTTTGTCTGTTAGTAAAATATCTCATGAACTACCTGATGGGTTTTAATGAAACTCAAAGTAATCATTGGGTGTACATCTACTTTTGGAGTTAACTTGCTCTCGCCTTTCTCCAGGACACCCAAGAGTTCCTGCGCTGTCTGATGGACCAGCTACACGAGGAGCTGAAGGAGCCGCTGACGGAGTGCAGCCTGAGCGGGGAGGGAAGCGACACAGACGACAGGCGAGACGGAGACCGCTCCCCGTCTGAGGACGAATTCCTGTCCTGCGACTCCGGCTCCAGCAGCGACCGAGGGGAGGGAGGAGGGGTGGGCGACGGCGAGCTGCTCCTGCAGGACGAGTGCGACGGGTTCAGGTCCCCGTCCGTGGGAATGGTAGGCGTCGGGTCTCCGGCGGTGATCTCGGAGAAGGAGAGGCTGAAGGAGAAGAGGGTGTCGGGCTCGCCGCTGCGTGGGGGCTCGCAGGAGATGGACGAGGACGCAGACGTGGACACTGCAGCTGAGGAGGGGCCTCCTGAGAGGAGGGAGGAGGAACAGCTGGCACCCGCACCAAACTCAGAGATCCAAAACCAAGAGAACAACCAGATGTCTGCTTCAGAGCAGGGACAAGTCCAGATCAACACCTCAGGTGGAAGACCAACTGGATTATTTCAAAATATCTGATTTACTTCTGCTTATGTTACATTTTTAATCTCTGCCTGTAATCAAATGTTTTCTAGAACCAGACAACGAAGCATCAATGACCCAACCTCAGTCGACTCCCTGCAGTCCTGTTCGAACTGTAAAGGAGCTGCATCCCAAACTGTCCTCCAGCCCGCCTCGCTCCAGCCCCCTCCGCTCTGCTGGACCTGCATACTCCTTCAAAAAAGGTAGGAGCTTGTTCTGCTGCTAATAACACATTTAGTGACATTTCCTGGAATTTATTTTATTTGTCTAATCTCCAATTAAATAAATATCATATATCATAGCATAGTCAGAGAACCCTTGAGAGTTGTGATAGAATAGAATAAAATAGAATAAAATAGAATAGAATAGAATAGAATAGAATATTTCTCTTTTTTTAACAGAACAGTTTAGTAATAAGAATAATAATTTAGATTTGATCAAAAGGGGCTTTGTATTAACTGATATAATAGCAAATATTACAGTGAATATTGTAAACATTTTACCTACTTAGTCTAGCATTTTTGTATTGAATTATCACCCATTTGACTTTATTATGTATCCTGGCGTTGTAGGATGATAAAGCTATCCAAATAGGTTACAAATGGAGATTGAGCCCTAAAGGGATGTTCTGGTCATTTTTCTTCCAGCTCAGCTGCTGTTCAGTTCCAGAAAGAAGAAGCAGTCCCACTTTCGCAGCGTGATCTCAGACATCTTCGACGGCTCCATCCTGAGTCTGGTCCAGTGTTTAACTTGTGACAGGGTGAGCTGTGCTTCACGTGTTTGAACAGCAGGGGAGGCTCCTCATACAAACTCTCAAGCTTCATGAATTACAATTTGTAGTTTCAGCATAATAATGACTGTTTTAAACATCTGTAAATGTGACGGAGTTGTAGCCATTTTTGTGTGTTTCTTTTTTTTTTACTTTATTAACAAAACAAAGCATAAAACTATCATATATTTCATCTGCAGTCTTAAAAGTCTAAACAAGGAACATACAGGAGCAGTACATGTACAAACATGTTCAAACAATAAAATAAATAACAGTATATATTTAAACAAATATAGGAATAAGAAATGCCAAAAATAAACAGAAAATAGGGTATTTCTATCAATAAAAGCCTTGATATGAAAGTGGGGTATACATGGAATATAATGTTTTGTGTTTTCTTCATTCGCACAGTTTTTAGGGATTTTTTTATCTACGTAATTCAAAACAAATGCTCCGAAGCTGGATCTTTAAGTCACCTTTCTATTGACTAAGGCTGGTTCAATTTAACACCAAAAGTTAATGAGTTATAGATGTTAATCCAGCAAGTAGTTTCTTAGAGTTCAATTAACATATGTCCAGTTGTTCATCAGAAATTTTAGCATGTGTATATTAGTAGTATGTGGTCAGATTATGTGTTGATATGATGCTCGGCTACTATCAAATCAAATTTTAGCTCATAAAACCATCTGAGCTATAACCATTTATGTGTTGCTAAGGTTGTTTAGCTGTGGCAGCCATGTTAAATTGGATTAACTCTAAATTTAACTGTTTGCAAATACACCCAGCGATTTGTTTTTAAAAGTTTTTTTTAAATCCATCCAGTGGTTCATGAGATATTTTGCTAACATGACAGACAAAAACAAACTTATTGGTGATCAGACACGAGTGCAAAAATATTTTCACAATTGCTACAAGAATGTACTGAAATTATATCCGGTTATCCCGCTGCCCGGGCATGCTGATGTTTTCCTTTCACTGTCTGATGCAAGCAGCGTAATCCGGCTGTGTGTGACTGTGTGACAGGTCTCCACCACAGTAGAAACCTTCCAGGACTTGTCCCTCCCCATTCCCGGTAAAGAAGACCTGGCAAAGCTGCACTCCTCCATCCACCAGAACCTGCCGGTGAAGACCGGCGTCTGTCCCGACACTTACGGCTCGCAGGGCTGGATCTCCTACATCATGGACTCCATACGCCGGTCAGTGAAGCACGTTTAAAGAACTCCGTAGAAGTCCCTCACGTGGACGGTAGAGGTGGCGTCATGTTCCATGCTTTAAACACACGTGGGAGAGGGGTTCATTATGACATCACTGAGGTGCAGTAAGAGAGAAATGTGACTGGAGGGTGGTTTTTCACAGAGAATGCAGACAAGTAGAATCTTGATTTGACACATTCACTTCTTTCCTTGTATAAAATCCACTTCATTTAACTGAAAATCAACCACATTAGAGATTCCAGGAAAATGAGCATCATCTGCAGTGAAGGTGTTTGGGATGTTTACAGCAGGATGAAGCAGGTGAGGGCATGCAGCTGACTTCACCTCAACTTTAAAGTTCTGAGATGCATTTGTAACCTTCTCCTGTGTTGTACTGAAAACCCTTTTCTGTGACTTGCCCTGAAACTATTGGATTCATCACTTCCTTATTTACAAAACCAAACTAGAAAGCAAGTAGTTATAAACATATGGAGACAAATTTCTTGCTGTTGAGTGTCACATTCCACTGCAGCAGAATTCCTTGAGTCATGATAGAACTTGATGCGTGTCTGACTGGTTGGAGAGATCATAAAGAGAAAACTATGTATGATTTTGATCTCTGCCATTCTTCTGCCTTTGATTCAGGAACTGATATCAGTGAGATATTTTCAACATAACAAGTAAGGAGCAATAAAAGTCTTGTTTGCACACAATTTCATTGACTTTAATTTAAGATGCTGACTGACTTTCTCTCATGTTGAACTTAAAATGCTACTTTGTGGTTTAAAAAAATAATTGTGGCTACTGTATTTTTTATAGCACATGGGAGTAGATTCACTTTCTTTACCACGTTTGCTTACTCATGGAAAATATCAGATGTTCATTTCATCTTCTTTTGTACGGAGGCATGTAGCAACAAGTAGGTCCAGGTTTTAAATATGATCATTATGACTGAGTCACTTTTCTTCATACACTTAGCGACTCAAAGAGGTGTAATTGAGCCAAATCTGTGGATCCAGTTTGATAGGTTTATACATTTCAGTGTAATTACTCTCAACCAACTCCTAGAACTGTTATTAAGCTGTATTTTTACTTTCACATTAATAAAAGCTGATGATTCAGTTAAACCTTGAATTGAAAAATGCAGCATATGTAGATTTATGACTGAACTTTTTCTTTTTACTTCAGTGGCTTTTTATATTCTGCTTTCCTTCAGAAAACCTAAAGTGGGATTACATGGAAAGGTTCTGAACAATTATTATCTTATTTGTGTTCGATAACTCTGTGAAAAGCCTCCGATTGGAGAAATAGTCTATTTCTGGCAGGATTGACAAGCTAAACGTGTGAGTTTCACATCACCTGGTTGTTTACATGGAATTATAGTTATTTGCAAGTGCAACCTTTTTTGCCAAATTAACTGTGATGCAAAACTGACAGCTTGTTTACGTGAACCACTATGGAATTTTGAAGATTAGAGATGTTTTAAGAGGTCAAAATTTACTTTGGACTAGCTGTTATTTTGTTTTATGTGAATCCACAAAAGTTTTATTTTCCCCAATACCTTTAAAATACCATCAATACCATCAAGGGCATTGACCCATAGGCAGCTGCAGGGTTAAAATGGCATTAACCCACTTTGAACTTAGCTGTGTTCAGCCTAGTCTTTAACTCATCAATCCTGTCAGACATAAGTCTCTTTCAGAAGACGCTCGATGCCGTTACTGACGCGTGTTCTGACCACCTCATTCCATAACAGAACCGGTACTGTCAATTTCAGAAAGGTAGCATTTCCAACTGATTAGAATAATGTGACACACTAGCCGTTTGGTGTGTGTGTGTTTTTTGAGACCCGTGAGCTCCTTGCTCTACGTGCAAAAGAAGAAATAAATACAAACTTTATCGGCACAGGTACTGGCTAAAAGTATGCAGCAACGCAGATACAACCGTGATAAGAGCCTGATTATTTTGAAACCTAAAACCCTAAAAAGACAAATATGCTTTGATTTATGTGACACAAGGGGTAAGAAACATTCTGCCACTTCTGTTACTCTCATCAGCAGCTCTATTGACAGCAACACGTCAGAGCAGCTGAGTTTTTTTTTCCCATGTTTCTTTTGATTCCACACTGATTAAAGTGAAATTAGAGCGCGGTAAGAGAGCGTCTCTATCTGTGACTTCTGAACTGCCAGAGGGAGCACCAACACGGAATGGGCTGTTTGCCCATTTAGCAGTACTGTCTTCTGAAAGAGCCAATAAACTTTATTTCTCCAAAGTCATTCAAAGAGCTGTTTACGACAGGTAAGATATTGATTATCCATAACCTCTGTGGTGGTGTGTTTTTGAACAGGTTTGTCGTCTCATGCATTCCTAGTTGGTTTTGGGGGCCCATGGTAACACTGGAGGACTGCCTTGCTGCCTTTTTTGCTGCAGATGAACTCAAGGGTAAACATGACTGAGATGTACTATTACCATTACGCAGTATTGTGTCTGAAGTTCTATTTTTTGGGTTTTTTTTTGTTCTTTTTCAGGAGACAACATGTACAGCTGTGAGAGATGTAAAAAGTGAGTTTGTACCATAAATGAGTGAATAAATGGAAGTCCTGTATGTTTATGTAATTCATTGTTTTATGTAATACAGATTACGAAATGGTGTCAAATACTGCAAAGTGCTTAAACTTCCAGAGGTATGCTTTTTGTCATTTGATTATTGTCTCTTCCTTTTAGATTTTAGGAGATGATGTGTTGAGTGTTTTTTTCTTTTTATCTTTCTGGTTTAGATTCTTTGCATTCACCTGAAGCGTTTCCGACATGAGGTCATGTATTCGTTCAAGATCAGCAATCACGTGTCCTTCCCGCTGGAGGGCCTTGACATGCGGCCTTTCCTGGCTAAAGAAAGTCCGTCTCAAGTCACCACTTACGATCTGCTGTCAGTCATCTGCCACCATGGCACAGCAGGAAGTATGAAATAGAGGGTTTCCTCCAGACGAGAGGAAATCTTGTTTTTGTTTTCATTTTGGTTCAACATTTATCTGGGGCTGAGCATGCATGTGCAAGTACTCTGTCCTTTGTAACTTTGTTTTGTCAGACATCCTCTCCTGCTCTTTATCAACACAGGTGGACACTATATAGCTTACTGTCAGAATGTGATAAATGGTCAGTGGTATGAGTTCGATGATCAGTATGTGACAGAGGTCCATGAGACCGTGGTGCAGAATGCTGAGGCCTATGTCCTCTTCTACAGGCAAGTATAGCATCTTATTTACACTCACTATCCACACACATTTAATAGTGCTACTAGCGCTTTTTTCTTTTTCCCCCCAACAATCCATGCAGGAAAAGCAGCGAGGAGTCGGTCAGGGAGAGGCAGAAGGTGGTGGCTCTGGCCAACATGAAGGAGCCCAGCCTGCTGCAGTTCTACATCTCCAGAGAATGGCTGAACAAGTTCAACACTTTCGCCGAACCGGGCCCCATCAGCAATCACACCTTCCTCTGTCAACACGGAGGTCAGGGAGAAATAATTTACAATGTTTCCGAGTCCAGAATGATGTTACCGTGTCACAAACAGAGCGTACACAAGGTTTCAGCACAGAAAGTTCAGCTGTCCTTATGACTGTTTACTACACAGTTTGTGGATCAAAAGTCACTATTTACATTTCAAACATGAAAGGTGTGTTGAAAAAAAGCTACATACATGATTTAGAAGAGAAAAGGTGCAGCATTATTTTTCTATATGATCATAAGTTGCTTTGTTTATATTTCGTAATGAGACAGACATGGCTGTCGATAATTATTTTACATAAACGCAGAAAGAATGAGTGTTCGGTTTTTATTTAGGAAGGGAAAAAAAAAATTTAATGGTCGAAATATTTAAAATAAAGACATGGTAAAAAATATTTTATTTCTTCTCAGGGATCCCTCCTAATAAATACCACTACATCGACGATCTGGTTGTGATAGTTCCTCAGAATGTGTGGGAATACCTTTACAACAGGTAAATGTTCAAAAAAGTTATGATTTAGGTGATCAGGCATTTGACAAAAAGAGCACCTAAATCCCAGTGTTCTCTCTTTATGATTAATCAATATCTTACCTGTTGATAACTTTTTGGATGATCATAGTTTGGAAAAAAAGAGTTAAAGGTCTTATCTACGCTGCAAATATTTTCAAATGGTGCTCTGTTCATATTTTTTCCTCTATCAAAAACATTGCTAATGTTCACATTAACAACATATTAAAATACAGAGAAAATGTGCTTAGCCTGGCTAGATATCCTCCCCAGACTTTTTTTCCTTAGATAATATTTACAGTTCTTCTCTGGAAAGTTCTTTCAAAATATGTTTTATTTTCTCCTCATTTAAAACTTTGAGTTTGTATCTGAAGTAGGCGGGGCCTATTCCTGATCAGATTGAGGAGCTGGGGTTCCAGTGACTCTTAACATGTTTTTTTTTATTTTCTCACTTTTATAGTTCATACTGGTTCATAAGAATTCATTTGTTTTTTTGTAAACTTTTATACTCTCGTCGATTTGATACTGGTATTAATGTAAAATTGCTTAATTATTTGCAAACTCAAATAAAAGCTGTAGCACTTCCTAGTTTGTGAATGTTTTTGAGCCAATGATTTGTTAGAAATGTCTATGTCTTATTTGTTCCCTGGTACACTTATCTTAATATTTCTACCAAATGTAAAATCTACAATTTGTCATTAGTACAGTGTGGTAATTTGTCAATGTGACTTCTGATAATGTCTTTATAAAACGCTCACTTTATTTTTGATGTTTTCAGTTTTGGAGGCGGGCCAGCAGTCAACCACCTGTCCATGTGCGCCATCTGCCAGGTGGAGATCGAAGCTCTGGCCAAACGCAGGAAAACTGAAATCGACACCTTCATCAAGGTTAACGCCTGTATTCTTAAAGCTCCTTTCTTTTCTTTTTGGTAAGTCTTTTATGGTTGGTGGTTGAGTTTGTAAGACCTTTTTGTTTCTGGTCTGCAGCTGAACAAAGAGTTTCAGGCCGAGGAGGCTCCCACAGTGATCCTGTGTATCAGCATGCAGTGGTTCAGAGAGTGGGAGAGCTTTGTGAAGGGCAAAGACAATGGTATGACACCGCAGAGAGAAACTGTAGAGCTGCACGTGCACGTTTTTTAATCTTTAATCTTTAACTTTACTAAGTATTTCCCTTCTCAGAGCCACCTGGTCCTATTGACAACAGTAAAATTGGCATTATGAAAGGAGGACACATTCAGCTGAAGCAAGGTAAAACTACTGAGTGAGAAACAGTACAAGGAGAAGTGAAGGAAAATATGAGGATATTTATGCTGCTTTTTTTACCTCAGGTGCAGATTATGGACAGATCTCAGAGGAGACATGGCAGTACTTGTTGGGCTTATATGGTGGAGGTCCTGAGATTGCAATTAGACAGACGGTGGCCCCCGCTGACCCGGACAGTCTCCACGGAGAGAGGAAGATCGAGGCAGAGACGAGAGCACTTTAAGATTAACAGAGGTTGGACTCTTCACTCATAATGATCTTCTAGAACAACTTAGGTGCTTTTAAACAGACTCGGATTTGTTTATTTGAGTGTTCAATTTGAAAAATTCCTTCTGGTCAGCAGAGAGCAACATATCTGCACATGTGGCCAAGATTAATGGAGGCCGGTCCACAGCTGTAAATTCACTCGAGAGAGTCGGGAGTTTAGAGTAAGTTGGTTCTCAACTTGTTTCTTTTTTCCACAGGTCTTGTGATTCTTTTTCCACCCCTGTCCTCGCAAGAAGCTGAGGAGTTAGCACCTTGGCGAAGAAGCATTGTGAGCACTTTGTAAATGTAGCAGCGCAATTATTTCAAAGTGGGAAGAAGAGGAAACGGTACTTAAATGTCACGTTCATGAGCTAGTTCTGAAAGTCAGTAGGGTGTATAAAACTAAGGCTTAGTGTCACATACTGCGGAGCTGTTTTTTTGGTAGCCGTGGTTGTCCGCCGTAGTAGACGTTGTGTCCTGCTTCACTGGTTGTCGCGGGCAGACAGCTTGCCGGTGTCACAAACCTGAGCGGTGAAAACAGATACAGCAAATCAGATACATGAACCGGTTTTCTGTTGCCTGCCTGTTTTACTAGTTCCATAGCAACAAACTAAGACACAAAGTGCGAAGTCGCAAACAAACAAAACATCTGCTTCAACCTTAAATAGATGGAGCCCTCAGGAATGGAATCTTTGTTGTTGTTTTGTTTTTTCTCCCTGTTTGTGCTGGCCAGTGAAATGACTATAGCGCGTTTGTTTATACGTACACAACATGCATGTGTGGGTTCTGCACAATCATTTCTGGGCTCAAACTGCATGCAGCTGCAAGTAAGAGCACTGTACAGAGAGACTGAGTTGTTTTGCTCAGGCTGAAAATTTAGACGTTTACATGCTGAGTCATTTAAATATTAAGCTGCTTTTGTATAGTTTCTGCAAGTGCTCACATGAGATTAGGCATCGTTCATTTCAGTAGAACACAATGAGATGGGAATATATGATGGGATGAGAGACTCTTGTGCAACAAATCACCTTAACTGGCCTTTCTGATGAGAAATATACAGGGTTGGTTTTTTTTTTTTGAGAGAGTTGCAGATTTACAACAAATATGCTGCTTATGTAGCAAAAATAAGGTTCTATAGAAACTTGTTAGATTTGTTAGTTGCTGAATGGATTTCTGTATTTTTTTTATTTTTGAAATTCTCATTTTTGGTTATAAGGTGAGCCAAAAATATTTAAACTGAAATATTTGTGCATCTTTAGATTTGTACTTTTTTGTTTATTTCTGTTGTATATTTTCTTCTGTTACATCGACGGTGTCCTCATTTCTCCATCTCCCTTATTTGTTCTAAACTAGTTATGTAATAACAGTGGAATTGTTTTTGTTTTCTCATTATTTCAACTTGACAAGTCACTTTGTCCATTATTTCTGGCCGAACAAATAGCACTACATACTTAATTAATCATGCACTGTGTGTTTTGTTGATGGAGACACAGGGTTAGTTGGGGGGGAATATGAAGTGGTGATTCCAGTCAGATTTTTCCAAGGCTGGATTTTTTTTCTTGATAAATTTCTTGCAGAGATGCACCGTGGGATGTTTTATATTTTAGCACTTTTACACTGATGACTGTTTCGGGTCAGTTTCCTGCCAGTTCAAACTAGAAATTTGACAAGTTTGGTTACTAAAAAAACCAAAACAAAATGACCCTAGAGTTGTTTTTTTTGTGAAACTATGGCTTCTCCAATAGATTTTTCATTTCATTTCAGCTTCTTCATTTTGGAATCCCGTTCATCAGGTGTCAGTTCTTATTTTCAGCATTTGTCCCTTTTGTTGTTCCTGCCTTGGAACATTTAATTATAGACAAACCATCACTGAGTGTAAATACAAAAGTATTAGAATTAAACACACACGTCTTAAAGAATTTTTAAGCTTAGCAGCCAGTTATCCATTAGCTTGTCTGGCTGCCTCACAAGTGTACTAAATAACTCCTCAGTTTTCATAAAGACCAGAAAAAATTAAATAAACACAACATTTTTAATATATATATATATATATATATATATATATATATATATATATATATATTCATTCAAAACGGTACTTTGTGCTTTGCTGCTTCCATTTTGTTTTAGTTCTTATGTTATTCAAGTGAGCAACATGTTCCTAGTCCTCTTAGCTGTAGTGTTAAAGCTTGCTTATTTATTTATTTTATGTCTAAATTCAACTCTTAAGCCATCCATCCTGACAAAAATGACTTATTAATTCCTAAACCAACATTCATTAATGTTAAAAAGTGTAAATATGAGACGAGTAGTTTCCTGACAACAAATAAAACCATAGGAAATATTCTAGACATGTGCATATTTTGCCATACTTGTTTGTAAAAAGTACAGGATTTTAAGATTGATTTGAAAATAAAACAATAAAATCCATTCATTTAGTAGAAATCTGTTTATTTTATGATTTGGGGGTATTCTAAACAAAAGAAACTTAATAGAAATTGACAATGAAACAAATAACAGAATAACAAATCTTATTCTGAAAAACAAATGGCAGCAATGAAAGCATAAATAGCAAAACAAACATTTTTGACAACAAAACTTTAACGTGAAGGAAAAATCAGATCCTATAATTATGTCAGTGTTGAATATTTTGAATCTCAGGAACTAGAAAAAAAAACAAATGCTCTAGTTTTTCTGGTTCTTTTGAACTAGAACACAAAAAAAGCTGAACTACTTGAAATATAAATCGGTGTTTGGATGCCTTTACTGCAGTGTGTGACCAAAACAAATCAAACTAAAGCAGACAGACAGCAATAACCAAATGTCTAATTTGAAGCATCAAAATGTTTGATGCTCATTGTTTCATGTCTTCCCATTTAGTTTTTGAGATCTTCATCAGTTTTTTTTAAGCTCACTGTGTTTTTGTTGCACAAGTTTCTCTTTTCACACATTTCCCAACTTAATCTAGAAAAGGTGATAAGATTACAGTAATATGTTTTTTTTAGGTCTAGATGCATTTTGGGGGATTAAGTGCAATCAAGTTTTTTGTGCAATCCTAGTTCTATAAGAAATATGAGACAAATATTTCAGAGTGAACAGAAGCAGCGCGGCCAGTTGTAGGTCAGTATTAAGGAAACCCTTAGTGCCAGTCGCTTCATTATCTCCACCCTGTTAGTACGTATGTTCATGTTACAGCATGTTCATGCGTGACATTTCCACTTAACTGGAAAATGCGAGCATTGCTGTGGTAAAACCGTTAATTACAAAAATCACGGCACACAAAAGGATTTCAGTGACTCATGATTTCCCTGTATTTTACAGTGTGTGTGGCTCTTGTGGTAATGCTTCAGGTTATGCTTTGAACTGTGATCAACCACAGTGCAGCGAGATGTCTTAATGTCTGTAACTGATGTAATTTCTCATGAATGGTTTAATTAATAAAATTTCCTGCTCTTGGATGTGAAGCTGTTTATTTTTTAAATATCTGGAGGCAGACGGAGATAGTATTCAGCCACCACACTTGGAATGATGTGCAACCTGTAAAAACATATTTAAACATATTTAGTGACAGAAGTTATTAAATGTCTTGCATGGCTGCCCTGAACACAACAAATCAAAACATGAAGAACCATGGCAGCATTCAACAAAACAAAATACCGGAGACATTCCGATGTATCATTTTGCACAACAAAGATGTGTTCAAAAAAACTATTTATGATGATAATGTTTTTTTTGCTCAAAGATTTTAAGACTAAAGTGGATTGCTGTCATCTTAAAGCAACTCCAAGTGTTCCATTCAAATGTGTTTTTGAAGCTTTTCATCCACCATTAAAATACATTTATTTACAAAATTCCAATAGATATGCTGTCACTTTTGCACTTACTAATAACAATTAGGTTTTACACTGCCTGGCCAAAAAAAAAAGACTCTCAATGGACTCTGTGGAGCCAATCCCTGTGTGAAAATGATGTCTCATGCTCCCTGAACACAATTCCAGCCCCATGAATCCTGGCATCATCTTGGAATATGGTCGTGCCATCAAGGAAGGAATAACCTGATCGTTCAGTATATTTAGGTAGTCAGCTGACCTCATTCTTTGCGCACATGTTGCTGAACCTAGACCTGACCAACATCATAGCACTGCTCGCACAGGCTTGTACAGTAGGTAATAGGCATGATGGGTGCATCACTTCACCTGCCTCTCTTCTTACCTGGATGCACACATCTCTCTGGAACAGGTTCAATCTGGACTCAGACCACATGAGCTTCCATTGCTCCAGAGTCCAGTCTTTATATTCCCTAGCAAGTTGAAGCCTTTTTTTTTCTGTTTACAGTTGTTGAGTATAGGGTCCTAAAAGTACAAAACAAATGTGGCCACCATTAGTCTCCAAGTCCTGGCTCCAAAACACCACTGGCATTATTGGAGGCACCACTGTTGTCAACACGGGTTTATGGCAACAATGCATTCCCTCTAATCTACACGAGGAAGGTTTCTCTGATAATAATCCCAAAATCAAACTTGTGATATCAAAATTATGAACTTGTGAATTTAACCACTCTGTGCACAAACAGGAAACGAGTGAGTATGTGGCTTTATTTTAGGTTATTTAATTTGCTTTTATCTGATTCATGCTCATTTTTATCATCAAATGTTTTGAAAGGTATTTATCTACCCGATATAAATTTTCGTTGTACAACTTGTCAAATGATAGTAATGGTTCAGGATGTAAAATTTTCATTCTCAATAAATCTCAGGTAAACATGGAGGAGGAAAAAAAAAACTTGAACCCGTTGCCTTTAATCTGCTTTTAGCATTGCCCAAATATGTTCACTCCTGGAATCCCTTTAAAAGAATGATCACTTTTTATTTTCTGAAATTCATTGTAGCAAAAAAAAAAAAGGTTCTCCTGATTTAATCTTAGCAACACAGCAACTCTTAAATTGGGAGTTGTGATGTCATCTGAAGTCCCAGCATGCTGGGCTGCATCGAGCTCAGACAGGCTGAGGAAAAACACAGACTGGGTGGGCTGCTGAGAGGGTCCGGTAGATAAAAGAACGTGCATGCAGACGAGAGAATGGACTGTCCTCAGGTAAGGAGCAAACACAGATCATTTCAGGGCATTGATTTGGAGTTTCTGTTTGCTCACACGCTGCTGCAGCATCTGTCATGTCCCATTATTATCTGCCATGAAGGTCACATGCTGCTCTGGATGTGTTTCATGACTCAACAGATTTGTTATAAATGATAAAGCATTTCTTACTGAATCAGCAGCTAAGTGCACAATGACAATTTGAGACAAAGGAGCTGCTCCTGCGCTGTTTGGTCACTGATGGGATGGGTGTGGCATGCAGCAGCCCACTTTTTGTCCTTTCCGTCCTCACAGTCATGTTAACTCTTTTGCTTCAGCCATTTTTTAAATGACAGTGCCAGACATCAGATCCAGGAGGATAAGATGAAATGCTTTCATGACAGCTGCTGCATCATTAAGACAGACATCTTTAACAGATTCCTTTAAACACTTTTGAAAATGTTTGCATCATATGCAGCATCCAAAACTTTTTTTAAGCCCTAGCAGAATGCATTTTGCACACCACATTTTATGCCAGTGTTTCACACAGAAATCACATGAGAAATGACAAACCTTGGGGGGAACTATGCACAATTTCAAGTAACATTAAAATATATTGCAATCAAATTATGTATTGTGGTAGTAGCTGAGAATCATTCACATCAAGTTATAGTTCAATATTTGTAAAACTGACTCATTTATACTTGCTTGTGTTGACTCTTAGCCATCTGCTGGGTTGAACTGGATCCAAAAGTTAATCAGTTGTACACACATACATCCAGTTTACTTTCTGTGAATTTCATTATAATTCGTCCAATGGTTCATGAAATATTTTGCTAACAGACAAGCAAGATTTACTCAAACAGTTAACACCAAAGCTTTAAGCAAACATTTTGCACATCAAGTAGCCCTTGGACTATGTGATGTGAATGACCCTCAGCTACTACCACACCTAGTTGTAGCACAGTGACTGTAAAGTTGACAGAGTTTTGACGTTTTATGTGATTTATAAAATCACTTGGCTGTGGTGGTCATGTTGAATTGAGGTGAGTCCAACTGTAAATCAGTCATAGGTGCATATCTAATTATTACTTCCTGAAAGTTTTATTAAAATCTGTTCTGTGGGTATTGAGATATTAAGCTAACAGACACATAGTTATCACCTTCCATTTTTATTTGTCAGGCAATAAACAATGTTTTATTGATAATGGTCTTACTTTATTTTATTTTAATTAGTTAATTTTTGCTGAAAGAAGTGGCACAAAACAAGCAGCTCTGTCGGAAAGCTATTACTTTTATTGCCATTTCAAGTTTTCATTGTGAAACTGCCATACAAAACTCAAATAAACAAATAAATCAATAAAAAATACTGGACTGCATGAATGTACTCTGAAATATCTCATGAACCACTTGATATAAATCATTAAAACTCTCTCAAAGCGATGATTAAAAAGACCTCTATGACCCCTCTAAAGGGTGAACTTGTTAAAACTGACTGCCAGAACACAAAAAATATTTATAACCCATTATTTGTTTTGACGAACATACAGCATCTTTCCCCTCACCGTTACAGTTGGAAAGAATATTATAGGGAAATGCTTGCTTTATAACCGTGTCTTCTGCTTTTTGTTAACGACGCTTTTGTTTCATTTCCTTCAGCATCTCTTAGGTCTCTGCTGACGGTCCTGCATCATGAAGCTAAAACGACAAACCTGATTCAGGAAATGGTTATTTTACTAAAACCCCTGCATAACCAGAGCACAGTGTGGTGGTTTTAAAACCAAAGAGAGGAAATGTTATAAATGCAACCTTCTGGAAGCAGATCTACTGGACAGACTGCAAAAATACTGCCTGATTTATTGTTTCGCTCAACTCACATTGAGGTTTTTTTTTGAAACGCAGCCTTTATAAATATTTGTGCACCATGTCTGGCTGCTGTGAGAGGCAGGGAACACCCTGAGGAAGTCCATGACTGAGCCTCATGTGTTGAAAAGTATTTCTGATCACTGAAGACAGATACTGTCTTGCACTGCTACATTGGTTGTTTGTGAAACTTTTGAGCATCACCTTCATTTTCTCTCCCACCAGTTATCTGTCCTTGCACGTAACATTTCAGAAATGTATTGTCTGGCAGTCTGAGTGTCTCTAACTTCGACTGAGAATGAATCTGGAATAAAATCTGTTGGTGTGCTGAAGTACTATTTTGGAGTTACTCATAATATCTGCCATGGGGTGCGTCATGTGCTCCCAGCTGGTCGACATGTGGACTGTAAGGGTGAGAAGGACGGGCCGCAGGGCTTTACAGCTCACCCCTTACCCACATATGCTCCGAGGAGACTACCACAGAGTGACGGGCCTCCACTACATGTCATCCTTCTCTGATGCTGAGGACTGCTGTGACGACACCAGCTCAGACAGCTCCCTCACACTGGACTGGCAGACACAAAGGCCTGATGACTGATGCTCCACCAGGTGGAATCATACAACAAACATGATGTAATACGCAGGAAATGTGATGTGTGAGAAATAAATATGCTGACAATGCTTGTTTTTTTTAACTGTCTCTGTTTTACTATAAACATCCACCCTGACAAAAGTGTGAATGAAATGATGCTGCATGTGTTGAAAGGTCTTGGAATTGTGTTGCAATGATTGCAATAAACAATCAGAGTCGGCAGAACAATCATCGTCTCGTCAGGAGGTGTGGCACCATCTCGGACATCGACACAAGTAGTGATTTGGTGTAAAATGGAATTATACAGACGTTGGGTAAGAGTTGACATCCAAGCTGATGTAACACTTTTAAAGATGAAAAATAAGGTGACCTGGCTGGCCACGAGAGTGCTGTCTTTGAAATACTGTAGCAGGGTGCTGTCTCAGGAGGGGTAGGAAGACATATCTAGATGTTGCTGACACAGTGCTGTACCTTCAGGGTTCCCTAAATCCATACCAGCAGTGACCTGAAGTCATCAGAATCAGAAACACTTTATTGCCATTGTCAGTAAATGAGTTACAGACTAGGAATTTGCTTTGGTGTAATGGTGCGCATAGCAAGGAGTAAGAGAACTAAAGCTAAGTGGT
>JARVGW010000278.1:6351271-6365351 GCA_031762495.1 Anablepsoides rubrolineatus | reverse complement strand
GACCCAGAGCACCTGTTCTCCTATGTTTATGTTCTGTCTTCTTCTGAATGGGTGTTCTGAAATGTAATTTCACTGTGTTCTGTACAATGACAATAAAGGCCTTATCTAAATAAAACCAGTACAGACAGATTTAGATGCTGCCGTCTCATTTGAGCCTTTTCATTCCAGTCCAATTCTGATTTTATTCAAATATTTGGATGTGTTTCAGCAGATAAAAACAGTGAATTAAAAAAACAGTTTCAATGTTGTAACTGAAAACAACAGCCAGTGACACGGAAAACTGTTTTCATAGCCCCGCACTGCATGGAACGACGACAATACAGTGCTCAGCAGTTTTGGCAGCGGAAGGCCCCCTTCACTTGGATCCACACCACTATGGAAATTTTCCTTGTTTTGCAACCAGCACCAAGATCATATTTTGCCAGCAGACAAGAAAAAAATCATTTTTCCGGTACGATTGTACAAGTGTGAAGAAGCAAGGGCATGTTGGCTCCAGAAATTAGGCACTATGTCAAAGTGAAGAAAGGGAGAGTACTTTTTTCCCTAATATTTCTCACTGTGTGTTATTTGGCAAATGTATGATTTAACCAGTTAACAGTGCCCCAAATAAGCCTTAAACACCCAGAAAAGGCAAACCACGCAAAAAGAAATTTGGTCTCTAAAAAGTAACACTGAATTTTTTACCTCAGCAGTCCGAACTATTAAAAGACCAACTATTATGTAACTATTTTTTCCTCACCTGGATTTTTTTTTTACGTATAGGTGCATGTGAAAGGATGGACTGGAAAAATCTAATTAGGCAATAGAATCAAGTCTTACTTATTAATAACAGTAGCACAGAAATAATAATTATGGACACTTTTTAAATTCCCATTTGGAGTCACCAAATTGATCCCAACATCAAAAAAGGCTCCTGAATGCTTCAACATCAGGGAGGGATCTAATGAAATATGACACCTGGAGGAATCATATCCTCATTCCCTGTCAGCATGATTATACCAGCAGGTGAAACACAATGAAATGCTCATTTCCCTGTAAAAATACAGTAAATAATAAACAAACTGTACTTATAAAGCACTTTTCTAGCCAACCAGGCAACTCAAAGTGCTTCACAACACAATATTTACTCATCACTTCTTCAGCACTCCACTACATCTCTACAATACTAATCTGAATAAATCAACATATAGTGTGTAATCAGTGCTTTAGATTGCATTAATCCACAGAAGGGGTTTGGTGTCCTGCTCAGGGACATTTAGACATGTAACTGAATACCAGTCACTCAGATGTTAGATTCACATTAAACACTAGTACATGTTTTATTTTATTTACAAAGTACTGCGCCTGCATTCAGTCTGGGCTTCACATATCAATTCTACACAAGCAATGAATTCCCAACACCACATCATACAGATTTTATGGAGTGCTAATGGTGACGTTCGTAAAAAAATGAAATAAATAAAATTGTGTGGCTGAGAAATGATTTTGCACAGCTAAATTAATTAACTGAGTCATTTATACACTACCCTGTCTTTCAAGGTGGTCTGGTTTCATTAAAACGTCTGATCATGATATTTTCCAAGATTAACCCTAATGGCAGATAAGAGCTCGCACTGGAAAATCTAGTGAACGTCACTGTTTAGCCAGTATGCTTTGAGGCGTTAATAAAATGGTGCCGTTCGTGTGACAATATATAATTTTAAAATTTTAAAAACTAAAGAGTCTGCAGTATTAAAAATGTCTAATGTTACAAGTAATCATGGATCCCTTTAATGACATTACAACAAGTAGCCCAATGAGATGTATTGACTAGAGGCATCATGCATGCTTCAGAAGGTTGACCTCTATGGTATGAGCAAAATGCCATGTTGGAAGGGACAGGCTGTCTAACAAAACAATTTATTGTGACTAAATGTCTGCACATATTGCATATAAATTAGTTTTTTATTGGTCAGCTCTTGTCTATTAGAAGCAGCATTTAGACGTGTGCACCTTGGCAACATGTTTTACCTGATCTGATATTTACTGACAGGCATTTCTATAAAGAATTATGATTGTCAATAGTTAACTGTTTCTTTGATGTGCTAACCTAAATTTAACATGTTATGGATGTTTTGGGGTTAAAATTCTGTACAGTAATGTTTTTACTGTGATTTAGTAACTTTCCTGTTTTCTTTGTATTTACTCCACATGTTCTGTTACACATCAGTTCAAGAATTAAGACAAGGCTCCCCCCCTCATTTTTTCCAACAGTAACAAATATTTTTACATTTTTAGTATGTTTTATATGACATTGTACCCACATTTTTTTCAATTTTCCAAGAGTATGTATTTACCTGGTGCACTATAATTTTGCTAGGAATAATTACAACGCATGATTCAACAAATACAATCATAATGTGACAAGAGCAGATTAAAACCCTGCATGTCATTTTCAGCAATTATGCTTAAATTTACATAATTGACATTGTAAATTTTGAAATCAGGTCAAAGTTACTTAAAGACAACAAGAGAGTTGCAGCTATTGAGTTGATCAAATTATTGTGGACGTCATAACCCCCCTAACCCCTCGTAAAGTCTGCCCATGCACCGGCTAAAGGCTGGTTTATTGTCAACGCATTGCCGAGGGCGCGTTCCGTAAGTCCCCGCCCCTGCGCTTGGCCCCGTGCGGTGTCCTGTCGCGAGGTCGTGCACCTCCAGATTTCTGAAACTCCGTGAGGACCGCGCGCCGTGGACATCAAGCATTTCTATGATCCCTCCACGAGAGACCATAAAGACACTCAAATGGCACAGAATTTGTGGACAAAGATGAGTCCGTGTTTTGTAAGACATAGAAAAACATGCGTGATCGCTTTTAAAGCAAAGAAGAGGGTGAGCAAAAGTAGGGATGGAATGAACAAACTCGCTCTGTAGAACGAAAATTACGATACATAATAGCACACAACATAAACAGCTTGATAAACTAAAGTTTGAAATGCTAAATTAAACAAACTATTATGTTAGGCATTTAAAAACAAAACAGAAAAAAAATATTAATAAAAATAAAATAGAATTTATTTTTCTACGCCCGTTTTTCTTCTTCTACACCCATTTCTTACAATGTACGCACAGGTTTTAGAGCGTACTGCTACCAGCTGGTCTGTAAAAGATCAGCACTTTGCCGTGCGCAAAGTGGCGAAACTATGAATGCAGAAGCTGCACGACGAGTATAACCAAGCCTTAACAGTTGAGCTGCCCACGTTCTGAACAATATGACCGCTTTCTCCAAATAAGAAAAGTCACATGGTAAGGCCACGAGCCAATACACCTCATTGGAGGAGCCCACCTTTTTATTTTGGCACTTTCTGTCTTCCATACAGTGGTGGTCAGTGAAGAAAATTTATACCACAGATTTCAACATTTCTTACTTTTTTTTTTTTTTTTTTTTAAAGAATTTTGCCTAGATATGAATAAAATGGGGGAAAACGTTGCAAACAAGGACCACTAGAGGATATATTACTAACTTTTACCACCATGTGGGTTTTCCCACCTCTGGGCACATGAGCAGGTTCTGTGTCATCATGAATGAACCATTTCCGCCTGTCTCAACCCGTCACCATCCCCTCTGTGGGTGGAGGCAGCACCGACTAAAAAAGGTCCTCCCCTCCAGGGCAAACTCTCACTTTTCCAGCAGCTGTGGAGCTGTGATTTCTCCTGCAGACACGCCGCAGTCATGATAAGGAACGAGGTCTTCTCCTGTTTTGTCTTCTACGCCGTCCTTCTGGTGGTTAAAATGTACGTCATCGCCATCATCACGGGACAAGTCAGGCTGCGAAAGAAGGTGAGAGACTACTTTTCTTTTCCACCCATTGGCTTCAGCTCTGAGCTGCTTTTCACTCATGTCGTTTTATTTGTCCATTAAAGGCTTTTGCCAACCCGGAGGACGCGTTGAGACACGGAGGTCTGCAGTTTTACAGAGAGGACCCATATGTGGAGAGATGCAGGAGGTGAGGGGGAGACACACTCTGGGCTGGTTGAAGTATTAAAACTCCACAGTACGCTATAGCTTCAGTCCTCTTCTTTACTTGAGGCACTTTTTTTTCTTTTTGGTGGATTTTCCCCCACAGATGGAACTCATGTGTTGTCCTCTGATTTTCAGTCTGTGTCTGGTTTGTTTTAACCTGTCAGAAAAAGGAAGGAGGAGAAATGAGGGAGAACAGATGTTTTCCTGCTTGTGAAAGATTCACTTCTCTATCCGACTGTCCTGAGCTGTTATTATAAAACTTATTCTAAAGGAATAAGTCCAGCCAACATGTTCATAGGCCTGGTCACTTTTCATTAGCTATGTTTACAATGAATGGATGGCAGATGGCCTAAGAAAATATTGCTAAAAGCATAGGAGTGGATGTAAAGGAAGTATGAAATTAGCTGATTGGAGCCTGGATGTGCTGGCACCACATAAAAGTGCTCTACATGTTTTTCCATTTGCCTCTTTTTCCATTATTTTATTATCACAGTGTATTACATCGCTTCCTCCAGTTCCTTTAATCAGAAAATACAATTTCCTTGTTTTTTCAGGACCATTTGTTAAACCTCTTACTGCAAGAACTGCATGCCAGCCACAGCAAAGATTTGATGTTTTTTTTCTTTTTAAAAACAATCATCCAAACAAAAATGACACACTAGCCCTCCCTTCTCACTAGGTGGCGACAACATCCACATTAAAGACCTATCCAGATTCAGAGAGAAATGGTTTTCCTTAGCTTGGATAAGATTTTTTTGGACACACATTTTTTGATTCCACTTTCAGGGATTAATCTTCAGCAGACCGATGTCTGACGGCAGCAGGATCAAGTTAAAGCAAGACAAAGGGGGGAAAAAATCCAGGAAAAAACGCCTACATTGTTGATTTAGTTTCTTGGGCACAGAATGCATGAGCTGCTTCGTCATCATTTGTCAAAAGCTTTATTTCTCAAATCTACTTTTAGTACACCAAACACAGAGTCTGTTTTTCTCACCACAGACTTTGTAGCACAAGAGGTGCAAAGGCAGCAGAAAATCTCAGTTTTTGAAGTTATTTGTGCTATAAGTGGTGTGGATAAAGTTTTCTTTACCAAAGTGAAGCATACCCTAAGTAGATGTCCTTAAGTATACTTAACTTTATTAAATATACTTTCAGTATCTAAAAAAGTTGGGTATAGGTTCTCTGGATGAGTTCTCTGAGGAAACGTTTCAGATTTTCCAAACTTGTATAATATGTTGCCTTCAGGCACAGGCCTCCCTGCAAAAGATCTGTGATCTCAGTGGGATTTGCCTGTTTAAATAATAAAGGTAAATGGGTTTTATCCAGGGGACTCCTTCAGTCTGAGGAGTTTGCAGGGAAACTCAGCCTTATAAGCGATACATTCCCAAACCATTAGTATATTTTTAGTAAAACCCAAGTAGGCTATATGTAACATGAACTTTGTTAGGTACATTTCTGATAAGTACATAAGACGTAATCTAAAAGTATACTCTCTTATTTTTAAGGTTTAATATAAAAAAAATGACCAGACCACTGACATGGCTCTCTATTTCAGTTATTTCTGGCTGAGCTATCACTATCATGATCACTATCATGATCAAACACAACCATTTCCCTTCCCAAAACAGAAACTGCAACAAGTGGGAAATCAATATCAAACTTAAATATTGGCGCAGTTTTGCTTATCGGATCAATGCCGATATGCTATGATATGATTAATAATAATAATAATAATAAACTTTATTTATATAGCACCTTCCAACAATGCCTTGCATCGACCAAAGTGCTTCACAAGGTCAAACAAAACAGTCAAATCACAGTAAATCAATACAAGTTAAAAACGAATTTCAATAAAAGAAAGTAAAAAGATATACAAAAAGCTAAAAGTTAAACATCAAATGCCTTTTTGAATAAATAGGTCTTAAGTTCAGCTTTGAACAGGACCAGGTCATAGGGAAGACTATTCCACACTATTGGGCCAGCAACAGAAAAGGACAGATAATGCTGATATATTGTAAAAAAAAAATCCCTACACTGTAAGTTTGCCACTGTTCTCACCGGTGGTATACTGATACCAGTTTTTCTCAAAGTGAGTATGAGTACTTCTGTTTGGGTACTAACTAATACTGAGTACAATACAGAGTACTTAATGAGTTAGAACCTAAACACTTTAAAATGATTTTAAAACACATTTCTGTTAGACCTACAGCCCCTCTGACAAGATCAAATCAAATATACAGCTGGATATATACTGCTGACACATTTTAAAATAAATCAAAATATATATTTTTTTCAGCTTGGATACATTTCTTAAACAAACTCCTTGGGAATTTTAGTCCAGATTTTTTGGGTGAATTTGTGTCACCTTTTGATTCAGGATGGTTCCAAAAAAAAAGAGCATATTACCTCCAAATTTGTGTATTTCCAACATGTTACCATTGGTTGCGGCTACATATAGAACCTGTTTTAAGCACAGCACTCTCCAGGTTGTCCCAGTCTCAAAACCCATCAACACAAAGAAAGAGGGGAGAACTCATCAGGTGAAGAGCGAGCGTTCGTCTCACTTTCTTTCATTTTCTAAACCATTTCTCTCCTCCTCCTCCAGAGCTCATCATAACGACTTGGAGAACATCCTCCCGTTCCTCTTCCTGGGTGCCGTCTACTCCCTGATCGGACCTTCGCTGTCGGTGGCCCGCTTCCACTTCCTGGTCTTCTTCATCTGCCGCGTGCTGCACAGCGTCGCCTACCTGTGGCCCCTTCAACCGCCCGCCCGCTCCCTGGCCTACATCGTCGCGCAGATACCGTGCTTTTCCATGGCTCTGCAGATCCTCGTGTCGGTCGCGGCGTACGCCTGACATTCCCAGAGCGGGGAGCTGAACCTGAGGTGGCGACGTCCAGGAAGGACTGCAAGTTCGTGACCCGCGTTGACGAAAAGGAAGCCAGAAGCTCGTCTGCTGATCTCGTTTAGAAAGACAGTGCAATACAAGTTGTGTGACAGTGTCCAGCGTAGTTTCCAGAGAGACTCTATCAGTATTTTTTCTCCTTTGTTCA
Source organism: Anablepsoides rubrolineatus (assembly GCA_031762495.1). NCBI lineage: Eukaryota > Metazoa > Chordata > Actinopteri > Cyprinodontiformes > Rivulidae > Anablepsoides > Anablepsoides rubrolineatus. The sequence continues at coordinate 6,358,297 of JARVGW010000278.1, read as the reverse complement.
AAATGTGACATGTCTCAAAAGATATTTGAAGTATAATGTTAGATGCAATAAGACCATACTCGTGTGTTTAAAATGCAGATGAAGATTGTTGCTCATTTTTCACTCGTTTGTTGACATTTCAAACCTTTTTTGCAGACAGTTTAGACGTACAGTCACTTAGGAATACTTTTTTTTTCTCCCAGTGGAGGCGAACTGTATGCTGATCCCCAACCACTTTTTGTGTTTACACAAAACACAAACCACCATTGAAGTGGCTTCATGTCCTCGTGGTGGCTCCGTGTGTTTCCTGTGGGTGAATTGTGGATCCTAACCCGCTGACTGACGAGGTGCTGAAACTTTAAACACCTGATGCTCTGCCCGTCTGGCTCTCCAACTGTTACAAAAGAAGTATGAAAGGACCTGACGTGTAAAATGTCTCCCAACATCCTGTGAGGAAAAAACATTCCATCTATTGTAATATTGTCATTTTATCTGTAAGAACATGCTTTGTGGTTATGTGTAAAGTTTATGTCTGTATAATTTATTACTCAGTTGTATTCAGTCATGTTCGTGCCTCAGACTTTTTTTAAAGAAATAAAACATTTCCTAATCTATTATGGCCTATTTAAGTAATATTTAACAGACAGATTATTGCTGATGTAGCCAGTTGGGATGGGGTTTTAAGGGGGTTGGAGGGCCCCATCAGTGAGTGAGTGAACTGATCCAGAAATCCGAGACAACGTTCCAGCATTCCTGCACCGATTACGTAAAATAGCTGGCCTGCACGGGCTGTGTTTCCTGAGAAGGGAGGGCACTGGGAAGCTCCGTAAATGCACGATGCTTAAATACTCAATCATGACACGATTACAGCTTGTGTTGCCACACTGAAAGATTTTTTTTTAAATGTAATTTTATTTGCGTCTGTCGTCATCAGCTTTTACAACATTTATTCTCACTCCTAGCCTGAAGCAACATTTTTCCACTCACAACGTGATCCCTGTAATCCAACTTTTGATGATTTCTCAATCAAGACAGTCGACTGAACTTGAACAAGCAGAGCTCAAATCCCTTGTCATCATGGATGTTTCTTTCTTTAGTTAGGTTTTTTTTTTTGGTCACTTTTGTTACTACAAAAGAACAAAATAGTGAACCTGGAAAGTGGGAGGAAAGGAGAATTTCTTGCTTTGAATGAATGAGCTCTCACAATCAGGGAGACGCATAAAGCTGACAAAGGACAAGGGTGTGCCTACATTCATGGGTTGGCTTTTATTTTTTAAATTTATTCAGCCCTTTTCCTCTGGGTAAAAGAAAACAACACTCTGGCCTCCCATTTTTCTTACTTTATTTTCTCCATGTGGCACATTTGCAACTTGTTTTTTCTTAACGTGTGTTTTAGTGGAGAACAGGAAAACAGCTTTGTTCACTAGCAAGGACCACGCCATGGTATGAGTTTAAATATTATGTTGAAGGTAGAGGGGATGAAGGAAGGGGTCGAATGATGGTGGGATGTGTGACGAGGCATCTGGGGAGGTACATCAAAGCAGGCTTTAGGAGAAGACTCAGAGTAGGGCATGCTCTCCAAGAAGAACACTTTTTCCTGAGCCTGCTTGGGACCCCCCAGCTGGAACCTGAAAAGAAATGGATAAGGAGGCAGTTTGAGGTAAGGATGGAGGAAAAAGAGAGAAGCAGAGATGGAGTGTGGGGATGAGGAAGGGATGGAGGGATGAGGAAGGGACATAGAAGGAATGAAGGGAGTGAGGAAGGTGGTGTGAAGAGGGCGTGCAAAGGGCCTATGGGGGGGAAAGGGGAGGGTGGGTGTCGAGACAGCAAGCTGAGGGCAGAACGCCAGGTATGGCGAGTTTAGTGAGATGCTGACTGATTAGCAGAAGGTGAGAGGTGTAGTCCTGCTCCTGAAACTAAGTTAATATCTGAAATTCATTTGTCATTTTTCTTGAACAAACACTACCTTAGGAAAAGATGGTTTGTTGATAAAAGGGCTCAACTTGGAGAAAAATCTGCAACACTGGTTTTACTCAAGTTAAGCTTTTTAAATATTTGTCACCACCTTGTGGCCGAGTAAGAGCACAGAATAGTTAGGAGATGGAGAATAAAGGTGGAACTGGATGTTTTCTTGTGTGTATGTGTGTGTGTGCCTGCTTTGCTAACTGGCAGGGATGATTTTTGACCATTTTCCCATAATACAGCCTGGTGAGGATCCACTGTTACTTATGGGGACAAAAGCCCAGTCCCAATTGGGGGAAATAGCATTGGTGGTCAGGGGTCCTATCTTTATGGGAAGTGCATGGTGGATTTCAGTCTGAAAATGTAGGAAATTGTTTCATTAAACTTATTTAAATCTATTTAAAAGATTTAAAAGGTCATCTGTACATGACCAAAAACACTGGTCGTGTACAGATGCGCCATACTTTAGGAAGATATTTGTTAGTTTATTTCATTTAAATGTTGCTTTTTATACTTTATTGAATCATTTATCTGACACAAATATTATACATATTTGTGATTACTAAGGAAAAATTTTATGTTGATTTATAAAATTTTGTGCTTTGTTACCACAAATCCCAAAAGGTTAGATGTAACATCAGGACACTCTTGTAAAGACAACTTACGATTTGTTCTGGGGAAAAAATCAAAAAGACAGTACAGGTTTACAATGACCCCACTCAACCACTGCAATCATTTTCAATCTGCTGCCAACTGGCAGAAGACTGATGGTTTCTCTAACAAAGAAAAATGGCTACAAAAGTCATTTGTTCCCTCCGCTGTGACCGTGCTTAATAGGGTCTTGTTTAAACATAGTACAATGGTTTATCAAGTGAGTCTGAGATGTTTTTGTTTAATCTATAATGTGATTTAGAATGTTTTAATTGGTTTTTGTATATTCTAGCTATCTTTAAAAGGTTTAATGGTATTTTTAATTTGTTTATTGTTGTATGTATGAGACAGATGTCAAATACAAGTCTCCATTTCATAGACTGTTATGGACAATAAAGTTGGAATCATTGATAGACAAATTATATTTTTATCTGAATGAGTTTCTCCAGGTAAATTAAAGGAAAAAATGACATGGATATAGTGGAATGCCAACAAGACCCACTTTACATAAATTAGAGATTTAAGTCCAGTTTAACTGTCAATGTCAATGAAAACACAACAAATGTTTTTTTGTTAGGTCATACAGATTTTTCACAACAAAGGCATTCAAGAACTCGTTCCATTCCAGGGGGTTTGTGTAAGAACAACAGTCATGCTAACTTTATTGTTATCACGACTTAACTGAGTTCACACCATTGTTGTTATAGCCAAAAATAAAAATAAAAAATTCGAAGAATAAATTACAATATAATTTATCTGTCCCTAAATGTTTAAACACAGACCAACACAGTTTGAAACTCCATAAATATTTATTACATATCAACAAACAGAATAAACTACTTCACAGCAGTGGTCTACAGCACTTTTAAAAATACAAATTCAAATAATATTAATATTCATAATAATAATAATATAGTTTGTTTCATTTGAGGCCACATTTGATACACAAACATTTACAAGTATTACTTGGCATTAAAAACGATGGCAATACAATATTTTTAAGACACTTGGTGTTTTTTTTTTTTCAATTTTATTTTTTTAGACATTTTTTGTTTTCATTTCAATATCACAGAGAGGTTCAGCGACAATCTAAACAGGAATTTGAAAACTAAAAAACGGTGACAAAGCCGAGGAGAGGTGGAAAACCAGGAGTGCCTTATCCTGGAGCGTTAGGATCGACAAAGAGGAGATTTTTTTTCACCACTGGTACAGAAGACTGAAGCAGTAATTCAGTAACTAATTTCCCCTCCTTTTTCAAGATGTCTGAGGGGTTCATGCTGTGGCAGGCAGAGAAACAGAAAAGGTGTGAGGAGGAAGAAGAGGAGGCTCATGCAGAATCTGACAGCTGTGAAACCACCACAGAGAGGCACTCTCACAACCACTGCTCCCCATTTGTTGCCTTACTAAATGTTCTACTTTAGTTGTAGGCCTACACACTGTTGCTCTGCACATTTACAAGAGAAGCGTTAATGTCCTGATGCAGCTTAGTAATCCGAGAAAAAAAATGAAGTAGGTCCTCTGGATAGGTTCTTTGATGAAATGGTTTGTCTCTCCTCCAAGAGACTTCCTCAGTCTGAGCAGTTTTGGATAAACTCATCCTTATAAGCACTGCTTCAACATGGTGGACAAACAAGTTTAATGATGACAATCAAATCAGCTGTTCACATGCAAAAGAGGACGCTCAGTCTAACAATAGATTGTTAGTGCTATAATTATCGCTATTGTTAGTAGAGGATTATGTGCACAATCACCTGACTATTGTTGGGACCCTAATTATCACCTATTGCTCAAAGGGGCCTGAGTCATACTTGCAATAACAGCACTGTAAGAGGGGGACAACTGGACATAAAAGCCTCCACCTCTGTTTAATGATGGACAGTTTTTCTTCACAAAAATGGCTCCCTTTACTCCTCTCTCAAACCAACGTTTCTCTCTATCCAAGATGAGAACATCTTCATCCCTGAAAGAGTGACCGTTGGCCTGTAGATGATGAATCCTGAATCCTGGATCTTTAGTCTAGTTCACCCCAAAGATCCGGTCCCCAGGCACAAACTGATGTTGTGTATGCTGTTAAGGTCCAGGAGGACTGTGATCAGTTATACATCGGAGAAACAAAGCAGCTACTGTTCAAAAGAATGGACCAACACAGAAGAGCCACACCATCAGGCCAGGTCTATGCAGTTTACACTCATATACCAGCTGTCACTCTTCTGAATGGGTGTTGTGAAATGTAATTTCAATGTGTTCTGTACAATGACAATAAAGGCCTTATCTAATCTAATCCTATGTGAACAGTAGGGACAATTAGAGCACTATCATCTATTATTATGCTGAGGGTCCTTTTTTGCATGTGAACAATTGATTTGATTGTCATCATTAAACTTGTTTGTCCATCATGTGGAGGCAGTGCTTATAAAGCTGAGTTTACCCGAAACTCCCCACTGAAGAAGTCTCTTGGAGGAGAGATGAAACGTTTCATTAAAGAAGAACCCACCCAGAGGACCTACTTCAATTTTTTATTGAGAAGCATTAATGTTTGAACCAAAACAAAAGACAGATCTTTCTTCCTCTGTGTTAACTAGAATGTTAAAAATGCTTTTAATTTGAAGGATTTGGCATTTAGACCTGTGTTAGCCTGTATTTTCATTAGAACCCAACACAACTTCAAATTTTTATACAACCAGAGAGATAATTACAGATCGTTTCCACCCAGCATTCAATTGCAGAAAAAAAACCTCCGAAACAGAGGGAGCTTCTAACAACCTGAAACTGATGTGTGTTTTGTGGTCCCAAATCAAAATGTCATTCTATCTGTTGTACATATTATGTTGGCAAAAGTGCCATGTGAGATTCTATACAAAGTATGAGAAAAAATCTACATTGGGGTGATCAGTGAGTGTGTGTTTGATGTATGGAAATAGATTGGTGGCTGGTTAACATGTACTTTTCCCCACATCTTTCCTCTATCTTGAACCGAGTGGGTGGTCCTTTGTATTCATGTGTTTACTGTTGTGTCCCTATTGTATGTACCTCTGTTTTTGACTTCAAATAAGTTAGGATTCGGGTTAAAACCAAGGGTCTGTTAGGGAACAAACCTAGGAGTTTGGCTAACATTTTCCAACAATCAAACTACACAAAGTGTTAAAAATAATACTCGGGTACGGAGGTCTTTAACGGTGGGTACTGCAAGTGTTGAAAATGTTTTTGTAAATACTTTTTTTTTTTTTTTTACAAGTTATGTCTTTAAACACACATGCCCATGAATCCAACATGTAGCAAATTGATAAATTGAGGCATAAAATCTCTCAGATGGAAAATGTTGAAGAGCCCTGCTCCGGTATATTAAAACATCAACTTTGAGTTTGGTTTTCATATCAACCATTCCTGCAAAAGTATAAAGCCAAATAGCCAAAGTGATCAAGGTTAACTGAGTCTTTAATGTTTTAATACCACGGAGATAAATTGTTACCAGCAGCTCATACTCTTTGAAGCAGATACACCATGTTTAGCCATAAGAGTGAGATTACACATGAAAACTATACCCTTTGTATGTGCTGGTAATGTGCTCAAGGTCCAGTTTTTACACCAGTAGCTTTTAAAATATTGTTCTAACTCTGTCTTTCACCATAAAGATATCCTAATGTTGGATACTGCTATACAAGCTAGGATTGGGCATTGGATTTCAACCTAATTTACTTTAACTGGGCAAATTGTGTAGCTGGAAAAGATTCCCATGACTTCATTAAGTAAATACTCTCCATTACCAAAGGAACACCAAAGAATAAACATTAGATTAGTCATAAATAATGTCGGTCTTTGGCTGATGTGAGGCCTTCTCTGATTTGTTTGCAGGCACTTATAGTAGGTATTCATTTAAAGTATTCAAAATGTGGATGTTACTGTGACCAGAAGTAAATGGTAATAACTACAAAAATAATTAAAGTAGCACTAGACTTAAAAGAGAGGTGGGTTTTCAGCTAAATGTATGGAGTGTGAAAGCTGCAACAGAGAGTTTGTACAGAGACAAACATACAGTTTTGAAGTACATTAAGGAAAAATATAGAATTTGCTCATATCCTGTATGTATCCAAGTCCTTAATCTTTATGCACTGAGTATAAGCTGTGCAAGCTGTATAAGCTGTGGTTTGCTTTACATTTTTGAAATTGGCCTTATGTTTACAACTTTTTGTGTTCAAAGAAGATCCTTGTGGTTCAGAAACAAAGTTTTTGCAGCAGCAGTGGTGTGTTATTTAGATTTAAACTTGGTTTGTTCCCGTGGGGTAAAATGTGTCAGGAATGTTGCTTCTAGAGCACAGGTGTCGAACTCCGGTCCTCGAGGGCAGCTGTCCTGCATGTTTTTTTTTTGTTTTCCTGCTCAAACACACCTGATTTGCATGAATGGATGATTAACAGGCTTCTACAGAATTTAAGGAG
>JARVGW010000278.1:6181828-6197446 GCA_031762495.1 Anablepsoides rubrolineatus | reverse complement strand
CGGTATCGGCCATTTCTCAAAGTTGCAATATCGGAATAATATCGGAAGTGAAAAAGTTGTATCGGGACACCCCTAGTATTAAACACTGACTGGAAAAAAAGTGGATTTCTCATACAATAATAAACTTGGTTTATTATTGTATTAATGAATTGTTAAAACATAACAAAACAGAAATTTAATAGGTTGCTGAATCAGGAAAACAGATAAAAAAAATAAATATGATTTTTAAATGTAAAACTATTATTAATTTGTTACTATAATTAATTAAGAATACTTTTGCATTTAGAATTTATGATTTTTCTCTAATTCTTTACGTTTAGCTTCCTTTTTGTTGGTTCTGTCTGTGACTAAAACAGTGTTCTATGTCATATACATTATATCATAACTTCAGATCGACTTGACTTAACAACACAATTTAAAAACTGGTTTAAAGTTCGAAGTCTCTACTTTTCACTCGAGGATCTCCGAGTGGGCGAATCTTTATAGATAGAGTTTTTCTTCTTCCCAAACTTTATTTAGGTCAGCCAGCATTGACAATACTCTACGGGTGACGTAAACGGCTCCGCGAAATTGCGCGACACAACAAATCGATAATGAAATTTGTTGCCAACGCTTTTAATATTAATATTTAATAATATTTATATTAATATTTATTAATATTTTTATCGATTCATTGATGCAGCCCTAATTTTGGGGATACAAACTTTGGCATGACATACTGTATGTAAAACCTGGTTTATACATGTACCAGAACAACCACTCCTCGAAGCTGCCCATCATATTAATTTAGCAACTGGCTTCTAGGACCAAACCATTTCAGCAAAATAACATGCAGGAGAAGCACGCGCTGCTGCAAGCTGCATAATAAGGGTCAGCAGGAGGTAAAATATGGACGATACGTGATTTTCATAAGTGAGACAAGAGAATGGAAGTATTAGCTTTAAATGCAAATATGATTTTGCCAGTAGACAATATTGGAGTTAAATATTTTACAATTTAAGCTTACTAATTAACCTAACATGCATGTTTTTAGTCTGATGGAGGAAACCAGAGAAAACCCATGCATGTACATGAAGAAAATGCAGATCTGCTTGCCGTGAAAAGGCAACTTTAGCTACTGTTCTACCATGCTGCCCTAACAAAATTCAGAAGGTGTTTATTTTATTTTTAGCTAAAACAGTACTGTGTAGGAAATTGCTGGAGATTTTACCATCAAGATGTCAAAAACAATTTAACATCAATCTGAACTTGAAGCTTTTAAAGCTCAACTGCTTCCTGTGTGTTTAAAACAAACACAACCCTGAGAGGGGCAAAAAATAGCACAGGGAGACTGCAGACGTAATGAAAGAAGCATGAAGGTTAAAAAAAACAAAAAAAAACAAGAATGAAGCAGAGAGTGGGGCGGTTGAACAACAAGAGCAGGAGAATGACACCTTAAGGTTTTTTATTTAGCTTGCTGGAAGAGGATGAGAGGAGTGAGATGAGAATACAGACACACACACACACACACACACACACACACACACACACACACACACACACACACACAGAGAGAGGACCAAATCACATTTAGAAGTAGGACAGTCTATGCTGCCAATTCAAAGGCCTGCAGCACTTTCCTGAATCATTATCCAATAAACAATACCATAATACAATGAGCTTTGCTTATCTGCCTGCTCATGCTGAGAGAAAGTCCTCCCAGGCAAGAGATGCAGTATTTATATATCTTAACCTTAATGTAATATATTGAGAACACCCATCTAGTGAAATGTGGAGTTTTATTTGTGTGAAAAATGAATAAAAATAAGACTTAGTTGACTTCAACAAACTGTACAGCATTTATGGAACAGAAAAGGTAAACAATATTCTCAACATGTTACAAAACAATGTTAAATCACTAACATTAACTTTTATACTGAGCATTGTTTTTAAAACGAAGAGACAATACAAATACTTAATACTATTATGTTGTTGTTAAATGTAAAAAACAGAGCAGCTATACTCCCCCTCTATTAGATCTACGTATGACAGCTTTTACAGTCTATTGTAAATCGGAAGCGGACTTAAAGACATGACTGGATGGCTACACTAGAAGTATGACTGTGACATTCATCAAAAACCAACAAAGAAGAAGCATGAAGTTGAACAAATTAATCAGTCTGGTCAATCGGGATGACCTCACTGAAGTTGTGGTTTTACAAACCAGAAAAACTGCTATGGCCAAATGTAAAAGCAGCTCTAATAAAAAAAGAAGTAAAAAACAAAGATTTATGGCCTTCAGCGTCCAAACTGAAAGCTGACTTTATACAGATAAATACATTAAGATGACCTGAAAGAGTTGTCACATTGTACTGACTACATCAGATGTACAGAACACACTTTAATAGTACTCAGCCTACAAAAGGACATCAAAGTGCTAAAATGCTAAAGTACAATGCTCATGTGCCAAACTCAAGGGCCACAGGCCAAAGGTGGCCCACCATGACATTTTAAGTGGCCCATGAGTAGGGCTGGGTAAAAAAAATGATTTAATCGATCTTAGATTGATTTTATTTAAATTTGGAAAAATATATTTACAGGGCATGAGATTGATTCTTCCCCAAGGCGTCCTGTGTGCGCGTCTGAAACGCGTTTCTATATTTTGTCACTCCTGGTTTTCTGCATATTTACATTCGGTGGACATTCAGTGTTAATGTTAGTTTTTGATAAGTTGTCTGGAGCAAAACAAAAGAAACTAAGGAATAACTAACATTATCAGCAGATTCTGAGCAGAACTTAAAGATAACAGAGAGCATGGTAACTTTTGTTAGCAAAAACAAAACAAGCTTTGACAAGCGGTTTGTTAGGCGCTTGAACTAAACAACGGTATGTAAGCATCTGACTGAAACTGTTCTCCACAGCATGAATAAATGTGTGAAAGACGACATTCTAACAAAATCTTTTAGTTTTGTTACCAATATTATTATTTTTAAACTTTAAGAAACGTCTTAATAAAATCCACAGTGATGAAACAATGTAGCTGTATTATTTGTTTTAATAAGGTAACAAAATAAGGTATAAAAAGGTATCGAATTGATTTAGAGAATAGGCCATGATACCCAGCCCAACCCACGAGAGCCACAAATACATATTGATGTCTTAAGTGTATGTTGATTTAAAGCCAACATTGAACATAAACTACATCTCCCATCATGCACCAATTATTTTACTTGCAAAAAGATGTCCTTCCACCACTACGTGGAGGCACACAGGGTTCAAAATTAACTGGTGGTTGGTAGCCACAGTTTGTGAATTCTGTCTTGTAAAATCTCAATTTCCACCAGATATTTTTGCTGTGGTCCAGTTGTAATGCGAAGTGAGAAATTCCCACTAGTAATACATTTAAAGTGGAGTGATCCTCCTATGAGAATTCCCTGTCGGAAAGTCAGAGAGTTCCGGATTGTAATGAATGAAATGATATAGCTACAAGTTTTACTCTTTGAATAGAATTACTGAAATAAATAAACTTTTTTCATGATATTTTAATTTTATGACCAGCATCTGTATGTAGCTACCAACGTTTGAAGGATTGCATCAAAACTACAGTGATGGGATTGATACCTGAGTTTGTTTCTGCTTCTAGTACACCTCTCCTGTTCTAAAAGTGCAAATCAGTGCATCATGGCCTGCACTATAACAGGCATGATAGTTAATATTTCAGTTGTCTGTAACTGCACAACTTTAGAATCAATCCACACATGCTAACATGTAGCATCCATACTTACTTCTGTAAACACAGCGTGCTGCGTGTGACGCCATGTCTTCTTCTGCAGGTCACTTCAGTGTGGCAGACTGTTCACACTCAAGTCTGATGGTGGTCACATTTGTATTATAATGTGAATGATCATGCAAAAAAAGTACTGTATCTAAGCAAAAAATAGGAAATGAGCATAAAGACCTGCGGAGTGAACGTAACGTTAATCACAGAGAAAGCAAAAGGTCTTTCAGATCCTGTGTTTACTCCAAGCTGTTCTTGCATTGCTTTGGTTTAGAGAGCTTCAGATCTTTTCTGTTGCAGTATTAAACAAAAAAAACAAAAAATATGTGAACCTTCCTTTAGATAAGACTGGTGAGCTTGATATTATCACACATCACACTAGACTTTGTCATCTCTATGGTGATGCTTCAGTCAGAATACATGAACCATAGCCTTTAGTGCTTTAGCATGTTATTAGGAACAGAAAGACACCAAGTAGGTATGACTAAAAATGTATTCAAAATGAGACATTTTGATCCAATTATCCCACTTAATGTCAGTAATTATAGCTTGTTATTATTTGCCCTGATATTAAATTTTAATGTTTGTACATAATTTCAAAGAATCCATCCAAATATTTTCAATCAAAAGTCTTTTTTGTTCAGGCCGGAGTCCAGCATTTTCTGTTTGTTTTTTGGATTCGGATTACTACCATAACGGAACAAAAACATGAGTTCTGTTCCCAATATGTTGACTTTAGTTCTGTTTGTGCTTGAAAAACAGCTAAAGCAGACTTCGCACCAGCCCATAAGAGCAATAACACACAGGTTGTTCAGATGGCTATAAGTCAAATTATATTTGGCACCTTACAAATATGTAAAGACTTCAAATATGAAACCCTAAAAACATCACAGTCATAAAAGCTTCCAGCAGAGTACACATAGGCAAGTACTGTCAGAAAAGAAAATGCATCTGAAGGGCCTGCAGCAGGATTGAGTTTGTCTTTAGAAATGTCTTCCTTTGGAGGAGGGCTTCTTTTCGATTAAAGTGGGGACATTCAAGTAGAATAATTGAGTACTTTTTAAAAGATATAGCTTTAGGATAGATGGTAAAAGCAGACGTGTGTGTGTGTGTGTGTGTGTTAGTATACACAAGTAACAGTTATGGTAGTAAAAAAGACTAGAATAACCTGACTGTGTGTTTATCTCCATGTCAGGTCAGGGTCACTTTGAAGTGAATGTCATTTTTACTCATTTACATTTGGAAAATGAACAGGAATAAACCTGTTTGTATTTAGTGCTATGTAATTGAGTTACTGTACAAATAAACTACTGAAAGAACAATTAAAACTTTACATTACATTGGTTCTGGCCAACTAAATAGTGACGTCAAGCAAAAAAAAGTTGCTGTTTATACCAAGCAGTTACATTTACACCTATTAAACCAATTTAATGTCAAACATGTAAGAAAAAAGTGGTACAGCAGACCCCTGAAATTCTTGGCGGCTATGTTCTTAGATTGCCTGTGATTTATGAAAAACTGCAGATTTGTGGTAAAAATGTCTTCAGTTCTTCAGTCTTTTAACTCTGATTTGCAGACACCAGCTGTAAAAACATAAATCATGTACTGATGAGGCTCAATGCTGAAGTTATTTATATTCAGGAAGATCATAACATTCTTTCTGTTTGTGTTTGAACAAACAAAAAACTGTGCCCATCTCAAAGCTGAGCTTGTGTCTAATCCAACAGACAAATAGGTCGCCTACATTGTTGTGCATCTGCCATTAAGCCACCATGAACACAAAATGAAAACAAAGCCCCCCCCATTATGGTTCATGCCCCCTTTAAATGCAGCATACTCCTCATTCACATATGTGCCTACCAACCACCCCCACTTTGGTACAATTCCCAGCCCCCCAGCCAACTTACACAGCTGGTAACTTTTTTAAATACATCGAGTGGCCTTACTGACGCAATGGGGGCTCGACCTCGCAGCCTCAGACTCATGAGACCACTGCGTTGACCACAGAGCTACCATGGCTTCTGGCAAAGGGGTCAAGTAACAAAGTACAAAAACTCTGTTAAAGCTAAGCAGAAATTTTGGTTTTATATATTTTATTGGAGTAATATTTCTTCAACCATTTTACTTAAATTTTGACACAATTATCTGTAATTTTTACTCTTTACATTATGAAAAATGTAATGACTACTTCAAAAAACAGAATTTTGTTTGTTTTTTACCGCATCATGATGACACCCAAATGTACTGTAGGCCTGTTTTGGTCTCCTGGATAGAGTGGATTTAATTGTGGTTGGATGAGAAACATAAATATACCCCATTCTGATACTATATTTGTTTGTACACCTATATGGAACAAAACACATCACATATGTAGCCTAGTATGAAGAGGCAATGACAGAGATATACTACTGAATACATGTTTTCCAAAATTTTCCAATTTTAATATAAAATTTTATTTAATTACTGCCTTTAGAAAAGTTTTTTTTGGGGTGGAGGTACAGTGGTGTACTATAGGTCCCTGTGGCAAGCTTTCTCTTTAATGGCTTTTTACTTTTACAGTTTTAAAACCATTACTTCTACATTTGTACTTGAGTAAAAAAAGCTTGAGTTGATACTTCAACTTCTACAGAAGTCCTTTTTAACCCTAGTATCTATACTACTGAGTGATGAATGTGAATATATTTCACACCTCTGGCCCCTGGCTCTCACAGAACTTAGAAGATAGTTTTACCCACAGGTTTAACAACTTATATAAAATATTTTTTTAGTTTACAATAAAATAAACTGAGATCAAGTAAATACTGCAGAACATAGTCATGACAGGTCGAGGGGGACCGTCTCCTCAAGACATCCACCCTAAGAGTCAAACATCTGAGACATGGCAGCTTAGAGAAGACAAAAGACCAACAAATATTCAAAAAACAAAGATATTTCAGGTTGCTGCCTTTATTATATACAACAAGGGTCTTCTCCGGAGACGTTTTACACAGAAACAAAAAACAAAATCTTACTTTTGGCAGCCAGTGGAAGACATTGCACTCTGACAGACATGTGAGGGAGACTAAAAATCCCATTAGAGCTGATCAAAATTCAAAGGGGTAGCATGCATAGCCTGCCCTGAGCCTAAAATCTATTCTTGTCAGCTCTGAGTAGATAGCCAGAGATGGGCTAAATTGAGACATTCTATTTTAGTAGGAAGAGAGTGAAGGGATGGAAAGAAAACAGCGGTAGAGACGAGGCGGGAGTTAAAAATAAGAAACTAGGCGAGAGCTGGGAAATCGGATGAGGGGAAAAAAAAAAAAAAAACGCCTGAAACTTGTTTTTGTTTGTAGAGAGACGGAGGCCTCCTGTAAATAGTTACATGTTTGTTTCCCAAAGAAATTCCAGCACACATACGCCCTTCCTTTTTCGGGAGGCAGCGAGCCGTGGAAGACGCAGAATCATTCCATGCGGACGGAGCAACACCGGCCTTTGTTAGTCCGCCTTGTTTAATCGATCGGAGAGGCTGTTAGAATGCATGAGGTCTCCCCTAAAACGGAGCGCTGTGCCTCAAACACACACACACACACACTTACACAACTTGCATACAAAGATGCCTGTGAGTGCACGCTTTCTATGCCACTGGGTAAACTGAATGTAACAAATTCTCAAAAAACACCAGCGCAGTAGGACCAGTGGAACGTAGCTGGGAAAACATTTGACAAAAAAAAAAAAGCAAAAACACTTTGCTGAAAAGCTCCACAGGATATCAAATTGTGTTTTTTCTCTTCAGCTCTGTGGGAATAGCAGGTGTGTGAGTTTGTTAAAGACTTTACTGAACAAGCAGAAAGCCTTTTCCCTCCTCTTGTATCATGTTTGCAGCCATTTTCTCCCATTGACTGAGGCTAAAGAGATTAGCCAGGGGAGACGAAACCGCCACGGCTCTGCCAGCCACCACACAACGCCTCTCCGTTCCAGGACTTCCTCTCAGCTCTCTCTGCCACCGCCATCACTTCATTCCTCACTCTCTTTAATCACACTCAAATCCTGAGTCTGTGTTCAGTCCCTCAGCTGAGAGCGCTGCACTTTTAAACAAAATGATAAGGTCCTTTACTTAAAGGCAGAAGAGAATAAGAGAATGCAATGGGAAAACAAGCAATGGGAGTCAATATTCATCTGTGCAAAGTAAATATATTTGACTTGGCCAACAAGCCTAAAAGAGCACACCAGCTGTTCAAAGCTCATGTTTGCATTCACAAAATGTCAGAGCAGTGAAAAGGGTTCAACCTTAAAAAAAAAGACCAAAAACATTCTCCTGTGTGTCAGGAAACAAAGTGACTTAAACAATTATAAAATGCCTGTAAACTGGACTGTACAACTTAGATTTATGAGTAGCGTAATAACAAGTCAGTTGATTCTATTTTTCATAAACAATTATTCCCCCCAAAAATGTCTGCTTATAGCTGAAAATTTTAAATATCATGTTGAATCTTTAAAACTTTATGTCACGCTTATCCCTATCAAACTTATGCTGACTTATGAAAACTTTGTTATGACTAAATTACGCATTTGGTTATATATTCGATTTAATGTAAACACTTAATCCGATCATTTTATTCTGATTGTGGAAACCTGACTTGACTGTGCACGTCTGTTGACTTTCATCCATTGGTTTCTGCACTGTTCAGGAGGGAGGGACAGCAGGGCTATTGTTTACAGCAGCACAGAACTTTTCCTCCTGTTCTCTCATTCAATAAAGACGGAAGACAAACAGCATGCACTGCTTCGCCCAAAAAAAAATAAAAAAATAAAAATCCTACTAAAACGTAAATCTTCATTTATGTTCTGTAGTAATGCTGCAGTTTTATAAAGCTGTTCTTGTGTTTCTCAGTTTTACACCAGCACCTATATTCAATCAGCTTAGTGCTGAACTCTGTACACTCGCTCCCTTCTTCATTGCTCTGTCACCGAGTTTGTTGCATTGCAGTCCCACTTTATAAAGACCCCAACTGAATGATTTAAATGTGAAAAAGAAGGATTTAAAAGCATGATATGTGTCCCCTTCAAATTTGGTTCTTTGCCAATTTGTCTGTTATGAGTCGAGACAACAGTGTTTCATCTCTTGAGTTTAGGAGCCATTAGTTGCTTGAATGACTCATAAGTTCGCTAAGTTGCCTAATGAGTAACAAATAAACAAATAGCTTAAAAAGAGTCAGAAACTGGACTTAAAATGAGTGAAAAAGCAACAAAAGTCTAATAAATCTAATTTAGAAAGACGTTCAAGAAACACAAAAGGATCACCAGAAAATCTGTCTCCTTGGACGCTAATGAAATCAGGTTTTTGGGGGTCGGGGGGTGTCACAGTAAAATATGCTGTAGCATGAAAAACATTACAGTGAAGATGATAGACGTTTCTACACTGTGATCCAGTCTCTTTCTTCTTGTTTGTCTTCATCGCAGCTAAGAATTGAGACCCCGCTGAGTGATCTAACAATGCCAGACTTAAACTCAGACAGGCTTTCTGAATCTGAGCCCCCCTTTACATTAGACGTGCGAGACCTTTCAGCCTTGTTCTTTTAGCAGCAACCCTGATGCTGTTAATGGCCTAAGTGATGAAGAAAAACAACACAAAAACAGCTTAAACCCATTTAAAGTCATTATCTATGTTTCTCAACAAAGTGCTTCACAACATATCAGAACACAGGAATTTTCTAATTTCACCAAGAAGAAAATATATTAAAAAGATAAAGATTGTGTGTAGAGTACAAGGCTTTTCGATTTTTCTTTAATTGCCTGAAACAAATTAAAAAGATGAGAAATCTGTTGTGGACCCATACTATTTGGACATTATTTATTCAGCTGCAGCCAGCAGACCCTTACAGACTGGAGGCAGAGTGAGACAGGTACACTGACACTCATCAAAGACAACAACATCCAACCAACAGGCGCCATGAAGCCAACAAACCCTGTTGCATCATGGTTCTGTAAAAAAAAATGGATGTGTAGCACAAACCCTCAGCCAGACTTCAATGAAAAAACAAAACAATTAAAAAATGTTCTGTGGAGTTATAAACAGTCACTATCTTACCTGCAGAAGAAAAAGTAGCGTGAGTTTTCAGTCAAGCAAACAGCCAATCAGAGCGAAGATGGCTTCAAAGCAAATTCCTACCGCCTTAAATTAGCTCCAGTTCAAGTAATTCATACCAGCTGATACACTGATCAGGTGCTTATCTCCATATAACTGTTTGGTCATTTAGACTGAAGACTGGGTCACTCTCTCACTCACACCTAGGGGCAATTTAGAGTTACCAATTAGCCTAACATTCATGTTTATGATCTGTGGTAGGAAACCAGAGTGAACAGAGGAATGCACAGAAAGAATATGCAAACTCTACCCAGAAAGGTCCTTGTAGCTGAGAGGTAGCAGCTCTACCAACTCAGCCACCATGTCGTCCTAAACTAGACACATGACACTCAAAATGTATAAACAAAACCAGGAAGGTGCTGTATTAATCAGTTTTTCCAAACAAAATCATTCCACGCATTTTTATCTTAGAGGGAGTTGCTATTTAAATATGTATTTATCAGCCAATCTGACAGATTAAGTGTATTTTCATAGGAACTTCATGAACAGACGTGAAAACAGGCTGACAGAGTACTCGCACACATTTTCCTGTTCTGTGCCATCCAGCTGTGTAGCACCACGGTGGTCATGTTTACTCTTCACTCATTTGCAAGTTTGGGAATTAGGTTGCACAACACTTACCCCGCTCTCAAACATGCGCACACATGTTCTGCTCTAGAACGTCTTTTGTGAAATTGTAAGTTTTATACACACCTTTAAAGCAACACAGCAGTCCCCTACAAACAGCATTATTACTCAAAACAACAAAAAGATGAAACTTTCAGCTTGTCTATGTGCAATGAACTAAGGAACAGGTTGAACTTAGACAACTATAACACACACTTGAAAGAAATATAAGCATTTCTTGGCACACGTGCATCCCCCCCTGCCTTGTCTTGCTTTTACTGAGAGTTGTTCAGTGGCTGGTTGATGCATCACTGCACTCTCAAAATAAATTTCATCTGACAGCCGCACACTCCTTTCATTCTGTGTGTGATTACGGTGGTATTGTAAAAGCAGTTTCCGTCCTCCATCACAGGGAAATCACCGAAGGATGAAGGATAAGTGTGCAAGGCCCGACGACCTTTTTTTTTTTACGTCGGTTCGTTTTTCGGCAGCAGGGCATGAAAACAATTAACACAAAGGCTTTATCAAATTCTGTTTAACACCGAGAGCATCCAGGTCATTTCCTTCATCCTGTTATCTTGAAGGAGGAAGCCTGAAGAGAACAGAAATGTGCCACTGTGTGCTCCTCTTACCCTGATTCTCCTCATAGCCGCCACGATCTCCATCCGACTGTTGGGTCTGGGCACGTCAATACTCCCCACATACTGTGGAAAACACACACATCAACACAAATCAACTGTTGTTTCTAAAGCAGAAACAGGGGCTTCAAGCGGAGCCAAGTCCAAAGTGGATTGCTAGTTGCAAGTCCTATTTCAAAATTTTTCTTTATTTAAACAGCTTTAATTGCTGTCATTTTCATATCATAGTTATTCTGACAGCAATATCACATTACTAGCAGACGTGCCCCAGGATGAACAGCATGTGGTACAGTTAGCTGCTTTTGACAATGTTTAAATTTGCACAAAACAACGGCTGTGTCGCAATTCAGGGGTTGTCGGCCGCAGCCCGTGGAGGCCACACCCTTTAAAGTCTGGGTAGGCTGAATATCACATTTTATATCACATCACCCATAAATGCCTAAAACTCAAAACGCGTTGGAACACGTCATAAAATTCAATGTATTGTTGAAAATGTTAATTAATATTAAACGTGACATTTTTAATTTGAGTTTAGCTCCAGTATCAGCACTTTGGCATTTTAATTGTATTGTATTGTAGTCAGATGCAGCCTTCTTTTCAGGGTTTTTTGTGCAGCATTTGTCGCTGCATGAGAAGGAGCCCAAAAAAGACCAACCAGTCAACAAATGTGCACTCTGTGGGCTGTAGTCCCTGAATTGAGACACAGTGTATAAACTATGAAGTTAGCCAAACCGACAGCATTGTAATAGTTTATAAAACGGCAATACATAGCATAAACTGCGAAGAAAGTTTGAAAACAGGAGTTCTAAAATGGAAGCAATCCACTTTGATCTTGGCCCCATTCAGATGAGCAATTAGCTCATGATCAAGTCTGAATTCAACTCGATTTCTGTTAGAGAGCTACATCTGCAACACACAATATTCCTTGTTCATAACCTTTTCTGTGAACCTTTTATTGCTTTAGCAATATTATGGCTAAAATCACTTGTGTATATTCTCAATGTTTCTCTATAGAGCTCTCTGCTTGATTAAAACTTTTGTCTTCATACTTCTCAGTAGATAAACAGTGGCACCCTGAGGACCACCCATGCACTTTTGGGTGAAACTTGAAGTAATCGTTTAAACAATGAACCCTTTCTAAAAAAAAAAAAAAGTAAACACCCGCCCACAACTTATCTCGACCCTCCTGCTGAATCATCACCACCTGAGGCAGATTCATCTTCAACTGCTGCAAAGCAAAACATTTCGACTTGAAACAAGGCGACCCCAGCATTTCTGTTTCAGACCAGATCTTTTCACATAATGAAGATGACGCTGCTCTGCTTCATTAAGGAAGCTCTGCGCGGCTCGCATACATCTACATTCATGAGGAGCTCCAGGGGAGCCTTTGATGCTGCCATTATTTAGATTACAGTAAATGGACTGGGAGCGTAAAAATCTCTACCACTGACTTAGCAAGGAAACAGCTGTGGCTCTGACATTTTAGATTGGTTTTAGCGACATGCCGTCTGCACCGTTTCTACTTCATTCATTCATGAGCTCACACTGAGTTCAGTGACTGGCTGCACGTTATTACTGCACCCCGTGGTTTTTGTTGTATTCGTGGTTCGAGGTGGAACATTAATTTTCTGTGAAATACTAAAACAAAAACCCAAGTCGATAAAAAGTAGGTCAAATAAAACAAACATCCTGGTGGTTGAACTTTGGACCCGAAACACTCCCTCGTTTTAACGCTTCCAGTTTTCCTGGTAAACAGCTCAAGATAAACGACGTGTGACTGAACAACCAACATAAACCTGTTTTAATGTTTTATACAGTAAAACAGGGAGTCGTCCTGGAACCGGAAGGTCGCCGGTTTGATCCCCGTCCAGCCGTTTCAGTCGTTGTGTCCTTGGGCAAGACACTTCACTTGCCTTGGCTACTGATGGTGGCGCCGGTGCATGGCAGTAATTTACCATCATCAGTGTGTGAATGTGTGTGTGCATGGGTGAGTGTCTGTTAGTGTAAAGCGCTTTGGGGTCCGGAGGGACTTGATAAAGTGCTCTATAAGTTCAGTCCATTTATCATACAAAAGATTTCATTTGTATAAAACTTTTAGGGAAAGATCAACAAAAAAGGAAGCAGTTCCACATAAGACATTTAACTGTCTTTAAAGTGCAAAAATTACAACATTTTCAAGTTCATACAATGAGGGTGTAGGAAAATATCAATACACTGAAATATTTTTCACTTTCCAATACTGTATTGATTCTCTAAAACACTGCATCTTAAATTAAGGTTTAAAATGTAAACTTCATGCCAGTAGTTCATTCTACATATAAAAGCTGCCACAAATATATTAACTAACAAAGTATTTAATGGCATTGACAAGACAAAAGCACCACGTCAGATCATTTTAAAGTCTTTTCAGACCTAAGTATCTGATAACAGAGAAAACTTGTATTTAATGGCACGTTTGACCCAACCACTGAAAACATGGATGAAATAAGAAACATATAAAAAGCATAAAAAACATGCTGAGATTTATTAAATTATATTTTTCGGAGGAAAAAAAGGGCAATATATCAGATCAGATTGTGCCTGTGTCATGATATGTATTCATATCACCAAATTCTTGCCAATACATACAGGAATTTATTCACAGAGGGACTGTTCTGTACCACAATATGTTCATAAAAATACAGACATCAAGGCAAAAAAAAAAATGTTCATATCAACTGTGTTTTACGATACTGTGGCAAGGTTTTAAATCACTCTTATGCTTCTAGACTTTATTTCCAAAGAGTTATTTCTTATGCTGCTTTAAAGAGGGGTATTATGTATTTTCCAGGCACATATTTCAGTTCTATACCACAATCAAGTTACCTTCAGTTTAGGAGTGTCCCGATCCGATATTGATACAGGATGTCAATCCGATATCAGCCAAAAACAGTGTATCGGATTAAAATCAAAGGTATAAGCATTCCCATACAAGCAGTCTATTCCAGCTTTTCTTTCCAGTAACGCTTGCAAGCTGAGCCCACATGATCACAACAACACACTGTGCTAACTAAGTAGCAAGGTGTAGGAGTGATTACGGCTGTAGGGATGGCTGTATTTTTAATTAAAGTACGTAAAAGACATTGCAGCTGAGTGCACGAGTTTTCTGTGGTGGCACAGAACCTGGGATTTATTACTAAAGAGCCAACCAGGCTCGACTCCCCAACCTGGCACCAACAGAAGCTAAGTTCCTCACAGGGACCCAGATAGCTCCCTGCACGAGCGTTGAGAGGGCGAGGCTCTTTAGCCCAGTGTCAATTACCACTGAGCAGCACAGGAGCAGGCTGACAGCTCAGCATGCTGAAATGCCTGTCTGCTTTAAAAAAAAGCTCCACATCATGCTCAGACTGCAGAAAGTGAAGACGGAGCTGTAAAAAAAAGTTAGCTTTCAATTTAGTTAACTGACAATTTATCATTTGTTTTTTGCCATTGTTATAAGTGTGACAGGTTTATTTTCTTTACACTATAAAAGCAATGATTAGACTGGTTTGGGCAGAGTCAGTGAAATTGGAGCTGTGGACTCTTAACTTTAGCACAGAGGATCACATTTTAAAATGGACAAGATTGTTTAGTTTTTTGTCCCTACCTTCAATTCTTTAAAAATATTGTTTTATTTTCATATAGAATGTTGACCTCTGATAGCTACATGGTTGTTTTTTTTTAGTCTGTGGGTTATTTATTTTTAAGTCTCAGATTCAGAGTAGGTTTGTTACAAAAGCCAAGCAACACTAATAGTCATGACAAATAAATAAGCAAAATAAAATATGTTATGGTCACATTTTTAATGCATTGAAAATATATGTATCAGACTGGGAGCCAAGAAATCTGGATTAGACTCCCTACTTCAGCTGTATATATCAAAAATAAATTTGACTTTGCATCTTGGTGTATCTAACCATACGAAAAGTTAACAAATTATTAAATTTCAGACCAAAAATTATTTTCTATAGGTTAAAATTTTACAAAATAGACAAATATACATTATTTCTTGTTGGGCAACAATTTCTTCTGGTCTGAAACCAAAAGCAGAGTTTATCACAGAGATCTGTCAAATATAATATCAATTAAAAGTCAACATTTAAATGATCAAGCTCTGTTTGCACAAAAACAGCTATAACGCCATCAGTTGTACACATTCAGCTAAATATGGGTACGGTAGTTGCTTAGAGTCATAACCAGAATATCTCAGCAGATTGCTTATCTAAAAGTTTGCATGCAAGACAGCAAGGCAATGTGCACTTCTTCATATGAGACCAATCACATCGAAACAAGGATTAAGTCTAAAAGTGAGTTATGAAGAAACAGGCAAATATAATGTTTTGATTAAAAGATTTGAGTGATTCCATACTTTTTTCCTCAGAATTGAGTGATTCCATTTTTTTTTTCCCTGTGCTTGGTCAATAAAAGTAACATTCACTGACTTCCACAATGTTTTCTCTTCATTTCTTTGAGTG
>JARVGW010000278.1:6158355-6168554 GCA_031762495.1 Anablepsoides rubrolineatus | reverse complement strand
GCAGGCGACGAGGGCCACAGCACCAACGTGACTGCAGGCGACGAGGGCCACAGCACCAACGTGACTGCAGGCGACGAATAAATTTTAAAAACCCTAATTGTTTGAGTTTTTGAATATTTCTTCTGGTTTCATGTCAGCTCCAGTATTTGTTGGAGAGGGTAAAGCCTGGATGGAAGTTCTGCAGGACTTGGTACTGGTCTCTGCCTGGAGTGGAGTTTAATAGTGAGAGAAGCTAGAATCTGATCAATAGACACTGCCCAGCCAAAACTAATCTCCACCTGGATTTAACGGTCATGTTAGTTCAGGAATAATGTGACCACATTGTGATGTGGGGTCTCATTATCCTGAGGCTGCGTGTTTGAGCCCAGGTTGTTTCTGGGCTTTGCATGTATATTCGAGCTTGTCTGTGGATAGAGCGAAGACCACTTGCAAAATAGTTACGAAGTTAGAACCTTGTCCCATTCCTCAACTTTTTTGCAGCTCTACTGCACTTTACATCAAAGGTTTAGGGATATGGTGGGAATTAGGTTTTGGTTAAGCTTAGGAATAGACTAGTGGTTTAGTATTAGAGAAAATGTCTGACTTCCATTCATTTTTTGTAACTGCATGTATGACTCACCCAAAGTCCTCAGTTTGACGCATATACAATGTTTATTTTACAAGGTCTGATATGCAGCCATTACATTTCACTAGCAATGACCACACCATGGTATAAGTTTAAATATTTTATTGAGGGGATGTATGGGGAGGTACATCTAAGGAGGCTTGAGAAGACTCAGAGTGGGGCATGCTCTCCAGGAAGAACGCTTTTTCCTGAGCCTGCTAGGGACCCCCCAGCTGGAACCTGAAAAATGGATTAGGAGGCAGTTTGAGGAAGGGACGTAGAAGACATGAAGGGCGAGAGAAAAGTGGCGCGAATAGATCGTGCAAAAGGGGAGGGTGGGTGTCGAGACAGCAAGCTGAGGGCAGAGAGAACGCCAGGTGTGGCGAGTTTAAATAGCCGGTGACAGGTTCGGGAGCAGGACCACGCCTCCCACCTGCTAATCAAAGTTAATATCTTAACTTCATATTAGATCTTTGGTTTGTATGACAAAAAAACAAACCCATCTTTTTGTTTCTATATTTTATTAAAATTTCCATATATATTTAATCACTAATTCACAAACCTAAAGAGCGTATACAAAACATCAAGATTTTATGACATGTTCACAAGAAAATCTAAGATATTGCTTATCTTATTTCTTTCAGCAGCTTTCTATTGAAGGACAGGGTAGACACGGGGTCAAGGACCTGTCTGCAGTCTACGTGTTTAAGGAAACATTGCAGATTGGAGCCAGTAGGTGTACAAAATATCTGCAGATTTTTGATACAACTCATGACTGTATGCTAGATTTTTGTATCTGCAGGACAATACTGTTCATACATCCACTGGTAAAGATCGCATAAGGTAATGAGAACAGACCTGAAACATTCTATCCTCATTACTCCTGCCAAAATCTGATCAGCTGTAGCCTCACTCTGAAAACAAATTACACCGCAGAGGCCTCAGAGTCCTTTGGCTGGTCCTCCTCCCTTCCTCCATCAGCACAGGTTTTCTTTTCCCTCTTGGAGTACGACACAGCATTTCATCGAGGGTCTCATCGGTCACCTGACCAGCTTGTTCAAGCTGAGTCACAATCTGTTCCACTTTCATCTGGAGTTGTCTGTCGTTTTTAGTCCGCAAACGGAGAAAATCCACCTGAAACAGGTCATAAATGCCACAGAGTCAATTACTGTACAACTGTTTTTAAACACAGGATCAGTTTGTGTCTAAAATCAGCTACAGACATGAGATTTTTTTTCTCTCCATCAGACTCCAGTGTGAACAGTCTAAAGAGGATGACATCACACGCATCACGCTGCGTTTACACCCCAGCATGTGTGAATCAATTCGGAAGTTGTTATGCAATCAGAGATGACTATTATTATCTGTTACGCTTGTTTTGTCCAGTGTCTAAATGCCTAAACTCTGTGCTGTGTATGGTTGTAGCAACTGCTCCAATCGGAAGAAATATTAAAGTTTATTTTGTATTCCGAAAGTAGTGTGTCAGAAAACAAAACAAAAAAAGGACAAAAGTGGATCAACAATGCTAAAAGCAGGAGGTGTGGAAACAGACAACGATGCAAGAGTTTGCAGCGACCCCTTTAGGTAAGGATTGTATGGGTTAAATCCTATTTTCAGATATTTTATTGGATACTTGAATTTGGGTTTACAGAAGCTGAATACATTTTTTACAAGTAGATCCAAGCACATAGAAAGAACAGGGGTTAACTCGTTGCCTATGATAGCATTGTTATCATAGGCTAATAACTTCAAATAGCACTACTCACCCAGGCAGAAACAAGTCAACAGCCATTTAAAGCTTCTTTGAATCCTAAATGTTTGACCAAAACTTAAACTGAATAATTCTAGCTTTGAGGCTTTTAAAAGCTTACATCTGGTTTGTCGTATAATATGAGGTCTGCAGCACCAGATAGTTTGTCAATCGCCTCAACACTGTAAATCCTCTAGATTTATGACAAGTCTTTTTTATTAGGACCATATGGATCATATCCTAAATGTATGTATATTTTTTCATGATATCTCTTTTCGATTTAGCTGTGTTTTGATCCCGAGAAAATCCCCCCCATCTGAATTTTGAGCGTCATCCGGGTCATGTGACCACAACCCAGTAATCCTTTCACTTTTTAAATTTATACAAAGAAACATGTCCCAGACACTTTGTTTGGACATCTTGTAATAAAAATATATTTAGTAAACAGGATCCGTGTTCTACCTACCACTTCTTGAGTAAATTCAGGCTTTTTCACAAAAACGGGGCTTTTAGGATACATGGAAGTCGATAATAATGAAACAGCCTGTGAAATTTCGCCCGACATTGCCAGGATAATCACCTAAAAGTCACACAGACATAAACAAAAGTCAATCATTTGACTAAAACTAAGGGGAACATAAAGAAAAGTGGCAAGTTTTACCTTAAAATTTAAGCACATTTTGTTGTCCGTGCTAAAAATTTGTGAATACAGCGAATGCGCCTTTTCTAAGTCATTCTGGAACAGAAGAGGAAAACAAGTTACAGTAATCAAATTATTCATGTATTGCTGCATGAATGAACAGAAAACAAACACAAGTAACATTCTACTCACCTGCTTTAGAGCCAACGCAACAGCAAAGCAGTACGCATGTCGCGGGATAAAGTGTCCTTTGGTTTGTTGTTCTTCTATGAGATCGATGCAGTTCCTGTAGGAGTCTGCCGTGTTCTGAGAAACAAACAAGGTGCAGAGCCCCGACAAAATCCCAAGTCTCAGAACTTTAATACTGCATTAAAATTCAATTCAGTTTATTTATATAGCGCCAAGTCACAACTGTTGTCTCAGGGCACTGTACCCAAAAAACAAAATGTGGATAAAAGGTTTCAAACGTTACCAGCTTATAGCAGGTACCAGTGGCCAACACCACTGTGTCTTTGTTGAACAGCACACCTTGGTTTCTCATGGTTCTAAGCACGTCCATTGCACCTGTAATAACCAAAGTTTGGATTATGTGAGAATTAAGCAAAGGAAGCTAAAAGGTTTATTGGGTACTTACTTTCATATAAGCCTTTAATAAATAACAAATCAATGGCGATGTTAAAAGAGGTCGTGTCGACGAAAAATCCTTTCATATTCTGAGCAATAAAAATAAGAAACATTATCGATCAAAGTAAAGTCCCACTTCCTGCTTTATTACTAGTCATGTCTTCAGATATTTCTGTTCTTACCTTGTCTGTTATTGTTGCTGCAGCCATTTCCTCCAGACCCAGCTCATAGCAAAGTCTCATAAATAACGGGCCAAACCTGAAGTCTCCATACAGCAAGTTACGATTCTCTGTGTGGTACCTTTTTAAGAGTAAATGAAGTTATTTTAGAGTTCTGACAGAACATGCAGTCCACATGCAGTACAGAGAGGAGCTGCAGAGTTACCTGTAGATGGCCTCCCTGGCTATCTGCATGTCCTCCGGAGTTTCGCACAGGTGAAGGAGAAGCTTCAGGTCCTCTCGCAGAATCAACTCGTGTCTTTGCATCTTCTGTTTGAACAGCTCGATGGGATTTCCTGTGAAATGAAGAGTCAAACACGAAGCAGTTTTCACCCAAAACATCAGCTTCAGTTCTGGAGACGTCAACGTTTTTCTTTGTTTGATTTTACCCTCTGATCCAGAAACCCTGCGAGCCTCAACCAGCTTTCTGTGCTGGAAGTCTTGCAGTTTGATAACATCTTCTGACAACAAATGCCTTTTAGCTGCAAATGACAAAACAGAATGGAAAAATGTAAATGATAATTATTTAACCCAAACAGGGCAAATAAATGAAGGTTTTGTGTTTTCAAGTTTTAAGGCATTTTAGTTACAAACTAACTTTTTTAGGATTGACTATAAAAGTTAAATCAGTCATAGATGTATCCAATAAAAATCAAAAAGTGATTTATTAAATATTTTACTAACAGACAGGACTAACTCCAGCAGTTAATGCTGAGTTTTAGGCAAAGACATCAGACAGTGAGTAGCTGTCAAAGTACGAGTTACTACCACACCCCCTTTTTAACTTAATATCTGTAAAATTGACATCATTATAGCTGGGGTTGCAATGGGTTTAGTTTCTGAAAACCCCCTTTTTTTGATTCATTCTCTTACTCAAACATTTTATATTTTAAAAACATACAGAAATGTTGGGATACGATTAAAAAATAAAACCCGTGTCTGCCATCTAGTGGTCACATGTAGAAACAATGTGTGAATGTGTTTATTCAGACGATGTAGCCATGATCACATGCATTAACACCATACAGCAAATATTTTTCACCAATAATACAGTCAAAGCTTCACTTTATGTACCTTTAATAACTTATGGCACTGGGGTCAAAAACATGTGGTGTTAACAGTCCATGATAGTAGAAACCATCTGAGGTTTGCACTTTGTCTGTAGGGAGCACAGCATACCTCTGCAGTCATTGTGCCATGGATAAATCAGGCTAAATCAAGTGTATCTGCATGAAATCTGGTTGTTTTAGTCAAAATATACAAACCCAACTCTCTCTCTTATAATAATTATCTTTTTTTTTTGTTACCTCAATTATCTAAGTTTACTTTGTTAAGGTCAACTAGCTATTGTACACATCTCATAGGGTTGACGCCAAAAGTTAAACTGAAAGGTTTATTTAAAAAAATATTGGTCCTTCATGAGATATTCTACTAACAAATACAACAATGTGCAGGTAAAAACAATATTGTTCACTTTAAGGTGGTGGTGGATAGATGGATAGATGCATGATGGATGGATGGATGGATGGATGGATGGAACTACAAAATGCTGCAAATGCGAGTTTTGTTTTCATATCATACTTCAATTACTATAATTACTATTCTTTTTGTAGTAAATTCATCTGTTTTGACTGAGGTCTGCAAATAAGTTTAAGATGAAAATCCTGCACAAATAAATTCTAAATATATCTTAAATACACGATTATTATAAGTATGTGATCTCACAGCTGTTTTGCTAGTTAGACTGCACATAATAAATATTAGTTACTATAAAGACCCACATGTAACCACAGTGACCTCAGAGGTCCACAAAAAACAAACACTGGAGCTATCTGAACATGATCGGGATTTTGTCCTAACTCTGGTCAACATTATTTCTGTTTTGTCTCTACTCCTAATTGAGTACTTTTACATGCTACAGAGTACTTTTTAGCCAAACTACGCAGAAATACCAGCATTGATTTAAAGTTGTTTCATCAATAAACTCTTTCACGTGCAGATTGATAGTTGCTTCTTCTGGTCTCTGAAGCGGACAGTTTTTAAAGCGATATAATTTTCTGATAAAACACTTAATGTCATTTTTCCCCTGCCGTCTTACCTCCAATGCAACCTTGAAGCCAGCCTGGCTGTACAACACCACAGAACAATCCTTTAGAGAACTCAGGCAGCATCGACCGACAGCTTTGAGCAGCTACTCTCCCCAGCAGCGCCATGACACTGACGGACCGAACCACAGGGAGGCGAAGGACGGGGCTGCAGAAAATCCTATTTGAGCGATAAAACACCTAAATAATACATACATTTCTACATACATTTCTATGTGTTCTAAATCTAACTTATAAAGTAAATGAAAAACAAAATCTACGCAACAATCTTTGTATTTATGATGAATATAATTTAATATTTGGTATCTTCCAACATGGCGCCGTTTAATTATTTGTTTTGCTTTTTCAAACCCATTTTATTTATTTTTGGCAAGGTTGTTTCGATTTATTGTGCATTTACGATGTTTTTTTTTTTTTTTTGTTATCTAAAATTTTACAAAATATATACATTTAAAAAATATATTTTACTTAGTTTATAAAATCTAAAGCAGAATTGTCATAAAAAATGTATTTACTAAACAGCCAGAAGATGGCGCTGTTACACAACTGACCATGGACGAGTTCTACTGCACAGCCCAGTTTATACTCCAAGTAAAGTAAAGTAAACATTATTATTATTATTATTATTATTATTATTATTATTATTATTATTATTATTATTATTAGTATTATTATTATTATTATTATTATTATTATTATTATTATTATTATTATTATTATATATTTTTGGTAAATGATGAATAAAAACATATGCTAAAAACTGATAAACATTACCTAAAAGCTGTTTTGTTTTTTTAACAAAATACTATGATAAAAATGCAGTGAGGATAGTTTTTGCATGACTTGATCATTTTCAACATAATTATGTGTAATATGGCATCAGGACATTAAACTGCTGGCATGTTTAAACTCCAGAGGTATACGAGAAGTTTAAACTTCTGTAGCTTAAATGTTTATGAATCTTTGGTCTCCCCAGTCTTATGACTATTAGCAATATGCACTTGTAAAGAATATACAGTATGAGCAAATAATGGCTTGACCACGAAGGCACAGTTATAAAGGGAATTTGTAATTTATAAGTGTCTTATACGGTTAGAACTGGCGGTGAGTGAAGGCCAGGTAAGGTGCACCCTAAACAGATCACCAGCTTTTACAAGAAGAACACAACTAAAGATGATTCATTTAGAGTTATAAACTGGTAAGTCCAATCAGGTCAGTGTCATGGGTCATCACCAAGCCTCAAGATCACTAAATACAAAACTGCTGCATTAAACAAATAGAAATGAGCTGTTGTCAAAGTTTGATATCTTAATGTTACGAGGCTAAATTAAGTGAAATTAAGTTTCACCTTCAAAATAAAATATTTCTCCCTCATTTTGGCACATTCCAGTAATAAATGTCACTGAAAAGAGGCCTTAAAAAGTCTTAAATTTAACTGGCCTTAAGCTCTAGGAACCCTGGAAACCTACAGGTTTGTAATGCTATTTTTTCACTGATCATGTCCAAGTTGGATTTTCAAATACTTCTCTTTAAACAAGTTAGGCTATAATTTTCTGAAACACAAAAGACCAAATTACATCTTGTCTTCAGAGTTCAGTATAATTTCATGAAAAGAAAGCCGCGTCATAAAAGTTTCCCAAAAAGGTGAACTATCCACATTGAATTAATGTCATGGTTAAAACAGTCAGAAGCAGGCCGATCACAGTGGTGCAGATCCACCCACACATGAGCGCAGGAGGCTGCAGTAAACACCTCTTCCTGCCACTTCAGGTTTGTGTTCCCAATGACCCCAAACAGGATTATATAACAGAAAAAACTGCACCTTTACAAAAAACTGCATGTTTCTGTCTGTCTGTTTATCATAGAGGTGACTTATCTGTGTTAACAGTGGAGTGAGTAATAATATTCAGCTGGTGAATCTGTAAATTTAATCTAAAACTATTCACTGCATCTTCCTTTTCTTCCACAGGCTCTGAG
Organism: Anablepsoides rubrolineatus; assembly: GCA_031762495.1. Classification (NCBI taxonomy): domain Eukaryota; kingdom Metazoa; phylum Chordata; class Actinopteri; order Cyprinodontiformes; family Rivulidae; genus Anablepsoides; species Anablepsoides rubrolineatus. Next base: position 6,160,636 of record JARVGW010000278.1, on the reverse strand, counting down.
AAAAATGCAGTTGAAAAGTAAAACAAGTGTAAAATGTACAGATTTTGGTGCAGGGAGAACCCCCCTGATGAATGAGAGAAAACAAGACTGGGACAGGGAGGTTGCCTCGCTGTTGCCCTGGCAACATAATCTGACTCCATCCAGCTGAGATTGCTTGCTCAGCCAATCAGACGCACGGCCTTGGATAATTCATGGCATCCTGCAGTATAAGACATCAAGGCATGCACAGATCGAAAAGAGATCACATTTTTTTCCCAATAAAAATCTCTGAGGAAATAGAGGCATGTTTGTAAGTTTAAACACCAAATGTTGATAACAAACATGGTTCATTCTAGTTTTAGGCTGATCCTTACATGCACTTCTCTGGTTCTGCAAAGTGCCCATGGGCTCTTGTCATCATAAATAAATGTCCCCAGTGAAACAGTTTTAGGAGCAGAATAAAAACAGCTGGTACCTTACTGCTGGTTGTGCCACTGCCCTTGAACGACAAAGTTTTTTTTTTTTTACCAAAGCAAAACTTACAAAATATCTTTACATGCAGACATTTGCATTCAACAACTTGTTTTCCCTTGTTTTATAAATGCATGTAGCTGCATATTGCTGTTTAATAAATGGCAGGGATGTTCATTTGCATAATGTAATAATACATCAAAGAAAATATGCACCTAATAGGATAAAGTGCTGTGGTGTGTGTATAAAATGTGAATTGCCTTCTCCTGATCTGATTTGTTCTCTATAACAGAATTCTTGGCGTGTCTGTCAGGACACTACTGCACTGATGTATTCTGAAAATTCATAAACATTTATCCTCTTCAGGGTCATGTGGGGGCTGGATATCCCATCTGTCTTTTGGAAATAAGAAGAAGGCATTAACAGTTCAACAGCCAAAAACACAAGAGCCTGTATGTGGCGACCGTGTGTTACAGCAATCCACTGCTGCTGTGTTATTTGTGCCTGAAAAATTTAGTAGACAACACCGTTCGGAGTACTATTAACACTCCATGTGTCATCAGGAAAAGGAGTGGGGACACGGTTAAATACAGTTTATATTTTTAGGCTTGTGTCGTTCTGAGAAAGTAAAGGAAATGTGGTTTGTTTGAATAAATAAAACTAGACTACTACTAACAGATGTAGAATGGACTATTAGTTCAGCAGCTAGTTGTAAATTACATCATAAAAGAAAGGTTTAACTCTAACCCTAACCAGTGTCCTGTTATCATCCATCCATTTTCTTTACCTGCTTTTCCATGCAGCGTCCCAGGATCACCACAGAGCCACAAAACCAGACAAATAACCATTCAAGCACTCTAGTGATCGTTTTCAATTAGGCTAAAATCATGTTTGTGTTCTATGATAGTTCTATGATAGGAAACTGGAGTATCCAGGAAAATAACTCTTAGTTGGGAGGCAAACCTGCAACTTTTTTTTCTGGGAGACAACAGCTCTAACCACTGCACCACGGTTCCATCCCATGCTCTGTGGCTCATCACATATTCTGATTGGATAATATGATAGGTTGGTGTGGACACAGTAAGATGCATGGACTTGCATATGAGTTTAGTTTTTTTTTTAATGTTCCAGAGAAATTCTTGCTTTCCTCACAAACCTTTTGAAAAGCATAAAAATTTCCTTGTGCAATACCTATACCAATCATTTGATCAACCCAGGGTTCCCACACCTTGGTCAACATCAAATTCAAGGACCTTTCAAGGACTTTTCAGTACCAATTTCCCTAAATTCAAGAACCACTTGTGACAGCAATACTGCTACAGCAGAATGTTACCAATAAATAGGTTTAATATCATGTAAATTCAATGAAAAACTGAACAACATAGAAATTGTTAAGTCAGAATAAATGAAAGAAAGTGGATTAAATGTATACCCTACATTCATATCTACCATACATGGACATGTAATTATGTCCTGGGAGGTTTGGCAGCTCAGTTTGGGAGGAGGGGATGTAAACATGTCCAGACCCTCAGTGAGGACAGGAGGAGTTGTGGTGATCTCACCTGAGCTAAGAAAGAATGACCCGCCCTACTCTGCTCTCATTGGGTAAAACTAGGGCTGCGCGGTATATGCGGTAGACGGTAGAAAACAGGGGCGTGAAAAAAACAAAAAAAACAAAACCAAGGGCGTGGTGGCAATAGGGGCGTTCGGGAGGATTCGGGAGGCCGAATTGGCTAAAAATGACTTTTTTTTTCTTTTCTGGATCTCTGAGAGCAGAACTTCAATCTCTGAACTCGTAAAGTTCTTCTTTTTTACTTTGCGATGTCATTTA
>JARVGW010000278.1:6010465-6024161 GCA_031762495.1 Anablepsoides rubrolineatus | reverse complement strand
CATTATAAACTATTTGTATTCTATAAGTTTATTCCTGGATCTCATACAGTCCACACAAACTTTCAGCTAAATAAGGCTGTAGATGGTGAAGACCATGGTCTACCCTAAACCAGTGGTGTCCAAAGTCAGTCCTCAAGGGTCGGTGTCCTGTATGTTTTAGGTGCTGCCCTGGTTCAACACAGCTGAACCTAAGGAGGCCTCTGCAGACCTTGGCTGTGTCCAAAACGGCGAGGCTTGGTCCTCCGAAGGCCAAATTTGTAGGCCACTTACGTCACAACACCGCGACGACCCAAACCAAAGACCCCTCCAATGCGGCCGACAAATGCGTCCTTCCTTTTGCCTGAATCGAAGGATGGGTCCGATGTATCCTTCACGGCCATGCATATCCCAGAATGCATTGTGGCCCGACCTGAGATTTGTTTATGCTAGTAATGTCGGACGAAGCGAGAGAAAAGAATATGTTTTAAATAAAAATCTGGCAGTATGAAAATTAAAAATTTCAAGCGGTTGTAATTTTAATACTTTTATCATTTGTATGAACATGTTTTTAAATATTATTTTTGTCAGAAAAAAAAATTAAGTTATATAGCAAAATAAAGATGCACCTACGGCGGGTGCATTAGTTCTTTAAGTTAATTTTATTGTTTTGTGATATTAATAACGCTAAGAAATTGATATCTTTCTACTTTTGATTTAATTTTGCTTCTGGGTAGTGTCGTCACGGTTTCTAGGCTACATGACGTACGCCGAGGTACGCTGGTCTTCCCGGTCTACCAAGGACCCGGCCTACCTCGACAGGGTAGTCGGGGTCCTTCGGAGGACCCGGCCTGCCGTTTTGGACACAGCCCTTGATGGCATACAGAAGAGACCTACTAATTAAGCACTGCTTAGGTTCAGCTGTGTTGAACCACCTCTCATCACACCATCCTCACAGTGACCCACAGTGATGACAGGATCGGAGGGATGGTGTTCATTAGCAGGAACAGGGAAACTGGGCAGACTTTAAAAAAAGTTGAATGGTGCAAAATAATGTAAAGAGAAAATCTTGAGGAAATGAACTGCTGGAGACTTTAGGCAATTTCAGACTGGAACAGTAGGACAGTGACTTTAAAACACACTGCTGAAGCAACTCTTTGGTAGTTTAAAGACAGAAAAAAAAAGAAATATTCTGGAATGGCCCAGTCAAATCCCAAACCTCAACCCAGCTAAGAATCTCTGGTATCATTTAAAGGTTGTTGTGCATCAGCAACACCCAACCAGTCTAGGGGAGCTGCTATAAAGAATGGACATCATATTCCTGAGGCTAGATAGACCTGACTCACAGAGATGTACCTGAAGGGTCTTGATGCTGTAACCATTGCAAAAAGTAGCTCTCCAAGGTAGACTTTAGATGAGAGAGGTGGGGTGAGGGTTGGGGGGTCTGAACAGTGACGCAACTCTACTGCGCATGCAGTTTTCTGACAGACAAAACAGTGAACTGATCATTACTAACTTAATAAAACACCATCCCTTGACTGTAAATAAAGGCCTGAGTTTGTTTTTCTAATTCCACTTTGACATCAGTATTATGCTTATATGCTGCGGATTTGCTCACAGCTACAAACAAGGCAATAAAACTGTCCCACCTACTCGTTTCAATGGAAGAGAGAGTGAATGGAGAGAGAGAGAGCGTGGGGGAGGGGGGAGTGTTTGCTACCTGTTAAAAAGCATTCACCTCTTTCTCTCATCAATTCCCACAGCTTGAATCCCTAAGCTTCCATATATTTCTCCTCCATCGGATTTTAAAATGATCTCTGCATCAGGTGGGAACACAAAACCACTTAACAGGTTATCATATTTACCATCTATGAATGCAGATGCAGTCAGTCAAGAGGTGTGTGTGTGTGTGTGTGTTTATGCTCATGTTTATTTATGCTTCCGCATGCTTTTATCAAAACACCCAGAAACACACATTTCCATTTCCGAAACGTGATTAATTTTAATGTCTGTGTTGCATCTGATTGCTGTGATTTAAAAATGCAGAAATGTTTTAGTGTGTGTGAGTGTGTCTGCGCATGTGACCAAAAAAAAAAAAAAAGAGGCAAACCGAGCGATGGCTATAATTAAGCAGTGCATCTTAACAAACACACACATGTGAAATCAGATGAGGAGATGCGTGACAAGCTGCTCTTTCTTCATCTTCTATAGCATTTCAGAGGGAGAGACAACTGACTTCTTCAGCCAAGGCTCCGGGTGCAAAGGGAGAAGTCATTATTAGTGAAAGACACCACAGAGAAGCAAGAAGAGTATTGGAGCTGACAGAAAGCCACACGCTTGGATCCCCTTTGAGGGACCAGATGCACTGATGGCAAAAAGATCTGCTCTTCTTGGTTCAAAGACTATTAACTGAACTTTGGTGCTGCTGCTTCACAGAATTACACACAAGAACCAAACTGTAAATACGTCATGGAGGCTGTTTGTTGATTTGCAGAAACACATGTTTCAAAGCTGAAGATATGAACAATAATAGAGTGGAAAACTAAAAAGATACTTTGGTTTTGTTGCAGTGGGTTCCTATGGAGAAGTTATGAACAGTCAGTATCTCAGCAGCCACATTGGCAAATTTCTGTTATAGATCCTAGTCCATTGTGTTTCTTCTTTTGTTACTGGTCTAACTTTCCGTATTTATGTTTTGGGGATTTGAGTTTTTTTTCTCTGTTTTGAACATATTTAATTGGAGTACAACCTGTGAGGACTTTTTGTTTAGAGACTTTATTTCTTTCTCTTGACTAACTTTCTCATGTCTGTAGTACAAAGCAGGATTAGTAGCTTAGTGAGCTAACTTGAAGTTCAGGTTTAGTAAAAAAATAAAAGGTATAAAAATTATTAAAACTTGTGGCAAATGAGTTTATTTGTGTTTCATTATTTTATACCGTCTTTGGACTTTAGGCCTAATCTACTAAAGGTTTGCATGTATAAAAACATGTGCAAAATTTATAGCACATAAAGCTGACCCACAGAGTGAGGGACATCTTGGGAAAGGCGTTTTTGTCTTTATGAATATATAGAACATTCGATGATTATCAGAATAAAATAATGGGAACAGGGTATGCAAATGTATTAATTTAGGACTGGCAATGTGATTTTTCAAACCTGAAACTGATTGAGGTTGCCGTTTTTGCGTCTATATTTAGCACATGGGCAAGGCGGATGCAAACTTGCTGGGCTCATTGTGATCAAAAGGAGCATGCAATACAACGACATGGTGAAAGCAGTGATGAAACCATCTAACCTTTTAGGCAATCTTGGGAAAGGCAGAACTTGCAAACACCTCCTGGTGGGAGGTGAAGGAGACGAGGCTGAGCAGCTATCCCAGGAGGGTTTGAACAAACTGGCCACCCACGGTTATACAAGCACTTATAAACAGTACTGCGACAATAAATCAATAAATAAATGTAAAGTAAAATCCAAACGGTAAAACCACAACAGCTTTTTTTTAACACAACAGTTGAAGCCACTGCTGACGGTCTGCCCATAATCACGCCCACAGAGTGAGGGACACACCTGAGCAGAACCGAACTAAATAGAGTAGAAGCATCATGAAGAAGGGGCTTAATAGCACGTGTTTTATTTTGCACAGCAATATAGCGCTCGTTATTTGGGATCTTAGTAAATCAGGACCTAAATATTTATTTGGGTTCTCCACCTCCTTCACTTGTAATAGAAACAGATGTGTTACATTCTCACTATTTTCCTTAACATTTGTGTCACTATGTCTGCATTGCATTCCCTGAGGTCAGCTGTAACCTGCTGATCAGTGTTAAGTTTGACAGTTTTGACTAAAATGTAATTTAGCTTTAATTGTCATTTAAGTTTTAGATTTCTCTTTGAGGTTTTTGCACCTAGATGACAAAAACATTAAAATATAAACACCTTTTTCTTTAACCAAACCTCACAGTTTTCAGCAATAATTGTAATAATATAACAATCAGTTGTCCCTCAGTTCTGATTGTATCAAAATCCCCAACTAATGACCACAGACAGCAAAACTGAGTGACCTAAGAGTAAAGCCAGTGAGTCAGTTTTTAGGAAGATAAGAGGATTTATGTGTGAGACAGATTATGTTTGAGTAGCAGTTAGCTTCATCCCCCCTCCCCCATGGGAACATCTTCCTGATTTTCAAAAAAGTGAGATCAAAACTATCTCTTTAAATCAGCTGGAAGTGGTTTTCAGCCCAATTCCTTAATGGTGCATTAGCAACTCAAGAACACAGCACATCCCTTTTAGAAGTGAGAGGAGACAGAGCACTGTTGTTGCTGCTTCAGTGAAAGTTTATTATTACCAGATCAAGAAAGTGACAACTCCATGGCTGAAAACCTCCCCGAGGATAGAATGGAGAAGAAGATTTGACCTCACTGGTAACAGAATCTTTCTGAAAAGCCCAAACTGTTATTTGTCATCTTGTAATACTGAGATTATAGGCTACTGATGTGCACACAGCTACAAACAGGGCAGATCCTGTTAGACACATGAAAAATAAAAAAAGTCCCAGCATTCCTTGAGGAAATTCATATCATCCACCGTCTTTATACCAGAGTTTTAAACTAAGACATCTCATCTTGAGAAATGTTAGAGACATTTTTAGCGTTGATTAGCTGTGGGGTACATCTTCAATTTGGTTCACTTGAGAAGGTAATGAGTTAGATATACATCTAATCCATATCATCTGAAAGTTTCATTAAAATCCTACCAGTGGATCTTACAACATTTGGCTGACAGAAAACAGGGTTGACTCCAAATAGTGAATAGCAACATGTTAAATAATGATTAGTTAGCCCTCAGACTATGAGCACTGAATGACTCTCACCACATTCAATTTTACACCTACATTTTTTAATTTAATCATATTCTATATACTGAGCAATATTAATTTTTGTGTTTTTCAGGTCTGTTGGCTGTGCCTGACATTTTACAGTGGGCTGAGTTCAAAAAGTAATCAGTTGCAGATGTACATCCAATAATTACTTTCTGAGAGTTTCATTGAAATCTTCATACTTAATGATTCCCTTAGTTTATTTAAAAAAGTGTGATTTTTTTCTTTGAAAATATGTTCGCTCTCAAATAATGTTTCAGTCACTAGCAATTAAATGACTCAAATCCAAACTCCGTTTACATCTCAGTGACTGATAATTCAAAAGGTATAATTTGTAGGCATTTGGCCCAGGAACGGACCCAGGCTGAACATGAGGAGCTTGAGCATAAAAATAAATTTCTATTTGAAGACAAAAAACAAAAGGCTGACATGGTAGCAATAAAGGAAACAACAAGCTTAAGGTGAGATGGAGGAGAACAGACTGCAGGTGTGGTAAAGACTGGGAGAATTTAAAGGACTGTGGTAATGAGAGGAGACATCTGGGCTAATAGAAAAGAGGGAACAGGTGTAAGTTAGTGGAGGGATTGCCTGGCTCTGAGCATTCAAAAGGAAAAATAATTCTTGGGAACCCCTTTATGGAAGCTCGGAACACTGAGTGTTTCCAACCTTGTGTCCTTCATCTGAGGAATGCAAAGGTTTGAATCAACCTCAGTGTCTTTTTGGGGAGAGCAATAAGCCCATCCATCCCCACTCACCATACCATAGTGGATGGAACCAAGGACTGAATGCTGACAATGGAAAATTACTTACTCAGAGAAAAGGGGCAATAATAAAAAACAAAACAAAACAAAAAACAACATGGAACAAACTGAACACAAAGAAACTAATTGTCAGAAAAAAACATGAAAAGAAATTCAAAACAGAAAACACATTTATCATGACAATGTGTACTGAAATTAATTGAATGAAGCAAATCCCTTCAAAAAAGATTTAATACAGCTGGTCCCTAAAATGATCCAGACACAAGTTCATGTTCTCAGACCACTACCAGACATTTCGACCCAGGTACTTGATGCAGATTGAAGTGGGCGTCTCTGCCTTTTCCAGACAAGAGTTTCAACAAGACTGACCTGTCCCTTGTCGAGACCAGTTAGTAACGACTCCAAACAGTAATGTAAGAATACCGACGCCTGCCAAAGCTGACAAGATTCACAGTGGGGGGAATCTTGACAAGCAGCTCCAGCGTGCAGCCTTCATTACAACCTGGAGCTGAAACAGCAGGTTTCCACAGTATACAACATTCATCAATCAGCCCCTTCCTCATCGAGGTATCTGGACAGTCTCTCGCTCAGACTGTAATCATCTCGCACTGAAGATAACACAGCTTCCCCTTCATAGAAAAAAATAACAACTTGGCAAGTAAGCTTTTCCTTCAAGTTTTCGAAAATTTGCCAGATAAGTGCTTTTGTGTGTGTTTTTTTAGAAGCCAACAGGTAGCTGCCCATTATTACAGAGCCTGTAAGAGTGCAATCCCAGAGGCTCTACAGGACTGTTCTGAGCTAACAGACTGAAACATGGTCGGTCAAGCAAAAACAAAATATAATGCAGCTGCATAACTAGTCCATTTCCAGGCGGACACTTCATTCCTAATAAACAGTTTTTTTTTTATTTTGCTCCACTTAAACAAGTCATGGAAAACAAAGGCAGTTAAATCCCTTCTTAAGGAAGGAAAAAGCTTCCAGTGAGGAACACATGGAGGAAGTTTGAGGGAGCTGAGAAGGACAATTAAGACAACACATAAGAAGAATGGAATTGTAACCAAACAGTGTGAAGGAGGTGCTAAGTGGGATAAAAAGGATTATGGGGAACAAGCTCTCTGGCCAAGTGGGAACAGAAAACAAAAATAGAGCAAAAAAAAAAAAGAAGAAAACTTGAGTAAGCTTGTTGTGAAAACCAGGCCACCTGCACCCACAACCCAATGGTTGACAAGCCTAATGAGATCTCTCTGTGACTGATTAGGGATGTCGTTTCCCCACAGGCCGTCACACCAAGGCTTCCCTTCTTCAGCACCAACCTGCCTAACTCAGCCAGCCCATTCCTGTCTGGAGACTGACCACTTTATCCCAATAGAGACAAGAGGGAGCCTTGTTAGACAGAATGATAGTGCGAGAAGAACTGCGGGATGTCCGATGTGAGATGAAAGATTCAAGAAGGAATTTCAGTGGAGAAAATCAGTAAAGTTAAAGTCAACAGGAAACTGGACTCACCGTAGGACACAGAAGAAGTCCTTTATGAACATTCAGACATTTGCAATTCAAAGTTTATCCATTCTTGAAACATTTTTGCTTTTTTTTTTGTATTTGATGCCAGAAATGTTTTTCAAAGAAGCTGAAAAGGAGCCATGATTGTTTCTTTCAAATGTTAAATTCTAGATGTCTTAGAAGCATAAAGAACAACTAGAATAGTTTTAAGACACTAAATGCTTCATGTTCATACTAGTTAGCTGGTGAGTAGTTTTGGGTCTGCCTTGTGATATTTTTATATCATCCATTTATTTTTTGTACACGCTTATTCCTTTCAGGGTCGCGTGGGTCACTGGTGCCCATATCCAGCAGTCACAGTGCGAGGGGGAGGGTATACCCTGGACAGGTCGCAACGGTCATGTTTTTGGTGTGTGGGAGGAAGCCGGAGTACCCGGAGAGAACCCACGCATGCACGGAGAGAACATGCAAACTCTACCCAGAAAGGCCCCCGGGCCGGGATTTGAACCGGCGACTTTCTTGCTGAGAGGCATCAGCTCTGCCAACTGAGTCACCAAATGTTTGTGACTGACTGCAGGCAGTTCAATAAACTATCTTGTCCACACTGAAACACAGGTTTGCCAAAGCAGTCTTGGTTTTGTTGGTTCTAAAACTATTTTTGTAACCACCGCGCTGTTTCAAGAAATGTATTCAGCCACACAGAAACACCAGAAACAACCCAACATGCTACAGTGGGAATGACAGGCCTGTATGTGGTGCTGTGACACTGCTACAAGAACACACCTAAAGAGAAAACAATACATGTTCATAACTGAACAAACAAATCCAATTTGTCCCATTTTCTTGTCTAATTCTTCAATCATGTTCAATCAGTTCTGTATGTGGCAGGTTTTATTGTGATCAGCCTTATTTGCTTATTGAAGTAATACAGCATACAAAAGTTTTGCTGAAATTTTGCAAGCAAGTTCTGTTGCACCTGCAGCACAAATGCTGGAATGAAATCTGCCAATATTCTTGTTTTATCTGATACGCTTGGGTTGTGGGTTAGATAAGAGTTGGGCTAAGACATCATTGTTTTCAGAAGGTTTCCTTTTTGCTCTCTAGACTGAAATGAAAAATTGATATTTAATTTTAGTTTTCAAAAATATTGCTTCAGGACTCTTGGAATATGGGTTTTCTTTGTGGACACACTATTCCTGTGTGGACTACTGAATATAGACCTCCTTTATACTAGATGACAACCCTATAATTATATTTACAGGGTTTGTTAAGATCTCTTGACATGTATGTAAAATGCAGTAAATTCCTCATGATAGAGCTTGCTACAGTGGTTTTGAGCTGGCACAAACCTCCCTAAAGTGGGTAGGGGGTGGGGATTATGTATTTTCCAGGCACATACTTCAGGCTTTCTCTTTAAGAACCTCCTACCATTTTGGACACTCCCACTTCAGCACATCTTCACAGCAATACTTGGAGCTTAACTGCAGACTGAGCTCCAGGGAGGAGCTATGTACAAAAAGGTTGGTGCTTTGTACCAGCAAGGGTTTAGGCAACTCCACATGACTACAGGTGATTTATAGATACCTCAAACATGCATGAATGAGTCAAAGCAACACTCTGGGTATGTTTTTGACGAGAGAATGACATTATAGCATGATATAAAGCTCAAAACTTCAATTGTGCACAATATTCTCCATAACAAATGTTGTGGTGGTTTATTATTGTGGTTGCAGCATATCCAAACCCTGAGTGGATGATGTCCACATGTGGGTTAGATGTGGGTGTCAAACTGGCATGACAAATGGTTTGTCAACTGTATGTGGGTCAGGTCTGGCAATAATGACACTGCTTTGAAGAAGGCATGTCCCAATTGGGCCAGTTGTGGTTTAGTTCATGTGGTGCTGGTCCATGTATGGACCACCACTGGCAAACCGCATCCGGGCCAACAAAGGGCTGTCATTCTTTGCAGTGTCTGGCCCGAATGTTAGTGACCTTTCAAGTTTGGTCTTTGAGGATGAACGCAGATTTCAGGCAGACAAAAAGAGCTCAAAAAAATGAAATACTTGATTTAAACAAACAAAAAGTGCAGACATGAGGGTACAACTTGCAGAAACTTGGAACGATAACAGAGTGTAAAACCAGGGGTGACAATGATGAGTGTCATGAGCCAGTGTAATGATCCGCTGAGGAATCAACTAAAATAAACTGAATATAAAGAAGAGCTAAACAAACCTAATCACAAACACCTGGTGAGGGAAGAAACAGAAACCAACAGGTGAGTGGGCATGGCAGTCTGACTGGGACAACACACGGGCTCAGGGAACACACCAGCACAAGACAGCAAACAATAAGAATTCAAACCAAAATCCAAATCAAACAACTAAATAAAATAAACACAAGGAGTAATAAGGTAAACAATGAAAACATTCCAAAATAGACCAACAACAAACTAATAAAATAAAAAAGCAAGACACACTTTATGACAGTCTGAGATTCACCAATGTTTTAAAGCTTTGGAATCTGCACTTTTAGTTAGTTTGAATTGTAAAGGCAATCTTGATTGAGTAGCAAAACATCAACAACATACTGTATGTGCAGAATAGTTTAACTTTGACTTGCTTATATATAATTACAGCTCTAAAGACTAAGTTTTGTCTAGATTTTAACAGATGTTGCTCATTCGTTACTTTTTGAAGGCAACTTTTTTAAGAAATGCTGTCTTTTCTTGAAATAGAAATATAATATGATTCAGTTGAGATGGTAAACCGTAGATACAAAGCTACATTTATTTTTGATTAGCATAAAAAATCACTGTGAATTCATAAATCCGTACTTATTTTCTGCAGAGAAATGTGCTCTGTAAGCTGTAACACCAGTTTGCATGAATTCATCTTTTTGTAGGAGGCCACATTATGCATTATGCAGTAAGTGATCGAGTGAGTGAAACCACTCCGATATTTAAAAGTGCAGCTGTTAAAAGCAAAGTGTTGCAGCGGGTCAGAGATGTTTTAACTCAGGCACTCATAAAATGCTCACAAAATATTTAATTTAAACCTAACTTTGCCCATAAGTTGGGAAAACATTGAGTCAGATCGTGGAACGTGGGCTGCAGGGGAGCCACACGAGCTGAACGTTTGGGTACAGCAAGCTTTGAAAATTCACATCCACTCTGACAGTCATCCTGTCGACTACATACTCCTTAAAAACAAGAGTGCTGGCTTCACATTTACAGGACATTTAGAAATTCAACACATTTAACAGATGTTTAACTCAGCCTATTTTTAAAGATACTTTATTATTTTGGTGACAGAATAGAAAGCAGTAATGACAGTTTGTTGTGATTTTCTCAACATTATTAATTCTTACAGTTTATACATTATAACCAATATAAGTATTTTTTTGTTATATTTAATAAAGTACTAAAAATATGTCCAATGTGCTGCATTCGACTAGTTTTTGTTACCATAAACAAAGCCACTGTTGTCCATATATTTAAGTCAGTGTTGATGGTTTTGCTACTGTTTCACATGACCAGAGTGAACTAAACTTGATATAAAATTTCTAAAAATTGAAAAATTCATACAAAAATCATACATATAAAACATTATATTAAAACAAACATTCTTACACATGTTTAAACTTGAATGCTGATATCAATTTTTAAATTACTAAAACATGAAATATTAATGTAATTGGTAAGCAAGTTTAAGATGTCACTAACATTAAATGTTCATATCCACACAAATACTTTTTCTGCTTGTCTGGTTGGGTTATAGAGCGAACAGGACCAGGATGGAGACCCTGACATCCCTTTCTACTTTTTACCAGCAACAGCCTCCAGCTCCTCCTGAGGGATCTTGAGATCTTTCCATGTCAGAAGAGATGCATTATTTGTTCAGTGATTTTTGAGTCAGCCAGTGTCTCTCTTCACTGTAGGATGTGCTGGGAAACAACCATAGAGGCATGTCTAAAAGGCATCCTAATCAAATGCTCGAACCACTTCAGCATACTCCTAATGGTAAATATTTCTTTATATGCAGTAGCATTTTATATTTCCAGGTTCTGCAAAAAGCTGAACAGAGTCTGTCATTCATCCATTCATACAAACACTGATACAATGCTTTTCATTTATACTGTATATGATGCAGAGGAGAAGCAGCTCTACTCCAAGCTTTTCCTGGATGACAGTTTGAACTCGGCCACCCTATAGAGAAAGTTTATTTCTGACGATTTTATTCAGGATCACTTTCATGATGCACAGCTCACGATCCCAGTTTAGGTCTGTATTATACTGTAGACAAAAAGTATGTTGAAAGCTTCACCTTTTGGATCAGCTTGTTCTTTACCACAACAGCTGACCTTCTCTGTGACCCATTACTTGTGAAGAAGACACCAGAATACAACTCCTTTGTTTGAGGCAGAGATTCATCCCCAACACTGGAGAAATTCTTCATCTGTTTTCAGGATGAGACTCCACTAGCATTTCATGTTTGTTCATACCTCAATTAATAACATTATTATGCTTTTTATAGCCTTGTATGAAATTGTAAAAAAAAAAAAAAAATGGTAGCCTGAATAATATGCAGAAAACCAATTAAGTAAATGTTTATTTCATTTTATTTACTTAAATTCTTTCTGAGACTGTGTGGCTTCAGAATCTAACAAAATTGCCCTGACACATTGAAACCCTGATCACACCGCTAGGGGTTGTCTCTCTTAAGTCAGCAGTGTTATATAAATGTTAAATAATATTCTTACACTGCTGGAGTGAGACACATATGTAGGCTTGTTGATTCTCTTAGTATTTAAATGACTAAAATTGATCACAAAGTATAAGATATAAGACTGTATCTAAAATTCACTTCATCACACAGAATATCCTTCAGTCTGATGTACCATCAATGGTGTTGGCACATCAGACTGCAAAGGAGCCATGTCCTTCCATACTTCCACTGTGCTGTACCTTCAGGCCATGGACACACCTCACATTTCATTTACAAGGTTGCAAAATGTTTCAAAATGATTCACTTATAGAATCTCTCCTTTTTATTCCCATGATCTGGTTCTCCTTTTTGCCAGTTCTCCTCTACTACTTTAATGCTGTTGTGTCCATTTATGCATGTATGAGTTATTAAGATTTTTTTTTCAACTCAGAATCTGTTGGACTCCTCTGCTTTACCTCTGTTCTACAGTCACTTGTCAGTTGAGTGTGACTGCTGCTCTCGCTCCGTATCTGCCTCGAAAATTTCTATGGCTCTCCCCCGGTGCCCATATTTTAAGGCACACCAGGATCTGCTAAACGTGTAACATGTATAAATGGAAATTTGATGCGACTCAGTACCTGCCAGATCTATATGACAGCCAGCACATGAGGGAGCTGGCTCATTATCACATTTATATCCTGGCATTCTGCTGGGATCATGACAGAGAAGTCAGTGTGGGTGAGTGCTGTCATTACATGGGTGTCCTTAATAGTCTGGGGACTTTAAATATTGTGTTGCAAGAGGGAGATGCAGAGAAGAAGCAAGCATCCAAGCAGAGGTTTCTCCCAAGTAAACCCGCTTCAACTAAAATATAAAACACTCGAAAACTGGTCGTTTCATGGACTAAACCCTCGTACCTGACAAAGAAGGAGCGTTGAGGGGTGGGACCAGCATCCTGCTCAAATCCTGGTTGAAAGGAGAGGTCAGCTGACAGGGTGAGTCCAGAACCCTGGAGGAGCAGGGTGACGTAGTCTGGAAGCAGCTCGGGTGTCTCAGAGTTGAAGGTGATGGAGAGAGACTGGCCATAGCTGTTGACTTGATGACCCAGGAATTTCTCTGATGGGGAGGTACAGAGTGGACAATAAGTGAGTTGAGTGAAGGAAGAGTCCGTTTTCTCTTTTTGTTGTTTGTACACAAAGTTGTGTCCAAGTTTGTCGTAACAAGGACTAAAATAAACCTTTCATCACTTTGAAAGACAAGTCTTCATTTCTCCAAATTGGGCTCAAAGAACAAACAAAAGTTGTTTTAATAAATTGATATAAAAAGCTGTAAGTCATTCTTATCTCCACCCAAACGTAAAGAAAAACAAAGAAAACAACATAAATACCATAAGATGTAGAAAAGCATTAATTAAACAAAGACAAAAGTCAGTTAAACATGATCTGATTTTTAAAGTATAAAATCAACAGTTCTTTAACATTTTCTATAAGGTTACTTGGTCTTTTTTGATGTTTTACAAACTCAAAATATAAAAGTAAATGGGCCTGGGGCTCGTTCTGTTATCTTAGTAATATGTCAACTGTCAGACTTTTCAAACCCCCACTGACAAGTATGACAACTTGTAAATGGTTTTCTTAGACAGCTAACAGTGTTTTAGTTCTTTTTTTGAAAAAGAATAAAGTTTATTATTCTCTCTTTAAACACTGGATATCAGTGTTTAACAACACCAGGGTATCGTCCGATTGGAAACCGACGTGTATCGCAAACCCAAACATACAGACCAGTATTTGCGTTTTGATTCCCATCACCCATTGGAACACAAGTTAGGAGTCATCAGGACTCTGTACCACAGAGCAGACAGTGTCCCCACAAACCCAGGA
>JARVGW010000278.1:5977453-5993127 GCA_031762495.1 Anablepsoides rubrolineatus | reverse complement strand
TTGTCTTAGTTGAACTGTCAGAACAACTAAACAGTCTCTATAAACTAACACAAGAAATAATGCTGACAGAGCAAGTTAGAATCAAACCACGACCTAAAGCAAAATTGACCTAAAGACAAAGTCAACAAAGAACAAATCTTACACTTCATAACAAAAAGCTAAAAATCTTGGTCATTTCTTTTTAATGTGTCACTTCAAGAAACTCTTTCATGGAAGTTCTTGCGTTTTTGGCTCTAGACAGGTTAAAAAGATTAAAATTGTTTATAAGGGATCATTTTAGCCCCTGGTGCTCAGGTAGGAGAAATCCTCTGTGACTCATCTGCCTCTTATAGAGACCTTGCCTGTAACGCTCTTTGTCAAGTTCAACACTCTCCATGCTCTCAAAGAAACATTGCAGATCCTCCACATGTCTGCATACAGTACGTCATCAATGTGCACGGTGCAGTTCAATGACCCTTCTGTGACTCGATTCATCAACCTCTGGAAAGAGGCAGGAGCATTTTTCCCCCAAAATTCCCCAATTTATTGTTTATGTAAAGAAATCTGAATCTTACATACTAAAGTCTTAAATATAAAGAAATGGTACATGTGTAAAAATGTATTACCCTCGATTTAGTAGAACTAAAATACATCTACTACCAGCTGGACAGTCTCTACTTTAGCCTCAGCGTTCCTATTGGTGGTGCAAATGCAATGCAAAAAAAGCTCTCCAAAGGTGGCAGAAATAATGGTTGCATCCTACAATCATTAACATGCAATTCAACACTACAATGACTTAGCATTCTACTGGCAGCTATAGTTGGTCCAAGAGCACTAGGTTAAACTTCTTGAGAATATAAATGAAAAAAAAAGAAGAAAAAAAACTACTCTTCTAACCCACATATGTAACGTCACACACATTTACATGCAGACTCACTTTCACACTTATTTAGCATTGGAGCTCCAAGGTCAGAGAAAGTTGAAATGCTTCTTTTATCATCAAAATGCATACGATGGGTCAATGCATCTTCAAGCTGCAACAAAGGGTGCAGAGAAGAAAAAAAACACACGTACCCAAAAGCCTTTGAGTGCTCAAATTCTGAGGTCTGAAAAAGTCTCATATCTTAGGAATGAAAGAAACTCTGCCTATTTCAAAATCCATTTAACCCTCTGAGCTTCTTGAAGCCCACTGAAATGATCAATATCAGAGCTGAGTACAAACATGGAGAAACAATATGTCAGTGAATGGATTACTTGTATTCATGTTCATGGTGTCAATAGAGTGCAACCATCAATCTAAGAACTGAGAGATCTTTGAATACCATTTTGCTTTCTCTAAAACAAAACAAAATATAAATTTCAGCGTCAGAGAAAATGGCCCAAAATCATTAAACTATAGAGACTGAATCATCAAAATAACAGCCAAGTAGCTGCGATTAAAACCACACACATTCCTCTCTACATAATATATATCAAATGTGATGGATTTGAGGCCAAGTTTGGGGTTGGCTGCAGCTAAAATTGTTCTCTGAAGTTTCTGAAGGCGGCTAGACTGAACATGGTCTCCATGGCAACCAAATGAAAAGACAGCACGGTCTCGTGACTGATTCTAAAAAGTTCAAACGTCACATCTGTCATCCCGTCGAACGGGACGTCTGTCTGACCGCTTCATGCTGATCCCATGCAAAAAGGCACAAATTCAATACATAAATTTATTGTTGCTAACTGCAGGTCAATATCCAATTACAGGAAGACATTAAATGTGACTCACTGACTATTATTTGAAATGATTATTTTTTCAAATTAAAGGTTGAACTAAAAACTGTACAAACAACAACAAAAACATAGGGTTTGAAAATGCCTAATTGTCAATAATGTTTAATACATAAATATAGTTTTTTTCTTTCCCAGCCCCCATGTTGTACTGGATTCCCACGCTTTTCACTTCTCACTCACAAAATAACGACAGAGTTGCAACCTCAACTATCATTAGCTACAGTATTTTAGATTTGCTAATAAACCATGACAAAACAATAACAAAAAGAGTAAAAGGATAAAAAGCTTTAACAATCATTGTACTGAGTTTATTAATTTAGGAATAATGTTTATAACTCTTATAACAATTATGGCCAAAATATGAAATCATTGATTTTTTTTTTTATTTTCTTTTAAAATTCTAAATTCTATTAGATATTAAATTTTCTCTCTGCATTCCAAGTTTGGTGTGTGTGTGTAACGCAAAGTCCCTGTTTTGAGCTTTGTATCATGAAATAATGCCATTCCTTCATCAAAAACATACTCAGCGTGTTGCTTTGAATAATTCATGCATGTTTGAGAAATCTTTAAATTTCTCGTGGAGCTGCCTAAATGCGTGCTGGTACAAAGCTCCACCCACTAGTTGTAACAAACCTTCACCCTTATGAGAATTCAATTACACTTCTTATAACAAAGTTATAGGGAAAGGATCTCTTATTTTCGGTAGATATCTCTTCCATGGAAAAATGAATGGACAAAACACAATAAGATGAGTGTGACTGTGACTCAGTGACTAGTTTGATCTAACAATAAATGCGATCATTTATTTACAGAATCAAAACAAATCACTAATATACAGCTTATTGTGGACAATCACATTTCCTATAAAAAGTTTAACAACAAACTTTTTAGGTTTAGATGTTAATAAACCATTTGTTTGCAGCACTTTTCTTAAGTTTTGACAGGGCAGGTTTAAGAGGAAAGAAAGGAGGAGGAAAAAGATTAGTTTTTAACTTTATCCTTTAAAGAATGTGGATTTTGAACCAGAAAGGGCAGATGTCTCTCAACGAAATCAGGCAGACATCAGGTACGCTCTGTAACGGGCAGCCTTTACCTTGACCAAGGGCAGAGTCATCCACCACAGATCAAGTCGGAGGAAAGATCATCAGTTGTAGAGAGAACATACTACATATTTATACAAAGCTCCTCCCTGAAGCTCAGTCTGCAGCTTAGCTTCTCCCCCCACAAAGCACCCCTCTCCCACATCTCCTCACACAGCTCTACTACTAGTGGCAGCAACATTTACAAACACCTGGTGAAACTGAACATTTGATGAGCTTGTTATTTTAACTACAAAATATAGCAAACTACAAAAGAAATGATCTATATTTCAGCAGAAACAATTAACATACAATACACTGACTGATCATGTAAACCTGTTGCTACCAGATGAAAATTTAGTGAGAATTACCCAATCAAGTTTGTTGAGGCTTTTGACATTAAAATGAAGAACCTATCCAAAGGTCTGTTAAATATAAATGCCAAACTGAAATGTCATCTGTTGCTTTTTTTAAACCATAAAGCAGCGTTTTCCTTTTCAAGCTATTTGATGGAAGTACCACAGGTCCTGGTTCTGAACTATTAGGCAAAAAAGCTTAAATATTATGTTAGTAAAACTGTCGACTAAATGGGTCTCAGGAGTCTGAAAGGGTACAATTATTAAGAAAAATAGTTAAGGTTGTCGGGACTTTGAAAAATACTGAATCTACATTACAGTAGAGTTACATAATTTCCTTCAGCTTTAAACAGCTAAAGAATATGTAAAACAATTTTTTTTGTTTTGTGTTTTTTTTTTGCTTGCAATCATTTGATTCAAGGTAGAACTAATTTACATCCACATCAAATTAGAGTTTGTAACATTACAAACACTAAAACTGAAGATTACAGAGCAAACTGCTTTTTCAGTGTTTTACAAGCTGGTCTTTATTAATAGAGAACTGGAAAGACATTAATGTAAACATGTGGACTATAGGCAATTATTTGCAGTGCTTTTTAGAACATTTCTAATATTTAATAGAGTATTTCACAAGTACTTGGTAGGTGGAATTTCAAATATTATATTTGGAAACATTAACTGAAAAGCCCTGAAAAGTCAGAATTCTGACTCAGAAATTCAGAGAATCCCAAACCTCTAAATCCATTATGGCTGACTCATGTATGAAATCCTGAAACAAGCTTTTTATTTTCACATCTACCAGTTCATATCTTAGTGTTTGAATAGGATGGAAAATAACCCATTGCTAAATACAAATCTATGTAGTTGCAATAATTCTCTGTAGAACTGGACAAAAACGAGTAAAGTGGCTCACTGTAACTTACTATAAAGGTGCATAATGAATGCATAAGAACATTTATTCATTAACACAGACACCCTGTTGAGTTGAAGTAAAGTGCACATTCTCCTGCATCAGTACAAGTACTCATTTCATTTAGTGATAATTTTAAATAATGTCTGGAATCCATTATCTATTAAACGGTTTTATTATAATGGTCATGTTCTTATTAGCAGCTGATGACTGAAAAGCTGTTGTTTTTACTGTTTTATGAACCTAGTTAATTAAAGATGCAAAGTAAACTATGGAGATACAATTTCACCTTCATTTCAGGTTGCATAAAAGCTATTTATTGTACCTATGGTTAGAACAATAATGATAATTAAACCACTCAGTTATAAGTGATATTAAAGAGCTGATACAGCATGCAAACATTTCAAACAAAATAAAATGAAATACAATAAACAAAGCAACAATAACAATAATATTATTTTAAAGTTTGTTTACCTGGATTTAAAATTTAAGTTTAGATTGTTTAATATTGTAGAACTTAATTTTGCACTGAAATGGAAATTTTGTTAAAATGATTTATTTATGTATTTATTTTTTAACTACACTGCATGGATCCAGTTTTTGAATTGGTGTAGTCAGGAATAAAAGATGATTTGAATATTCATTTATAAGATATTTTTCTAACACAGAAATTGGGTTGACGCCAACAGTTAATAAAGTTTTCAGCAAACATTTGTGTAGTGCTTGAAGTTTGTTGCTGAGAATGACGCTCAGCTGCTGCTGCACCAAATCCTAGTTCAGTAACTGTGTTTGTGACTCACAAGGTCAGGTTGGCTGTGACAGCCATCTTGAAATGAGTTGACTCCAAAGGTTACCAGAGTTAGATGTACAAACAGTGATTACGTTGAGTTATTTCACAATTTGTTCAGAGGTTACTGAAATATTTAGCTAATCAACAGAAACAGTTGACTCTCACCATATCAAAGTTTAAAAACAGATCTTGTGCAATCCTTTAGCATTCAGAGTATGTGTTGAGAATTGTAACTATTTACCAGTTTTTGATATACGGTTACATGTGCTCCTAGGGCTGATCTGCTTTATTATGACACACTTTTTTGCCAAATGTATCACAATTTCATAATACAGACCTAAATATTTGAGTTAGTGTTTTAAGGCTAGTGGAACTAACTTTTAAATTAGCGCTGCCCACCACTGCTGGCCATGATAGTCTACCACTGAGTGACTTTCTTGTTGTAGCTCTGTCATGTAAACATTAGTTAATGAACGAGGGGCATTTAAGTTAGATCTTTATTCATTAATCATATAAGGGTAACAATGTTTGCGTCTTACCTTTTTTATTTTTACATAATTTGTCCAACTGTGGATTGGCAATGTAAAATAGGTAAACTGGAAACTCTGGAGATTTCTGAGACTCCAGTACAGTCTGTGGAGATGTTGATAGATCTCTGCTCTTTAAGTAAAGCAGGCCATCCACTCACACCTGCTTGTCCTCCAAATGATTAAACACCAGGCTCCAGCTTCACCTTCACACGTGCTTGTTGTAATCTAGAAACTGCATTCTATATATTTACTCCTAAAGTTCCGTTTTGTGATTGTTTTCGTTACACACAATTTAGAGTTTAACTTATGATTTCATGAGTTTAAATTTGTTTGTCTCATCTGTGTTTGTGTGTCACTCAACCTGCAGCCGCCAGGTCCCAGTGAATGGAAACCATCATGGCACGTGTCGCACTTCTCCCCCGTCACGCCAACTCGACAAACACACCTTCCCTTTTCATCACACTGCAGACTCTCTGATCCTGCAGGGGAAACAGACGGATCGAGCATGAAAGACAACACAAACAAAAAACAATTAAAAACAAAACTAAAACTAAAACAAAAAAAAAACAATGGAAAAAAGGAAAGTGGACTTAAAAGAAGTAAAACAATCTATAAAGATTATTAGTAATTACACAAAATGGATCAATACAACATTAATAATTTGTCACAGTGGGGGTTAGGGGAGTCACTTCTCATTGAATTTCTTATCACAACCCTCAAAGAAAAGCTTGGAAGTGTGGTATATAACCTTGCAGTCACACTGTAGCTGATGTGTGTGGCTTTAGTTAATGGATGAAGAAAGAGCAGCTGGGGCAGAAGGAGGAGAGTAAAGGAAGCCTGATGGAGTCAGCTTTAACATAGGATCAATATAATGGACTCCAACAGCTCTGTAAAATCACCTTACTGTATTTATACATGAGAGGGTGGGGGTAACAACATCACTTAGAACATTCGTCCCCCCCCTACTGTTGTTTTCTTTATCATGATGAAAACAGATAAATATTAATTGTCTCTCCGACAAAAAAAAAAAAAAAAAAATCCCACAATGCCTAATGAGCGCCTAACTCATTTGTTTTTACTTAGGTCCAATTAGAGCAACACACTTGAGTGAAATCATGAATTTTTTTCCTTCTTATCTTCTAACAATGGAGTGATTATAAATCTGATTGGCTGTTTAATGAGATTGTATGAATTATGAATTTAAAACTATTTTGGCAAGGTTTAACCACAGTAAAAAAAAAGTTTTAAAATATTATTATTCGTCACCAATGATAATAAAACTTGTAGTCATAATGTTATGAAACCTTTAAAGGGCCAATACTATGTGTCTCTCAGGCATACAGTTCAATTATATACTATAATAAAGTAACTATGTCACTTTCAGTTGTTATGAAAATGCTGTTTATATGTATAAATCAAAAATAAATTTGACTTTGCATCATAGCCATTTCTAAATGCGGTGAAATTGGCCTCTGTCTCTTTAAAAACCTCCTACTGCTTCTGTCACACCCATTTCTGCACGTCATCACAACAATGCTTCATACTGTTTACAACCTGGTGTGTTGTAGCCTATTTGTTTTAATAATAACAGAAAAGCATCATCGTTATACAATATCAGTTTTGGAAAATGGCAACTCAGGATACAATTGGACCCTATCGTGAGACTTGGAAAGTATGTTTTATGAAGAACAAGAGCGATTACAGAGACAATATTTCAGGTTGGTAATATATTATCCTCACATACACACACATCAATGTTAAGCTAATTTATTTGTTAATAAAATAGGGTGTAATCCAGCTAAAGAACACAAACTGTAATAAAGTTACAAAAGCTAACCGTAGATAGAACAGAACAAAGAGTGATGCGAACAAAACAACATAAGTTGCTTCTCAGCTTACCTGGGCAGATGACAACAGTGTTTGCATACTTCTGAGTGTTGGTATTACATTGTCTTTTAGTAATAATCTTGTTATTAGTCCACTGTTAAACTCCCTTTTGTTCTGAAAATTATCATCCATAAAGTGGCTTGCACAAATATTAATTTTAAAAATTTTTTCAGAGGGTTACTTCCAAAAATGAAATCAAACCATTTTTTAACAAACATGTTATCCACCATAGCTTCTGAAAATACATTTCCTTAAAGGCATTTTTTAAATTAAAAAATGACTGGACTGAGAAGTGATACGAGCTCAGCAGACATGGTTTATTTGTTTGCTAATTGTTGCTGCCGATAGCCTGCAGGAGTTGAGGGGGGAGGTTTGCTCTGTGAGGAGGAAGCTCAGCTTGGAGACACACCCCAGAGGAGGAGCTGCTCCTCATAGGCACTTCAAGGGCCAACCAGCCATTTTTGATCTCCTGCATGACTGCCTCAGAACAGCACAGGGTTTCTCAAGCATGCATGAATGTGTCAAAGCAATATTCAGAGTATATTTTTGATGAAGGGATGATGTTATAGCATGATATAAAGCTCAAAAAAGTTGATTTTTTGTAAAACTATGATTACATTTTCAGAATTAAGGGTCTTAATTTATTGAGTCTTCTAACACTAGACTCCTAAAATTCATCAGCTCTGCATGGCCATTCACTGGCTTTTTATATGGCATGTGTAATGTATTTTGGATTGCGTTTGTGTCGAGCGCTTGTAGCCCGACCCTTTTTGGCTCTCGATACTTGCCGTACCGTGGTAGTGTTCTCGCGCCATTCTGCTACAATAATAAAGGAGTGTAAAAGCTATCTGCTTTGGCTTTCATCTTGTGTTGAGCTTCCTCGTTGTACTCGGAGATATTACAGCATGAAAGACATTTTTGCATAAATTGAAAAAGTTTCATTTGAAGTCCTGTGTTTTTATGGCCGCCTGTGTTTATCATCTTACTATTTATTGTTTTGTGCACAGCCAAATATTTTTGTTTTTAAATGTGTTATATGAATAACTTTTATTTGATTCAGTAATTACGTTCAGTCGTTACTGAAATATTTAGCTTCAAAATGGAACTACAATTAGTTATGAGAATTATTTGCCAAAGCTACAGTCAAGCCAATAGACACACGGGCTAAAGCATTATGCTTTTAGCAGTGGGCGATAAACAATAGATAACATTGCTACGTTACGTATTTGTATCAAGACAATTTTAGACTTGCTGCTAACCGTCGACAGAGCAGTTGCAGGGTAGGCAGGGCTCTTCTGGGATTTCCCTGTGGTAGTTGTTTTTGCAGCGCTCACAATGAGGCCCGTCAGTGTTGTCTCTGCAGTTCACACAGCGCCCCCCACTGCCGGTGCTCCTGTACTGCTCTACGTCGAACACACACTCGTCCGATTTCCCACTGCAGTTGCACCCTGAGAAAGAAAAACACAAGAAGAGGTTAAAAGACAGGTGTGTTTTGGAAAGTAGTACATAAAAAAGGTAGAATTAGACAAAAACGGGGTTTAATTAAAGAAAAAAAAAGCAGAAATAGACAAAAGTCTAGAGACACATTGAGGGGCCTACAGTAAGTGTGAGAGATTATGTGTTCTGGGATTGGATTGTAATTTAGAGCCTCGTTGCTAATCTCATTTCACACAGGTCTAATGAGGAGCCAATCGGCTGTCAGGGGGCACTTAGATAACAGTAATTCATGTTTACACACGAACAAATTACCCAGCCGATAACGCACCATCAAAGCCCTCATACCCCTCATATCAAATCCCTCTTTAGTTTGCCAGTTACCCTGAGGGGGGACTTAGGTGAAATTGGCCATTTTATTATGATTCAAGCTCTCTGTTGAGCTCAAAATAACCATATGATAACTCTTTCCTTTTTAATGAGGAGTCCCAGCAGTATTCACCTTAATTAATCAGTTTGTTTTAAAACCCAACTAAGAGCTTCATGAAAAAAAAGTCAAATAGTTGTAATTGTACTTTATAAATGAACTAAATTGCACAAGTAAACACTTTCAGTCCTACAGAGACTTGCATGCTATATATTTTCTTGTAAGTGCTGTAAATTATATTTATATAAATAACTTTTTATAGTCCTTTAAAATGTACAATAATATAAGATTATTAGATGTGTGAGAATAAGTAAGATGCAATCACAAACAGCAATGTACCTCTTCTCTTTTCATTTGCTTTTGATTATAGAGTTAGTTATAAGAGCAAAACTTTGGGTCCATCCAGAACACAGTACAGCGAAAACATGTCTTTCAAGGAAACTGAAATTCCTCGCAGCGTTATGTTTATTTTAAGTAATGTCTGCAGTAAGAGATAAATAAAATATATTCTGCCAGCTCATGATACACAAACCACATGACATTTCAGCTAGTCTGAGATCATTAATAGGTAAAACTGCCAGCTGACACAAACAACAACAGAAGACCACTCTGTCAGCTCAAATACAGGCATACCTATGACAAAACAGAAGTAGGAACTATTAAATTGTGCAAAAAAAAGTAGACAGATATGGTATTACATGATTTTTTGCATTACCAGTGTTTGACTATTATAAATATACATCACCACCAATATACAGTATGTTGTCTTACATCACAAAAATGAAGGAAAAAAAGTACAGACTTAACATTTCAGTGTGGATCTTGTACTTCTAATACCAAACATAGGATTCAGTCCAAGTTAATATTTTTAAATAATAATTAAAAATAGTCGGGCAAAAACCAAATACACATTTTTTATACTACCCTATAATTAATAAGGATGTCCCAATCCAATATTGATATTTGATATTGGTTTGATTTTAGCCTACAAACGAGTATCAGAATATATCGGCCTGCATCTATAATCTGTGATGTTAGTGCTCCGGCACAAGCTGTCCATTCCGGTAGTTTGCTTCAGCATTTCTATCCAGCAGTGCTTGGATCCAGCATGCAGAGACCACATGATCATAACAACAAGCTGTGCTAACAGTAGCAAGGTGTAGGAGTGGAGACAGCAGTGTGGCAGTACTTTTCATTAAAGGAGATCTGTTGTGCAAAATTCACTTTTTACTCCAATGTCATAGGACACGGGATCCTCCAGGCTGCAAGGCCTCTAAAATGCCAGCCTCAAGAAACAGTGACGAACAGGCGTTGGCCACCTCGGTACTAAGCATTGACCATAAACTAAATCTGCCATAACACATGTTGTTTATCCATGGAAATTCACTGTCAGAAAGTGGGAGAGTTCAGAATTCAAGATGGCAGCTACCCACTAGAAATTCATCAGTGAGTAAAACTTTATTAGTTTTACCTTTAATAATATTTCTGTATTATTTATTTCAGATTTAGTCAGTCGTGCACTTATAGTTCTTATCAGTGTTTAAAAGATGATGTGTTAAAACACCATTTAGTCAAAGTTAAACATGAAACATCTGCTTGTACTACTAACCATTTTTACGTATCTAAAAGGCTAAAATAAACACTGTGTTGGAAGGGTAGAGCTAACGTAAACAAAAAGTTAGGAGGATGTAGCCAACAGCATCTTATTTGCATAAACGTGTATTAAATCTAAAGAACATGTTTTGTATAGCCCACAGATAAATCCTAACTTGTTAAAGGAACCATAATAGGTCTTGTTTAAAGTCTGAAAAAGACGTTGCAGCCGAGTGCAAAACCTGACTGGTCATGCACAAGTTTTCCATGGCGGCACAGAACAGGAGAGTTTATTACTGGAGAACCAACCAAGCTTGACTCCCCACCCTGGTAGCAACAGAAGCTAAGTTCCTCTGTGCTTTGGCACGAGTGTCAAGAGTGCAAGGCTCTTTAGCGCAGCATCAGTTATCAGTAAGGAGCACAAGAGCAGGCTGACAGCTCAGCTTGTCAAAATGCTTAAAATGTTATTAAAAAAAAAGAATCTTCACATCATCCTCGGACTGCAGAAAGTGTAGCTGAGTAAGACGAGGTAGCCATTAATCTACTTAATTATTATTATTTGTCTTTTGCTTTTGTTATTAGAGGCTGCTCTAGCACTGCACCACAGCTGCCCCTAATACAGTGGAATACCACTGATGGTTGATGAGTTAGGTGTAGAATTATGTATAAATTGACTTTGGGTTTGGTTTGTTTAAGTACTGGGGGTGGTTAGGTTTCAGAAATGAATGGAAGTCCTAGTCCTAATAAAAAAATAAACATATATTTGTGTGTGTGTGTGATGTCTACCCTTTTCTAACAAAAATGTTACAATACCAATGACCTGCTTCAGTGGCAAAAATTGCAACATTAACAACAAACAAATGCAGAGAAACAATAAGTTAAACTTGGCAAAAGGTTCTTATAAGGACGAAGAGTTGATGATTTTCATTTGACATTGTTCACAATTTACTTTGAAATAAACTATTTAAAGTTATGACTGAAGTCTAATAATAAAATGACCAGAACAACAGACTTGGACAAAAAAGTAAAACAAAAAGTGTTAGTAGTGTGTTTGATACATATTTTCTGAATTTCATTTTAAAAAAAGTCCAGTGGTTTTAAAAAAAATCCTAACTGACAAGGTTGACGCCAAAAGTTAGGTTCAAAGTGTTATGCAAAAACTTAGTGTGATATAAACATTTAGGATGTGTTGAGGATGACTTTCAGGTCCTACCACACACACATACACACACAAACTTGTTTTTATATCCTTGTGGGGCCCATCCGTTAACTTCCATTTTTTGGGGGGGTAATTTTATATCCTAACCATGACCATTTACCCTAAAGTGAACCTCACAGGTGCCTACCTGACCCTAAAACTAACCTAAACTCAATTCACACCTTGTCCTGCATGTTTGAGAAATCCTGTAGTGTCCTAAGGCAGCAGGCAGGGGAGCAAAAACGACTGGTTGGGACTAGAACCGTCTTTTGGGACCAGCTCCTTCTCTGCGTTGTGTCTCCAAGCCGAGCTTCCTCATCACAGAACACACACCCCACCCCGCACCCCGCCCGTGGCTCCAGCAGGCTCTCAGCAGCAATAAAGCAAACAGCTGGTGAAACTGAAAGTGAAGGTGAAACTGTCTGCTGACCTCCCAATACTGCTGCATTTTCAGATTTAAAATACCTTTGAGGAAATGTATTTTCAGATGCCAAGTAAACTACTCCGAGCTCCCGTAACACATCGCGACCCCCACCCCAGCACACCCCCTGCCCGTGACCTGCAGTCTCGGCTGTGATGACGTTTCGAAATGGGCAGGACAGAAGTGGAAGGAGGTTCTTAAAGAGACAGAGGTCAATTTAAAGGTGTTTAGAAACAGAAATGATGAGAAGACAATTTTATTTTCTATTTAAACATAAAAACAGCATTCTAATAACAACTAAAGGTGACATAGATACTTTATTATGGTATAGAATTTAAATATAGGCCTGTGAAACACATAATATTGCCCCTTTAATATTTAAATTGTCTCTGTCTTGTCTTTCTAACAGATGGAATAAAAATAGAATCCGGACACTTATTTACACAAAAAAGTAGAGTTTTAGGCTTAATATGCACCTTCTGACAAACACCGATTCCCTTACTGTCACATCTGCAGCCCCGTTGGTCATACAGCAGTGCAACACAATCTGACACAGCTGTCCTCCTCCAAACACACAAAAAAGTTGCTGCCTGAGTCAGTTCTGATTGGCACTGGTGGGCCGCTAGTGCACAAATACGGCAATCTCAACTTGTCACCTCCCATCCACTCAATCTTTATCATTCCAGCCAGTGGTGCTGCTGCCGGAGCTGGTCAGGGGAGCTGACAGCCAGGCGGCAGCACTGTCAACAACAGCCCGAGCCTCTGTCGCATATGTCTTCTGGTGGTACAGATCCATGTAGGCTGTGACATTTCAGGAAATCTGCAGTAATTTAGCATGTCTGCTGGTGTACTGGGAGGAACATTTCATAGTCAGGAAAGCAGTATAATTAGATATTACAGTGTCCTATTTTTAACTGGGCAAGAATCCATTCCTTATGTTTTTGCCCATCTGTGATATCTGTGTGTGTGTGGCTGGTTTTTCCTACAAGGTGTGGAAAATATTCCCAAAAAAAGCAGCCTCGTGGGGACCAATGCAAATTACGGGTGGGGGGGTTAGGTTTAAGACAAAGGTTTAGGTTAGTTTTAGGGTCAGGTAAGAACCTGTGAAGTTAATTTTAGGGTAAATGGTCAGAGTTAGGATATAAAGTCTAAAAAAATTAATGGAAGTCAATGGAAGGTCCCCACAGGATTCAAAAACAAACGTGTGTGAGTGCGTGTATTTGTATATTTTACAAAATATCTACCAAACTACTGGCTTGACTCTAACAAAACTCAGAAAATAACAACTGGCTGACATCTACAACTGATGGAATTTGAAATAAATTAAATTTGTCATGTTCAGATTATCAGGAAAAAGATCAGATAAGGGAAAAAATGGCTCATATTTGCCTGCAGTGTGAACATAGCCTTTGTCTCTTTTCACCATTAAGAACCACTTAAAGCTGGGGTGAAAGACTATGGGGGAAATGGATTCATTCGAGGAATGCTAGGCCTTTAATTGAAAATTTGTACCAAGGAAAGGGTCTAGGTGGATTTTCTAAGATGGTTTACTGTTAGTCTGTGAGTATCAGGAGCTTCATTCACACCAGGCTGAAGTTTTTAAAAAAAATAGACATCTGAATCTTGATCTAGTAGGCTGCAGTGCACAAACCCTTCTGTGCAGAGATAAGTCCACAGGCGAGAGTTCTGTGGTAAAAAATAATAGGCACTTATCTCCATGGTTGTGAAAAAAAGATCTAGTTGGGTGAGTCATTGCTCAGCATTATTCTCAGCACATGTGCGTGCATGTGGGGTATAACAAAGAGAACTGCACCGACCCAAACAGTTGGAACACACAGTCAGGCATTTGGGTACCCGTGGTTTGCTTTAGGGACCATTTTGCTGATGATTTTATGCCACTGTACCCTCCCGCAAATAGGTGGTCTGAGCGATGATCTTTATTCACAGATGGAAAATTTCCCATTCTGATGGGAGTGGTGTTTTTCAGTGTAGCAAAAGCCCCGCTGCATTGTGTTAACGGTGGTGCTTGCAGACAATATTATTGTACGAGTCCCTCTCAAAAATTGATCCACTTCTGTTTTATTTTGCTGCGTGTTTTTCCTGATTTTTGACTAAAGCACATCTATTTTTTTATTATTTGTTGGCATAATTAAAGTGTTTACAGAATTGCACTAATCAACATCAGCAGAAGGAGCTGCAGATTATGGAACAACAGGGGCAACAGATGCCTCCAGGTCAATTTGTACTTCAGCCAAATTAAAGTACATATGGACCTGTTTGCCGAATACTTATTACCCATAGTTTTGGGCTACAAAACAAAGCCACATGTCACAGGTCTATTTTGGCAGCTGTCCCAATGGTGACAATTTATTGAGGTATAGTACTTTTAAAATGGAAATAAAAAGTAGATTAACACAGCCTCATATTCATCCATTCATTCATTGCCTAGCATGCATATTTTTTAAACCTTAACTGAGTGACTATGGGGATTGGAGACGTTTCTGTAGAAGAGAGATGTTCAAGGTGTATCTTTCTGGGCTGTGATCAGATGGCACTGTTGATGGAGGCCCTATCAGGAGATATCTTATAAGATTTGCTGTGGGTTCTCAGTTTTGTTGTAAGAGTCGCAGAGGTGCAGTCCTGTTGCTTGAGTTTTAAGCATGTTTGTTGTAACCTGTGCAGGATGCTGATAATGATATGTACATGTAGCAAGTGCATGGAACCAGTGGCGGCTGGTCAATAAGGGGTGCTAGGGCGCCGCCCCACCACTATTTTTGGTACATAAAAATATAAAAAATAATAAAATAACAAAATAAAATGTTATAAATGTTTCGAAAAAATATCGTATATGTTTTCTGATAAGTAAAATAAATTATTTAGAGGTATAGATGTGTAAACTTCCATTTTACTCATGAGCTTTTTCGTGTTAGTCACAAGCTGTTCGCCGCATAGATATGTATATAAATACTAGATAAGTCATACCCGCTGTTGGCCAATGGAGACCGGCATCCTCACACAGCGGCCATCTTGGGACGGGGAGCTGGCCCACTCTTAACATGTTGCCTGCAGTTGTGTTTATCACCCTCAGGGGGCAGTCATTGGCCAAACATCCCACTCACTCAACTATGTATGTGGTGGAAACGTAATTATTATATGAATGTCCATTATAAGTATGTAAATTCATTTCAAAATCCGATCCAAATTGACCAAATTATGCTTATTTAAATAAATACACCACACACATTCATATTAAGAGTGGGTGAGCTCTCTGTCCCAAAATGGCCGCTGTGTGAG
>JARVGW010000278.1:5611325-5630689 GCA_031762495.1 Anablepsoides rubrolineatus | reverse complement strand
ATTGACTGCAGCTGGGAGTGTGACGCGGTGATTGGATGGAGCAGGTGAGGTGGAGAGAGTCTTCCAGTCTGAATTTACGCCAGAGTCTTGCCTGGTCCTAGCCTTCCTACGCAGTTCCGCTCAATTCTCAATTCTAGTTTCCCTTCACTGCTCCGTCAGGGATTTCTTCCATAGACAAGGATTTTTTCAGAAGAATTTTGTTCGGGCCAATCAGAGAACAGAAGTTTTGAACAACAACATTGATTTTCTGCGCAGTGTCTGCTTGTAGTTTATTTTACCTGAGTCTGCTTGTGAGTTTAGCAATGGCAGTGGAGGAAGTGAATGAAGCCAGTCCGTGTTGATAAGGCTTCCAAATGAAATTAAATTTGTCTGACAAAGCAGCAGCTCTCATTTACAGCTGTCTTGTTTGGCTCAGTACTTCTCTCCTCTCAGTAGGGTTGCTTACAGGGCACGCAATTTTCGGTTAGCTTCTTAGCTTAGTGGAGCTGGTGTACATCACGACCAGCCGATCCAATCATTTTAAACTTCAGAGGCCACGCCTCCAACCAGTATTGCTTCTCTATAGCCGAGAGTCCAGACCCTTGTATGAAGCAAAGTGAAGGACAAGGGGCTGGTTTTAACCAGGTACAGGGTACTCCGGATTTTCAAATTATGACAATAGGATTATGTTTATCCTAAAGACAGCATATCAGCTATTATTAAGAAAAACAAAATCAGTCTTAAAAAGCACACTTACCCACTGAATAATTATATAGTTTAGGTTGTGTTCTTCAAAAGGAGACATGTTGCCAGTTTACCATTTCAACTCTACTCCTTTGTCTAAATTTGATTCTCTATTAAAGTTCTCACATTCGTCATCACACTCTGCCACAAACAGAGCAACACTTGGCATGATGGCTGTGAACCTGACATGCAAATATAACAATCCCAAATGTCACAATGCAGAAAAGAACTATTTAATCTGAGGTGTTGTTTTCATGATTCACACTAGACACATTACAATAAGGAAAGATGAGCTTTTTAGGATATTTTGCAGCAAAATTGAACATGAAAGATGTAAAAAAAGGCTTGTATTTAAACACAGCTGCACATACATACTGCACTTTCTTTTTAAATTTGAAGACAAAGAAATGTTCAGTCTTATCTAATTTTTTTTTAGTCCTATCAAAAAAATTATCTTTTTAGTGACATTTACTGAAACAAAATTCAAAGTTCAGTTTTGTTTGTTTTCAGATTAATTTTGAGAGTTCAAAATCAAGCATCTCTGGTATTTGACTTTCCCGATGCTAATAGTGATAAGAAAACATCTCTTTTAAAAAATGAGATTTTTATTATTGCCCCAAATGATTAAAATGGCTTTTTAAAGGTTGCGAATTTGAGATTTAATCTTTTCTGTATTCATAACATTTACGCGTTCTTTTCAGATTTACTTTTCCCAGCACTCATTTAACATCTTACCTGTCTGTCTGTCCTTTTTTTTTTTCTTTTTTTGGTTCCTGTTCTAGTTCCTCCTTCAGCCTTTCTGGAGCCTGACACCGGAGCTCAGGATTTACCAGTCGATCTTTGATCCAACTCTTCTTTTTGCTCACAAGCTCCAAGTCGTGACCAAAATGATGAAACTGGAGATACAAGGCATTGAAATTAGTTTTCTTTGCAGGGATAGGCATTGGAGCAAAAGATTCTCTGCTAACCTCTCTAAGCTCCTAATATCTGCTTTACAACAGTTGCTTTTTTATGTTGAATGGAGCCTGCTAAGGTGGTGAGGGCATCTGATTATTATGTCTCCCTGAAGCTGCCCTGCAGAGGGATTCTGGGCACGTCTGACTCAGAAGAAGCACAGAAGACCTAGTATAGATTTATTTTAACGAGTAAAAAAGTCCCTCAGTTTCACCCTTGAAGAACCTTTAACCAGACAGAGGACGCTCTGGCTTTTTAGTTGGCTGGAAGAAATCTGACTGAATGGGTGGACTGACCCTAAAAATGTAAAAACAGATATTTCCACCACTTCCATTAACACCTTTAAAAACTGCCTTAAATAAACAATATGGCAGGATTAAGAAGGTATCTGATCATTGATATTGTTAATTGATTGCATTTCATCTTTTTAAGACATGTTTCTTACTCAAGAAAAAAATTCAATGTTCTAAAGAAGTATTTTGTGTAAAAAATTTGAACAATCAACATCTTACATGTTGTAGATAGCTCTTTTAAAAACCTTAGTTTGGAGTAGGGGTGATGATAGCAGTTTTCCCCAAACCAAAATTTCTTAAATCTGGCAAATGTTTAATTTAAATCAGTGGCCTGTTGATACTGGTCTCAGCATTGGTTTCAGAGTATCAGGTCCTTTTGTATAAGTACAGAAAATACTGTCATCAGGATGATACTGATACCAGTATCTGATACCAAAACCCAATACTGATACCAGTAAAATTGTAGTAGTTTATGCAAATGCTGTTTTAAAAACATTTACATTGCCGTCAGTCTTATTTCACACAGTCTTTTGATCTGGTTTTACCTAAAATTGTATGCTATTTTGCAGTCCACCAGCGCTTAGTAGCAACATTTCCAGAGCAGCCTGAGGCACCTTTGACCAGTTTTATGAAATCCCTGCCAGAATAACAGTGGACTGCAACATTTATGTCAATGTTTCTTAACTAGTATTGAGTTTAGTTTAGTAAATTTATTCATTTTCATTTTAAAACAAAACAAAACAAATACTATCCATACAACAAATAATACCACTAACAAATAAAATGAAAGGTGTCAGAAAGAAGAAAATATCTTATTAACATCTGCCCCTTTTTTCCAAAAATAAAATAAAAAATAATTCATACAATTATGATCTTCAAATAACAAAACATAACAAAATTTAAACTCTTTCTCAAACAACAGTTCTTATGAATGCACATTTTACAAATTTATATTTCTTCAACAGTCTAACCTTTATCATTCTCTTAAATAAATTTATTGAACTAGCATTGTTATAATCACTTTCCAGATTATTCCACAATCTTATTCCTTGTATTGAAGTACATCGGTCCTTCAGATTTGTTCGAATTTTAGGCTTTACAAACAATTGCTTACTCTCTTAACAAAATTTAATTGGATATTTAAATGTAATAAATTTTATGAGCCTTATACATAATCTGCAAAATATTATAATCAACCAATTCATAATATTTCAATAATTTCAACTGATAAAATAATATATTTGATGGGTGACTGTAGTGTTTTCTGGTGATAATTCTTACGGCTCTTTTCTGTAAAATAAAGATGGGATTTGTAATTGTTTTACATGCTTTACCTCAGACTTCAATACAATAAATCAAGTGTGGAACAATTATTACATTATATAACAAAAACAAAGCTTTATCATTAAAAAACTCCTTTACTTTGTATAGTACTGCAATTGATTAGGCTATTTTCTTTCTTAAATAAATTATGTGAGATTTCCATGTCAACATTTCATCAATAATCACACCCAAAAACTTCACCTCATTGACTCTACAAATCATCATCAACTCTAAATGGAACGTCAACAGTTCTCTTTCTATTACTGACTATCATGTAGTTAGTTTTATCCAAATTTAATGATAATTTAATTAGTTTAAACCAAGTTTGTATTTTAACAAATTCTGTCTGCATCGTTTCCAACAGCTGTTCTATATCTTTTCCCAAACAAAAAAATTTTGTATCATTTGCAAACAATACACATCTAAAATGTCCTGACACATTTACCAATGTCGTAATATTACGACTTTAATCTCGTAATATTACGACTTTAAATTCATATTATTACGACTTTATTTTTATACGACTTTAATCTTGTAATTCAAAAAAAAAAAAAAGCTTGTTATGTGGCCCTAATACTCCGTCTTAAATTACCTGGCACATTAAATAAAAAAATATGTTTTCATACAAAGTTTAAAGCTGATATCTCCACATGTTCAACTTTGTACCAAATGATTGTTGTTCTGTTAGATTATTAAAACCTATTTATTGTTAAGAATCTCTCTCAGAGATCGACCAGACTCTACAGCAGGGATCATCTGTTACGGTCCTCGAGGTCCACAGTCCTGCATGTTTTACTTTTTTCCCTTCTCTAACACACCTGATTCAGTCAATGAATTACCTCTTCCAAGTTCTGCAGAAGCCTGATAATCATCTATTCATTCAAATCAGGTGTGTTGGAGCAGAGAAACAAGAAAAACATGCAGAGCTGCGGACCTTGAGGACCGGAATTGATGATCCAGACTCTACAGAACAGGGCCAAGTTCACAAGAACTACTGAGGGATGTTAGCAAAGAAGAAGAGTACACATGGCAAATATTTTTTGAGTTTCTGCTCACAGTATTTTGATTTTCCAAGTTTTATTGGATTCTGTTATAACACCTAAGGCTCTTTTATTTATTTGTGCCTATGCCGTTTACCCAATGAATTTTACTTTTCATTTAAAAAAGACTGAAATAGGAAACTGATTCCACTCAGTTGATATATTTTACAATGTCTTCAATAAAAAAAATTAAAAAAGGTGATCAAATCAACCCAAAATGATAATCTGAGTATTATTTCTAATTCCTGAGGTATGAGGCAGCTGTCCTTGTTTTTAGTTTAAATATTTCTTTGATAGAAAACTGATTCACAATCTGCACTGCTGGCTTCATCTCAACAACACTCACAGGCTTTTGTGTAATATTTTCCACATTTAATCTCTAAGATGACAAAAAAATGCTGAACTACTTTTTCGAGATTGAACCATTTTACAAAATTGAAACCCAAAAATGTTTACAAGCATTATCCTGAACTATTTGAAAAATGTTTTTCTACACACAGCATTCTGTATCTGTGAAATTCTTCCTTTCATGTGGCATTTATGTGGCAGAAAAGTAAAATTTTTGATTAATCTAAAACCTTCTTCCAAAAACAAACCAAATAAATATTTTATTATTCTTTCCTGTTCATGTATGGCTCCAGTTTGAAACATTTTTTGTCAATAGCCTTCGACAAAGACCCAAACAACCAAGAAGAAGGCAGGAAAAGTTATTTGCATGCGAGTTCAACTAGCATAAGTAGAGCCGTTAAGTTGATCTGAGTAAGCTTTTTGGAAGAGAAAAATAAAACGTGCCTTCAAAAAATAAATAAAGAAATAAAAAGGGAAGAAGTGCAGTCGTTTTAAGTAAAAGAACGAAAAAAGAAAACCATGACCTGGATGGTGTAAAATCTATACCAACAATAGCACTTAAATTACAGTTTACAATACTTTTATCAACTTCTTGAAAAAAAAGTCACCTTATTTTATTTTTCCCTTCATGAATCATTTTAATTTCCTCTCAGAGTTACCACTCATCTTCCTGTGGTATTGTGTGAAGCTGATTCACCATGCATGTTGGAGCCTCTGACCCAGAGCGAAGAATGAAGATGAAAAAAATTGTAGTAAGTGCCTAAAAAAGTTGATTTTGCATTTGTCCCATTTAAAGCCTTAGTGTAGTTAAAGATAGTTAATTATTTATTTTTTTCCCATTAATTTTAGTAGTGTAGTAAACAATTTAGTGTGAACTAGAATTTGAAGAAGGTAATTTATTGTGCATGAGTAAAGGTCAATAACTTGATGCATGTTTTGAACCTTAAATAAACAAACTCTCTAAAATTTAGGGTTAACCCTAACCCTATGAGGCTGTGAAGTTTTCTGTGGAGCTAACAGGTGAGAGCCAGTGAATGGAGTTTGTAGAAGTGAATTTTAGAATTTAAAATTTTCATTAAAACTGGAATTTAAATTCATTGAAGAATCTAATACACTTGAAAACCTTCTTTTTTTTAGTTCATAATTTAGTAACCATACCATGAATTATTTTTTAGGGGATGTGAATATAAAAATAAAAACAAAAACATGCCAATTCATGCATATGTAATGCATGATTTTTCCACATAATTTGCATTGATAAAGCCTAATCCTTTTGCAAGCAGGCTTGCATCTTAAATAGTCTGCTTAAAAGTAAAAGCTTAAAATCTGTAGTAACGTAGGTATGTAGGGGGAAAAGTGAATGACTCATCTTGTGTCATTGCTGCTGTGTAGCTTTTCTTATTAACAGTGCCTGCTGTTTAGGGGGAGAACTACAAAAGGTGCAGATATGAACAGCAGCAAACACTGACAGCCTTTCAGCACTACTGGTGACATAGTTACAGTACAGCTCAGTTTGCTCCCCCATCATCATGTGGATCAACTGATATTCCAACAGGAAAATCCTAAAGTAGGGCAATTAAGCTGAATTCAGATGGGACTGAAAGGGGCTCACTAATGGACAGTTTTGTGTGCTATCATCTGATTAGCCACAAGTTGTTCCAATGTTATTATTTGTGAGTCATTTTTGAGCATAAAGCCAGTTTTTGAGCAGTGATGCTTAGTTAAGAAAATCAGTCTCATTAAATGATGTAGAATCAGTTATTGATTTTATTCAGCTGTGTCACACTAAATGTCAGAGCTGGAGGATTGAACCAAAGAACAGCTGGATACAGAGAGCTCAAAAAACAAACAAAAAAACTTATTATAAAATGCAAAAAGATAAAATAAAATGAAAAATACTGACATAGCAGAACATTAAAAACAGAGTTATCTCAGAGAAAACCAGAAGCATGAGAAAACCATAAGGGAGACTGCCGCTATACCATCTCATCAACAATGCTAAGTTGATGTTAAGATGGAGATATAAGAACAGTGCTGATGAAGTAAGTGAGAAAACCTGTGCTGAGTGCAAAACAGGAACAGGTGAGAGTGGGCGGGGCAGGCTGACAAACCACAGGAGCTGAAGTGAGAAGTGAACTGCTAGCAATAAAACACAAAAAAACATAAACAAAAAACACAGATCCTGATAACTTTTGTGTTGAATTGTAAAGTATAATTAATTTTCATTTGGGACCGTTAAAAATTTGTCATTCTTTTTCCAGATTGGAATGATTGTTTAAAATTATTGCTTGTTATTTTAAATAAATAATTTTGGGGGTGAATTTATTGTGGATTTACCTTTCTGTCTACACACTGTCAAACATACAGGCTCAAATACGTACACACATTTAGCTAAATCTTTTTATAAGTTGTGCTGAAGGTTTTAGAATGTCCTAACATGACAATGCCAATAAATGTTAACTTATCTTTATGGATCAGGATGGACTGCAGCCAATAGTTTCCCTTTGTCAGGTAAAAAAGATAATACGTATTGGATCGACCAAAACTCAGAACAAAATCCAAGGGATTCAGTGAAAACCAATAAAGGATCACTTTAGGCTAATATAAATTGGGAAATATTTATTTATTTATTTATTTATTTATTTATTTATTTATTTATTTAAGAAGACCCAATCAATCCAGGAACCACCAATTAAGTAAATTTCATACTGCAGTAAACTAAAGGTGATGATCATAAAAAATAAAAAAATAAAAATGCCTCCTGGGAAAATGATTTATGGTCAAACAAGTGATATATTGAGCTTTTTAACCACAGTGAAAATGAGTGTATGTCTGAAGAACTCAAGGTGAAGCTTCACAACCCAAGAACAGCTGTACTACCAGTCCGGAATGGTGGAGTTTTTCTCCGAGTTCAGTTTTCAACCAGTGGTAGATTAAACAAAGTTGATGGAATAACAGAGGTGAGGTGAGGTGAGGTGAGGTAGGTAGGTAAAGTTTATTCATAAAGCGCTTTTCACAGACATAGAATCACAAAGTGCTGTACAATAGGAAACACACTTAATAAACATAAAACCAACATAAGAAAAACAATCAAATCAAGAGATAAAAGCCTGGGAAAATAAAAAATGTTTTTAGTTGCTTATTAAAAACCTCCACAGAGTCAGCAAAAAGAAGCTGCAAGGGCAAACTGTTCCACAGCCTTGGGGGCCACTGACTGGAAGGCCCGGTCCCCTTTAGTTTTTAACCGTGTTTGTGGAACAACCAGGAGATTCAGAGTCTCAGAACGAAGACAACAAGCAACAGAATATTTTGTTACAAGCTGACAACAGTAGTCATGGGCCTGGCCATGTAATGCTCTGTACGTCAGCACAAGTACCTTAAACTAAATTCTACAATCAACTGGAAAACAATGTAATGAATATAGAACAGGAGTGATATGACAGAAGTGAAGGGAAGTCTGGC
Organism: Anablepsoides rubrolineatus; assembly: GCA_031762495.1. Classification (NCBI taxonomy): domain Eukaryota; kingdom Metazoa; phylum Chordata; class Actinopteri; order Cyprinodontiformes; family Rivulidae; genus Anablepsoides; species Anablepsoides rubrolineatus. The sequence continues at coordinate 5,622,546 of JARVGW010000278.1, read as the reverse complement.
TGCTGCGTTCTGAATTAATTGCAAACGTGAAATTGTGGATTTATCCAGACGGTTAAAAGGAGCATTGCAGTAGTCCAGACGAGATGAGACAAAACCATGAATGATTTTTCTAGATCAACTCTGGAGACCATAAGTCTAATCTTAGAAATGTTTCTTAAATGAAAGAAACAAGAACGGGAAACAGCCTTAATATGTGAGTCGAAACCTAACGTAGAATCAAATGTGACACTTAAGTTTTTTAACTTTGATTTTACTAACGAGCAGAAGGATGCAATTTTCTGGCTAATATTTTGACTCAAGTGACTTGGAGCAATAATCATAGTGTCTGTGTTACTGGGGTTAAAAAAAACAAGAAGTTGGAAATGGTAGCAGGTTCTTAAAGAGACAGAGGCCAATTTCAAGCTGTTTAGATAGATTATGATGTAAAGTCAAATTTATTATTATTATTATTATACAGCTTTTTCATAACAACTAAGTGTAACATTTGACTGTATAAAAATGAAGTGCCTGGAAAACATAATGCCCTCCTTTTAAAAAACTGGACCATGCTGAGAAACATCCTATCAAAAGAATGACTTAAATAAATCATTAAAAGCTCCACAGTAAGATCTCTTTCATGCCCATGATGTATGCATATAAACTTCTGACCACAACTGTGTCTCTGTTTAATTTGTTGTCTGTAACTTTTTGATGTTCCTCTTTACCCCCTTCTTTGTGCATCTCATCGTGTAGAATTTAGTCATATCTTTGTGTACGGTGCTCTGCTATTAAAATAACCTGTCATACTCTGTTTAAAGAAAAGACACAAGACAGAGCAATAATGGCTTTTTTGCACTTCATTTCTCATCTTCTTTTTGAGCTCATTCAGCTACACATTCATCATACAGACTTCAAATTCTCACTGCAGCATACAAAACACAATTTCTCTTTTTAAAAAGGGAATAACAGCAAAACTGACAAGTTATGCTGTTCTTTATCAGAAGATCTTTGCAAATGTGGATGCATGGATACAGCTCACGCAGAACATATGGAGCTCAGTATATGAATTTGCATGGGGGAGGGTACAATGTTCTTGCATACCAGCATACACTTAAACAAGTCACATGGGGATGATTAATGAGTCATTTCATATTTAGCCATAATCACCCATTTGTCTTTTTGTAGCATGATAAAAAATAAAGTATTTTGTTTGCAGGATGCTGTCAAATGTTAGAAGTTTATCCATATCTTTTCATGTAAATTATACTTTATGAATGAATAATAATGAACAGTGTTGTAGGTTATCTGTAGGTTGTATTTGGGAATACAATGTGCATTTGTTCATCCTTGTGTATTGTGTTTTCTGTTAGGAGACCGTTTCTTGAACTATTTTTCATGCAACGAGGTGGGAAATGTGTTTCACATAGACAGAGAGCAGAATTTGTCGTTTTAATCAGCAACGCTCACCTATTGAGAGGATTATGGGTGTTGCAATCATTCAGAGAGCCATGTTTAAATTTGCAGGTGTGCATGTGTGAGTAAATGTGTGTGAATTGTCAAAGATATGACAAAATGGAAAACAAAATAACTGTGATTTTACAGAAGGGGACAAAATGTTAACTGTTAGGTAATGATAACGCAATGGTTTCAAAATCAATAACTCAAAATCATAACCTGAGGTACTATACAATTAAGAATATTAAAAAGAGGTCAACAGCATTTGTTAAAAAATATACAACTAGCAATTGTTGATACATTATTTAGAAATTTAAGATATAGTGATATGTTAAAGAAAAGTATTTTTCTCGTCAAAAAATGTTAGTTACTTATCAGTTTAAGGAATAGACTTATCAATAGTTTGTATTTATATTATTTTTTATGTTCTCATTATCTGTTTAACACATATTTGGAGTTCAAAACAAGATGTGAATTATAGTTCACAAATTCATTTTAAACTAATAAAAACTAAGAAACTTCAAAACTAGCTTTATTTTGTGTTCATTTCATAAGCAAAATGCTCAAACATAACATGAGCTAATAAATGGCCATTTATTGTTAGCTAATGGTAAACCAGCCATTAGTTTTTTATTTACCTGTTATTGGATATTTTACTATATATGATCAGGAGTTCATCATTAGACAGTGAACACTAATCAATCATTATCTAATGTTATCTTCTGAACAATATGTGATAATCATTGGGTAAGGATTGCCTAACAGTCCCTAATCATTACCTATTCATTGAATGCTCAACATTTATGATCAGGATTATATCATTAGTTAGAGATTAACCAACCACAACTAAGACAACTATTTCCTAATGATTAATTAATACCTTACTGTTTAACAAGATATGAAAGAGTTTGTCATCAGAGTATGGTTCAATTAACAATAATTAACCAAAATAATAATAATAAGTAGGTCCTCTGGATGGTTTCTTCTTTAATGAAACATTTTGTCTCTCCTCCAAGAGATTTCTTCAGTCTGAGGAGTTTCAGGTAAACTCAGACTTATAAGCTTTGCCTCCACATTGTGGATAAACAGGTTTAACGATGACAATCAAAACTCTTTTTTCACATGCCAAAGTGGACCCTCAGCCTAACAATAGAACGTTAGTGTCCTGATTATCCCTATTGTTCACAGAGGATCATGTGCACTATCACCTGTGTAATACCTGTCCTGTTAAATAACCTAATCTTCATCATGTCTAATTAGCTGGTTAGTTTCTTGTTGTTGGTTCCCATGCAACGGAGTACTTTTTTATGGCCCATCTTGCAACATTTTTATTGTTTTTTCCAGTTGCCAATTTCATAAACCAAGTAAATAAGAAACAAACAGCTATTAATTGATAATTTTTATTAACTAAATTAGTAGTGGTTTTTGATTCAGCTCTTCATGGAACTTAATCCATCTGATCTCTGGTGAACTGTGATGATTGAAATGAGACAAACCCAAATGTATTCTTGGAGTTTATATTTTCAATATTGATATGTTCGCTTTTTGACTTGTTTGAATTGAATTAACCTGGGGAAAAGCTTAGGAGGTGAGCTGGCTGATATTAAAGCCCTAGCCTTAGATCAACAGATCTGGGAGGCTTCAAGGAGAGGGGAGTAGCGCACGTCCCCTTATACAGAAAGTGACCTAAGGCAAGAGAATTTGGCTGAGGCAATAAGGTAGAAAATCTAATATGGTGGCATGGGTTGTCCCACTGGGCTATGCTCCTTCAAACAGCAACGCTTGGCCATTCGATCTGTGTGGGCCTCCTCTTTATTCCCTTTTCCATATTCTCTTCACTCTCTTTCCTTTCTACCTTTAACTCTTCTTTTCCTCACAATAAGGCTAAGACACTCAAGCACATACCTGCACACAAATGCTGTAACAAATATTAGTTGATAAGCTGACTCAATCCATGGCTCTAACCTTGTTGCAGACTTTATTGGGCAGCTTTGCAGAAGAAGTAACCTTGTTTTGCCTGAAGGAAATACAGAGTCAGCTATTTGTGTGGCTACTTACACACTTCAGACACCCTCCTGTCTTTAGAACACTGTCCACCCCCACATTTCCCAACCATTAGTTTTGCCAATACAGTATTTCCTCAAACAAATGCTACTGTGCAAAGCATGACAGCAAAAGAACACACAGCATTTTGCAAAATATAGCCAAGTCATTTTCTCAAAGCTGATTAACATTTAACAAAATACAACAAAACGAAAACACATGAAAGGGACTAATTACCATTTTACACAACACAATGACATTTACATGGAAACTGTAAGGACAACAGTTTTTGCATGTGACTGGACAGAACCCAAATATGTAAAGAAAACAATAAAGCCCCGTGTCATGCTGATGTTTACCACTTTATTATGTTCCTGAAACATGAATAGGGAAAGTTTTTTTAATTTATTTTTGTTTGTTTTTTAGGGGTAGGGAATGGGTGTTGCATTAAAGGATTTTTCACCTTTTTTTTTACCCAACAACAGCTGACAGAGAGGTCTCTAACGTTGAAATATTTGGGCTATACCTAAAAATTGAGCCTATTTGGAATTTTGGTCCAATGTTATCTTCGTTTTCAGCATGTTGCTTTATGCATATAGGTCCCATCAGAGCTGCCACTTTACAGTACAGGAGCCAGGCAGACGAGCTTGAAAAGGTCAACCATGGCTGAAAGATCGACAACCTTTTGGAAAATGACCGAGATAATGGATGTTACCATAAAGACAAGATCGATTTTAGTGCCAACCTTCAAGTTTTGTCTATATTTAGCCTGCATGTCTGTTTTTGATGCACTTTGGAAGCCTGAGTGTTGTAATGAAGATTTTGGTGAAAAGGGGTGTGTATTTAAGTGCAAATGTTTTCCTCAGAATGCAATCTTTGGAAACAATAGAATTTTATTCTTTATTGTTAAAAACTAACCTTTTTAGTCAATGAGAGCATTACCTCTGTAGGTCATCTGCAAAAACTCAACATGTATCTATTTTTGCAATTTTTGTCAATCTACAAAGTTCACAACATCCTTAGTTTCGAATAAATTACCATAAACAGACTACATTTTCTCAATTATTTTTATTTACGACTATACATATACACAGAATAGTATACAAACAAAATATGTGGATTTTATTTGGAAGCTTATATCATACCCATGTATTTTCAATTGTTTCAAGGCCATCTTCCACAGAATGAATTGTTTTGGTCTGACTTCTGCATTTATCACCGGCTTTTAGTGACATTTGATACCACCAATATCCCTTCTCGATTCTGATACAGTGTAATCCTCAGGCTGGTATTGGCATCCTGAGCCCATATATAAATACTATGTGCAAATACATCTAACGTGTGTGGTAAATCTAAAAATAGTGTGTTTGAATGCGTTTCAAATCTCGGTTCATAAAAAACACAAAACATCAGAGTAATTTATTTGTTCATTTGAAACTCAGAAGTATGTGAAAGTAGCATCCTTCGTTACAATATAACTGTGCTAATACAACAGGAAAAACAGAACAAAATCCTACAAAATATGTGAAAATTGTGCTTGTGAAACCTGTGTCTTAATTTATGTTACATGAACATATTAACAGAAATATATGTGCCACTGCGCTTGTGAACTACGCACTTATACAAGTGGAAGAGAAAGTTAATTCCTTCAAGCGCTTTTGATTTAGACAAGATTTCAATAGTTTAGTTATTTTCCTCTCTCTTCTTGTAATATACATTACCTGAAATGACTGAAGTATTAAATATTATTATTTTGATTGTAGTATCAATACTACAGCCTAAAGTTCTGGTATCGGTGTTGAGATATTTGATTTGGGTCCTCAAGTTGGATGTAAACATATTGTTTTAGTTAAACGTGCTAGTCCACCTTTATTGGGCATGCTGTGTGAGAAGAAGTGAGATCGTGAGTCTTAATGTTTTTTCATCCGTGTGTTTTCTGTCATTCTGTTAAAATAAAGAGTGGAGATGAATAGAAAATATGTCAAACTCTTCTGATTCTTTTGAGTTCATCACTGTTGATGATGCCCTGCTCAACAATCGCTGGTATCGGTACTACAATATCAATCTGCACATGACTATTAGCTCTGTTGTGCAATCATTCATGCCTCTCAGAGCACGTCTGGGCTTTGCAGCAGAGTGGAGTGGATGCAGTGTAAACCACAAATAGTAGGCCACAAATGGCAGCAAAGTGCAGAGCTGCAAGTTGTGTAAATCTGGTTAGTTTTAATGAAGTTATGAACAATTCTTGTTCTAAAATGATTTTGACTCAATAGGTAATAACCTCATTCAGAAGGTTATGCTTATGCTTATTAGGCAATTCCCACCAACAGGGGACCAGACCACCTTTCTTATAACTATCCCCCACTCTAAAAAAATATATGATGTTTTGTTTTTAATTGGTAATATGAACTTAAAAAAAGAATCTTTAGCATCCACATTATAATAAGGACTGTTATAATTAAAAGAACAACAACACTGGCCATAATTAAAGACCCAGCCTAATTGAACCCAATTTTATTTGAGGAAATAAATGTTAGAATTTAGGTCTACCTCCAAGTATAAATGTTTAGACATTTAGAGCCAAAAGCTTCAAATACAAACCTAACCTTTTGCTGGGATTGTCTTTCCTTTTCAGTTTCTATTTATTTGTTTTATTTCAGCTTGAATGTCACTATAACTTGTCTGAATGAAGCAGCTTACCAAATTATTCATATGTGGTTGTGAAACCAACTTCCCATCCATGTAGATGAGGGAATTACAAGCTTACTTCCATTTTTCTTCTTGCCACTCCCACTCTCTTCACTAACTTTATCATTATGCACAGCTGACTGCACGATGAACTCCAGGTTCCCTTTGGGGTGCAAATACCACCTCCGCCAGCCCCCTTAGGTAATCAGCTGCTTTATACTCAGATATGGACACACCTCTCATACTAACAGCGAACAGGACATTCATGTTAATAACAGAGTATTTCTTAATGAAGGACTCTCAGAAATAATCTAGCAATCACTAAATATGCATTTATATATATATATATATATAATACATTACTAAAGATGCTAGATTTGTTTCCTTTTTCCGCCTTTACTTACAAATTGAGTTAATTTTCCACATTTTGATTGGTTTAAGTGAGAGCTGTGTGAAAACACCTAATTTTTCTAAAAGTAAAACAGCTGCAACTCCAACCTTTCTCATCACGAGATGATCTTTAGCATAAAAAGCCATGGGCAATATGCATTCCTTCAAGAAGTGCTAGACCTTTAATATTTACAGTACTCTTGTCACCCTAGTACCAACTCATCTTCTTTCCAACAACAAAAGGAAAGTTTTTTTTCTGTATTTGTCAAAGCTTGCTTCTCCTGACGACTATGAATGCTGACTGGTTTTAGAGGCAAAGAGGATTTTTGTACTGTTAGTTCTAAAATTAGATTTATTTTCAGCTTGTGTGTCGTATCTAACTTTAACAGCAGAAAACACTGAGTTTATTTGTCCCTAAACCATTACTTAGACGTTTTAACAGCTCAAACATACCATCACACTGATGATTTATCACCATTGCACCATTACTGTCACTGGTCTTGGGTAAAAAATGACACTGTAGGCAACTTCAGCAGCTTTAAATTACTGATCATGTTATCAGTTTGATTTTTGGTGGTATAGGAAAGGCTGGGAGTTACTTTACAAAGTACCTATTGAGGCAAACAATGGCCTCATATGTCTTCTTTGCTTTCCTTACACTTCTGATTAAATGAGCTTGATAGATCTCACCGTCATTAAGGAGACTGAGGGCTGGCGGACTGTAGCCATCACAAATCAGCTTTATGTGGGAAGAGCATGGAGTGGCAGTGGCAGCTTTACAGCTTCTGTGATATTAATGGAGTGGACTATTTTACAATGAATGGCCTGTAGCCCTTTCACATCAAATATATGGTAACCAGTGGTCATTATACATCTCCAGGCTGCAGGTTTTGCATATTTAAGTTGCTGTTTGTTACCTTAGGCACCACATTAGTGGAAGTCAGAAGAATGTTGGAGTTCATATGTAGATTTTTTTTTTCTCTGAATTCAGTACGATAATGCTGACCTGGTACCTCCAGATGTAAATTGTATCTAACAGTACACAACGCAAAGAAGATAATTAAAATAATCAATGTTTTGTATATCACCAGTTCCACCACACCTAAACAGAAACCTGCTAATGACAGCATTCTGAACTGTGTTTTATTTTAGTTTTATGATAAACAGCACAAGAATCATTTTTCAGTTAAAAAAAACAAAACAAGCAGCCTGTCTTCATCCCACAATCTTTTTTTCCACAACCTAGTTTTGCAATCTTTTTCACTTGGTGCACATTTCATGACTGAAATCATTTCTTCTGTCTGGTCTGTTATGAAAGAAGCTACTCAAGTGGCACAAACTCATTTAATATTTTATCAAATACGAGCCCTCCCTGCTTTTCACCTGACACTTGTCAAGATAGCAGTGGGTGCAGCGGTGATTCCAGTAAAAACCAAGGCTAAACTGCAGCAGTTCATATCAGTAATTGAAGGACATTGTCCACTAGTTAAAAATGAAAATCAGCTAAACTGACAGGCAGCTTAGCTAAGTTCAGGCACATCTTAAACATCATCCAACCTTAATCATTCTGTTTTCCAGCTTTCACAGACTCTTCATCCAGATATCCATTTTTTGACAACCTTGATGAAGTTGGACCTTAAAATAAAAATGGTGTTCATAAGGAACCTGACTTTTTTGGAAAAATCAATTACCAGACTTGTTCAATGTCCAACTTTACCACAAAACACTGCAGAATCACAGAGACCAGTTGTTGTCAAGTGGGTTTATATGAGAGGCAAACCTGAGAGCCATGCCATGAGCATCCAGGTGCAACTGTCCATTTTGGTCTGTGCCAACAAAAGCTTTTAACGGTGATCAGTATTGTGCAAAGGTCTTAAGCTGCACATAATTTATTTTTATCAAACATCAAATTAAATGTTTTAAACATCACATGTCACAAGACATTAATGTTTATGACATAAACTTTATTTTTTCCATATTTTGACTTCCATAATGTACTCAATTAGCTTTTGGCTAGCAGCTTTTTATTACAGCTTTGTTGGTGTGAAAATTCTGTTTATTTTGAGCACATTTCAGACTTAGTTATAGTTTTTGTCATTGAAATTCAGCAGTGGGACTAAACTGTCTTTGTAGCAGACAGAGTGGCAAGTTGTCCAAAATATAGTTTAAAAAGGTTTTGTTCTGGTTTGTTCTTTGAATTACAAGACTTTCATGCTTATATTAGTAGTGAGTCAGTTTTAGCAAAACAAAAGAAAGATCTCTAAACATAGTTACAAAATTGGACTGAAAATAGGTGAAAGAGTATATAGTCCACGTTTTGAGGAAAAGTTGGAAAAACATTTAGAAAGCCCATAAACATGGTATATTTATAAGACAATCTAACCGATTAAATGCAAACGCTAAAAATCTATATCTGATAGGTAATTCAAGGGTTTTAAAAGAGTAGCATTGAACCTTGCCTGGAGCTTTAATTTAACCATTTACCAAAAAAGTGTTATGTTACCACGATCCTTCTGACATGGGAACAAGCAGCCACACTGTAGCACCTGTCTAATGAATAAACTAATATATTTTCCAGCATCAAAGTACTCCCTTTCTTCTTGTAGCAGGCTGACAAAAGAGACTGTGGGATTTTCATTAAAAAAAATCATGATAAAGCAGAAGCAAACAAACAAATACAAAATTGGCTGGGTCTCTCTACTTAGGCTGCTGCCCCCACGACCTGACCCCAGATAAGCGGAAGAAGATGGATGGGTGGATAAAAATGGCTATGGCTCATTGTAGCTTAAAATCATTCTCGTTGTATACCCTGAGTGTTTATAAATAAGGCTACATTATTTGTTGTGCAAGCCAGCAGGTAATATACATTCCTCAAGGAATGCTAGTTTTTAGTTTAAACAGGTTTAGGTAGTATTTTAAGTGACATCTTAAATATTCAAATAATTCTTATTGCACAACTAGCACTTCCAAATGCCTCATTGAAAAAGAAAATATAAAAAAGTCTCAAACAGCAGTGGTTTGATTATTGTAAATTAATACTCATCCTTTCATTAAGAAAGTAGTGGGAAATAAAATCTGCCTGCAAATCATGGCAGATTTTTATTCAGGCTATTCTGAATCTGAGCAGATCGTGTGTTTGTATTATTGTCTACAAACCTGTCACTTCATTCAAAAAGAAACCCAATATCAATGAAAGACACATTTGTCTTGTTTTATAATGTATGTTTTAGAGGATACGTCATTTTAGTTTTATCTGTAAAAGCAGTGTTGTTCCAGAAATGCTGTCTTTTTAATCTTTTTTTTTTGTAAGAAAAGCTAATTCAGCTTTTTTTCTTTTCATTGTTTAGCACTTTGTATCTTTAGTGAATATTATCATATTTTTCATTTAAAAAAATAATCAATTTGTTCAAGCTTTATGATTCTGACAAATTCTGAGTCAGAAAAAGACATCAACAAGCATGACAACACACTGCAATGTATTGTTATCATTAGCAGCAGGAATAGAGGTTGCAGAAAATCGACCACAGATTCACCACACCTAGACTGGAGGTCACCTTTCCAGGGAAAATGGCATTATAGCAGCAGTAAATTCAAGCAGATTGTTCCCAAGTGAGCGAGCCAGGGAGTTCAATTTTATGGCAGAAGAAAAACAAAAACAAAAGTAAGCCAATAGGAAACGCAGCAGGGTGTCAGGCTTTTGCTCTAAAAAATGAGTTATATCCAAACTCCAGGCAGCCTCTGAATACAGAGCAGCAGCCCCATGCCTGCAAGTGTGCAACTTTCAACAAATCAAGTGTTTCTTAAAGCTGTGTTTATTTCTGAGTGCGTGCATATGCTAGAATATCTGTGAAATGTGTAAGTCATGAAACAATAACACTGTGTGAATCCTCTCTTGCAGAGTTTTCCTAGTGTGCAAAATCAACCCAGTCAACAAAAGCTTACGTTTGGCTCATTAAAGTCTTGAGAGGTTTGCACCAAACAGGCTGCAAAAAATATCCTTTGTCTGAAATGGTAGCATTGTTCAGTGTTTCTGTGCATAGACTTTTGTTTTTTATCAAAGTGATTGTTATCTACCATCTATTGTAGTTAGCATGTTTTCACTGTAGCTCTCACCATTGAAATAAAGGCATGAATAATTAACCTGGACATGCTCAATCCACAACCCTTATATGCTCCTATCATACCACCAGCAGAGCCTCACATTTTAAAATGATCCCACTGCATTTTTATTACATGCCTGAAGACCTATCCAAGACCATCCACATTCCTTTTTTTTGTTTGTTTGTTTTTTTGTTTTAGTTTTTTTTACATTGTAGTGGAGTCATCATCCATTGGGAATGGATTCTAAACTCTCTGTCATACTATCCTGTACTTCACAAACAAAGTACCTCAATTCTTGTGATATTGATAACCTGTTGACATCCCTTTAGGGGTGAATGATGAAACTGTCTGCGACAGCAGCACAATAAAGGCAGGTATTTATATTCTTTATTTGCTCTGGACAGAATTCTTGTTCTGCAAAGCATGTTCAACATAACAGTCTGTAAGAAATCTGGTTCAGCTAACCCCTGGGCTCTCACATTTTGAACTGAGCTTGGAGTGAGATTTTGAGCTGCTGACTGCACAATCACTGTTTGATAAAAAAAAAATACTAATTTAATTAATT
>JARVGW010000278.1:5336135-5353715 GCA_031762495.1 Anablepsoides rubrolineatus | reverse complement strand
ATCAGTGCCAATCACATTCATACACTGATGGGACACACATCAGAGGCATTGGGGTTAAGTGTCTTGCCCAAGGACACGACAACTGAGGAGCTGGAACGGGGAATCAAACCGGTGACCTTTCCATTCAAGGACGACTCTCCTAACTACTCTTCCTCAGCTGCCCCAATATATATAATATAATGTATATAAAGCTCAAAACTTTTGATTTAGCACAATAACTCCAAAATTTATTGCTACTTAGCCATGAGTTGCACCCATAATCCCATAAGACAGAGCTATTCAACGAAATTTCTCCAGGGGTCATAGTTACTGCAGGTCAAAAGCTCAGGGGCCAAACATCCAGCAATTAAAGTCATCATGTAAATAAAGTATTACAAAGATCTGTTACCTTTGAAATAGTTTATTTTGCTGCATTTAATCATGAATACAACATACAGAACCCTATAATAAAAGTAGTGATAATAAAACAATATCAAAAACAAAAATAACACATTAAGACTCCTGTTTAAAACAAGTATTATTTTTGACATCTTGGACTTGCCAAATTTTTAAACCAATTTTATTTTCATTTTCACAATTTTAACTTCAACTGCTTGTAATTATAACTGTCTTGAATGTTCACAGAAGTGTTTTTTTTACCAGCTAGCCGAGATTATGACGTTTCTGTAGATACCAAACATATCTATGTGTCTAACTAAAATAACTTATAGGTTTGGGTTTAAAAGATGCATGACTCAATGGGCGGGCCAAACTTTGGACACTTGCTGGCCAGATGTGGCCCGAGGGCCGCCAGTTGAATAGCCCTGCCATAAGATATGACAATAAGACTTGCGATAATTGAACAAATGCTTAAGTGTGCATTTTTTTCTGCTCTGGGTTTGGAGCAAAACAAAACAAAACTAAAACATAATTTCCATTCCAGCATGAGTTTTTCTTTTTTTTAATACAGATCCGTCCAGTTGGCTAAATAGGAAAATGGATCCATTTGATTGATAAAATGATTCAAGCTTCTGTGTGACAAATGCATAAATGCAAACATTTCAGCCAAGCATTTATTGATGTTTATGCAGTTCTTTTCTATATGCCTAGACTGTTATTGCGATGAACCAGACACCACCTCATCAATACTGCTCTCACTTCACCCTGCAGCGTTGTACCACAGAAACCAGTCTGCCCTCCTGCCTTTAGCTTATTATTCACTAGAGGCGTGTGCACACGTGTGTCCAATTAATAATTGGTTTATGTTTAACAAAAATCGGACTGGAACAGTTTTCTGAGGAAACTATCCACACCCCAGCATGTGATGTTATTCTAAATACCAGAGTAATTTAATTAGGTTAACAGACTATTAAACCTCGCACTGGAAAGAGAAAATAAACATTAAAAAAAAAACTTCACTTAGGCGGATAAGTGTTAGCACGTGAGCTGAATATCGCAGATACTTGATGTACAGATACTGTGTTTATTTAGTTCTAACACTACGCAGGGAATGTTTACAACCAGTTTGCAGCATCTTGTCCGTAACCATCACATTAACACGGCAGTAGGGCAACAGGGAAGCGAGGTTTTTAGAGTAAAGTTTCCAGAGCTTGTCCTCTGAGCCTGAGGCGTTGTCAACAAGCCGTCGAGCACGCGCAGAACCACGCTAAAGCTAGCTAAAAATGACTGTGAAGAAAACGCTTCGTGTCTTACCTGAGAAAGAGCCAGCAATGTTCTACAAGCGAAAAAGCCGCTGAGTTTCAGATATTTACATCCGTCCTCGTTGTTGTGCAACTCATGTACAAGTAGTCGTCCCCCAGACAGTCCTCGTGCTGTGGGTGGGTGTGCGCGCGCCGCCGCTGCTGCTGCTGAATCACAGAAGACACTTGTGAAGCAGCTCAGCTCACTTGTGAGCCGAGTGTGATGGGGAGGAAATGTGACAAGTTTCCTCAAAAGTGGGTCAAACGTCGCCGCTCCCAGTCCGACATGTGAGACGGGGCTCCTCTCTGATAACACGACGAGACAAAAAAGTTTGTAAGGAAAGTGTAGTTTATACTCTTTCATGCAAAATTCGTGAACAATCTAAGCTTTATCGAACGGGGATATAAACCCATGAAAACACAGATGCACATTAAAGACATAATTCATTTAAAGAATGCATATTAAACTAAAATTATCATATCCTGAAAATAACTGCATGAGCGACCTCATGCAAAATCGCGAAATGTCAGGTTATGAGTTGTGGGTGTCTCTACCACATCAGTATCTGTAAAACTGTCTGAGTTATACTAATCTTTAACCATCTTTTCTCAAATTGGCTCCAAAATTTATTTAGTTGGAGGTGAACATTTAATTCTGCAAGTTTCAATACAACTTGATTTCTTGATTAGTGCTTTAGGGCTTTTGCTCATTTTAAATTTTATTAGTGGATTTATAAGCACTTGCTAAATTTAGAGGCTAAATTTATAAGCACTAACTGAGATCTATAAATGTTATTGATCAATGTTAATGTTAACAGCTGCTTGTGAAAGCTGTCATATTTTGTTCATATGTGTGTCACTTATCCACCAGGTGACATATTGACAATATATGAAGACAAATACAGCTGTGGAATGTGACTCATGTTGTCTTTTGAAGAATGTTCATGGGTTGATTGGGTTATTTTAGTGCTTTAGAATTAGCTTTTGCAAAAAATTTCAGTGTGTTAGTGCATTAGAATTAGGGGACATAAATATTTGAGTTACTGTTTTAGGGCCTAATGAACTAATTTTTACATTAGTGCTGCCCACCACTGAAAATGTGTTTTGTTGACCTTTTTACATTACGCTCATGCATAAAATCGGTCACTACACCCTAAATGCATTCATAGCCACTCTGCTTTTCTGTTAACTTGTATTTACATTGTATTTAAGATTATTTTCATTGGTATTTTAAGTCATGATAATGAAATGTCCTCAATGTGTAATATTGCTGGATGTCAGAATGACTGCAGAGCACAGCTAAAACATAGACACTGTTTAGACTAAAAGTTATGGCCTAGTTCAAAACCACAACAAATAAAAGGAGAAGCACACTCCTGCTACTTTTCCATGTAATGAATAAGGTTGTTGAGGGAATAGGGATGTGCTGTATTTGGATGATGTTTATTCTGATACTCGACCTTCTCATTTAGACCAAATCAAAGTAATGTTTGATTGCCTGACAGATGCTCATCTCATGGTGAATCTAGTTTGCTTGTGCCACAGTGAGTTATCTTGATCATCAGGTAGGATGAGGTGAAGTGAGTCCTTTGGCTGCACAGGTACCAGAAGCAACAGAAAACTTTCCACCACCGATGATCAAAAGAGAACTCATGAGGTTTATGGGTTTGGTGGGATTCTACAGAGTGGGGTTGTAACAGAAGCATAAGTAGACATGAACATATCTAGATCACAGTGCATTGCAAAGTACTGATTTTGAGCCTGTGACCTATTTAGAGATTTTGTGTAAATCTAAATAGGTCAGTTCACATAAATTATAACGATTTTTTTGTTGCATCTGTTATTTTATTTATTTTAAATAATGTGAATCTCTGAGCTTTTCCACTTCTACACACCAGTCAATAAACACATAAAAAGACAAACATGAGCAAAGTTCACATGAGAAAATACTGCTTTAAACCTACACAGCACAACCGCTGTAGATTAATTAAAATAACATAATAAATCAGTATTTCCTTGTAAATTACCCATTCTCATTTTGTGAAAAAATGAATGGTTTGTTTGGTGTAAAAGTCCTTGTTGTGGGAGATCAAGAACCAATTTAAAATAAAAAAAAGTTATAAAGAACAAAAGGTATAGATGTGTAAATGTTAAAATAAATTAAAACTGCACACAGAAATGACTCAGACAACCTTAGAAAGGGTAGGTCTTTATTTTAAAAAGAAATGTGAATTAATTTTATGTTGGGACATTTTCCGGTGTAGGTTTTTATCTTTTTTTTGTTTGTTTTTTCATGCAGTCTACTTCTGAAAAAATTGTTGTACTTGGGCCACTGGCCTCAAAACATTTACTCAGGAGATGGGAGCCAATACTTTTCTGTAAAATTTATACTTTTCTAAATCTTGTACTTTATTTACAAATATTTTTTCCATATTGAGATCTGTTCAGACACTTTAGTAGGACACTTTTCACACAGACTGGTTTAGTATATTTCAAGATTTAACTAAAACTATACTTTGATTACCTCCAGTATACCTCTGAGTATACTTTCATCAACTAGAAGTATACTTGTTAGTAAACTGCTAGTATACTTATATCAGTAAACATGCTAAATAAAAGTACACTTAGGGAAATACACTTTTATATAATTCAGTATACTTAATGACATGTACTTATACTTGTTTTTGGTAAGTTTATCAACTTAAAAAGACAAAACAGTGTACTTAAAGTATACTTTTATAAACAAAAAATGTCCCAATTTAGTACAAACAAGTTTTAAATCAATGTACTTTCTAGTACACTACAAATACATGGTGCCTAGTATACTTGATATACTTAAACTTATACTCAAGTATACCTATTAAAATGAACTTCACTTTTTCATTTCTAATCAACCATCATCAGTTTCTGTGGCAAGCGGAACTAATGTTCGGGAACCTTTATGGTGGTGCACACACTTAGAACATAAATACTAGCGTTCAGAAAAAATGTTTTCCTCCAGAAATTAAAGTCGTGAGGATGTTATAAAAACGAAATAACGGTAACTTCAATAGTTGCCGCATATTTGATCAAATTGTTCACCTGCGAGATGTATTGTGGAACTTGTAGTTTTCGCATTTTGTGTTGTGTTGTACAGGCTTCTAGAGCTGCGGGGTTTAAGACTACAACTCACAGCGTCCAGCGCGAGGCAGAGCGTGACATACGCGTGTGTATCGTTCACCATGGCGTTGTCCAGCTCTGTGTGACAGGCAGGCCAGCATCACAAAACCTCTCCGGACCGACGCGTCTGCGCACAGTATTCTGCTGCCAGCAACGCCGGGGCGAATAAAGATGGGCTCCCGAATCAAGTAAGCATGTTTGCCCCTTTGTTTTGTTTTGGCGAGGTTGTCCGCAGCGGTACTGCTGCTGTGTGTTAGCTCTGATGTTCTGAGTCACTGTCAGTGAAAAATAAGAGTCCAAGAAGGCCCTGACTTGTTGCGACACACACTGTCTAAAAGCATTATCTGGTGCCTCATGGGCTCAAAAGAAAAACAGTGAAAATAACTGTGACTTAGAGGTTTTCTGTCATCTAAAAACCATGTTAGTGCCGCCCTGACAGACCACTGGCAGAAACAGAAAAGTAGCGGATGTACTGATGTGTAAACATCCCAACTTCACAGCGCCTTTTCCTTAAACCAGGTGATTAAAAAGCTAAATCATTCTCTTCTGCCATAATAGAAACGTGGTTACTTTAAGACTGAACAACTTAGTGATAATTGTGTCCTTGATGGAATCTGTAACCTCACAGTGAGTCAACACAGAAGAAGAGAAAAGGGTCCAATTCTTTGTTTCTGACAGGAAGTTTGCACAATTCATTCATAGCAAGTCAGCAGGATTTTTCTGGTGCTCCTGCTTTGGTGGAAGAATAAGAAGGGAAATATTTGCGAAAATCAGCGTGGATGTTTTGTAAAATGCAGACTTCATATTTAGGAGAGTGAATGGTTGTTTGTCTCGTTTGTCTCTCTGTGTGGCCCTGTGACCTGTCCAGGGTGTACCCCGCCCCTTGCACGGTGACTGCTGGATATGGGCACCAGTGACCCACACAACCCTGAAAGGAATAAGTGTGTACAGAGAATGGATGGATGGATTTAGGAAAGCGTTTGAGATTCTAACATCCTTCTCACTTTAAGCAGTTTCAATTTAAGTTGGACATAAAGCTGTTCCGTTCACTGACAACAAAAGTTAAAACTGTCAAATCAATCAGTGAGTGAAGGTCACTAGAAACCAAGATATATCTGGTAGATTCAATAGACATTACCAACAAATGATGACTTCAATGATGTCACATTGGCTGCGTCCTTCGAAGGATCTGGCCTACTCAGTCAATGTGGGCTGGGTCCAGTGTCGACCACAAAGACTGGGAGAAGGTGGTTGTGAATTTGTACAGTCTAACCATCAGCTTTATTCCTGCCCTTATCCATGCATATGCCCTGTTGCCTACTAGCAACCATGGTGGCACTAAACAGAAGTAATGAAGATCAAAAATAGCAAAACAATAAAATAAGAAGGCGTGCACCAATTGCAATTGTCTGGCTGATCCCAGATCTTTAAAAAGTCTGACCTGCTGATTCTAATTTTATCCGATACTGATTTTTTTTAATAGGTGACAGGTGTTATAAGTACAAACACCTTCAATGTTCCAATCATATTTTATTGACAAGCACTGAACAAAACCCTTGAAACAATACAAACGTGTTTTAATTGGACATTAGGTATTGCTCACTGCAGAGCAAAAAGGGTCAGTGGGAGATTTTCAGACCTTTGTGGATGAGAAGCCAATTCTTTCCATCGATGCTATCAAAGTATCGACAGATCTCCCAAAATTAAGAATATTGATGCCAATACATCAGCCGACCTGTTCACCTCTATTAATATTATTATAATTTAATAAAATTATGTCAGAGACAACACATACATGAAGAACTGGGTCCCGTCATATAAGCTCATTTACGAGGATTTCTGACAAGAATAATATTAAAAAAACATGCATCTCTGGATAGGGTAGTCTGTAAAGGATAAACCAGACCTGTCCTTCAAATTGGGGGGAAAAGGAGGACACATTTCAGCGCATCACTGTGACGTAATGGACCTTCAAATTCATCCTTCAAAGAATGCAGCCACTGAATTTGGACACAGCCATTGAGTAACTGCATGTGAGGTGTACTGGTACCACAGTGGCCCAATGTTAAAACCAATGTGCCCCATTAGAGAACTCTGTGACAATTGCACCTTCCATTAGGACAAGGGTGGGCAATCCTGGTCCTCGTGGGCCGCAGCCCTGCATGTTTTACTTTTTCCCTGCTCCAACACAGCTGATTCAGTCATTGAATTGCCTCTTCCAAGTTCTGTAGGAACCTGCTAAACATCCATTCATTCAAATCAGGTGTGTTGGAGCAGACAACACTCTAGTACTGTCTTACAACAAGACAACGCTTGTTCACATTCAATAGACTTCCCAAATCATCTTGCCTCTGTCAGCCATGTTCCCTGATCTTTCCCCATTAGAACATGTTGCTCAGCTTGAGCTTCAGTTCTGACCCAGGGCTGATATGTCAAGCTTTCAAGGATCAGTTCAAACAGCTGTGGACCAACTTGTCACAGTAGATGAAACAATGGCTAAATAACTCTATCCAGGGGTGGGCCACACCCTGTCGACAAAAGACCAGCAGTGAAACCGTGCTGCCAACTCTTTATTTAATCTGATATTGCTTTTTGTTTGTTTCTTTCAAATAATTCTTTTGGACTTTAGCTTTTGTTCAGTCTGCCAGCAACTTTTCCTGCTGTGCATGACAATACTTAATATTAGTGAGAAAGACAGGGAAAGCCTAAACCCATCGACCATGTAGAGGATGAATATGTACTTTGTCTTTATGTGGTCAAACTGAAGTGTCCATGATCCGTGGAAAAGTAAACTTGGCAGGTTTCATTTTCTTTTTGGATTTAATGAGATTGGATGTCTCTTCAAAAGTCTCCAAAAATAAAATTATATTGTTGCAGTAAATATCCAAGAAACAGAACAAAATTTTCTAATACTGAGGATAATTTAAGCATAAAAAACAGTTTTTGTCAGACTGAATGATAGGATTTGAAATAAGTTATGGATCAAATATTTAATAGATTAAAAGCTGAAAAACATTGTTTCATGGTCAAATTTGGTGATTTAAAAGCTACCATATAAAACGCAGTGCACCATATTTGAGTTATTTGATAATTCCTAATTTATTTAATACCCATCTGCAACATTTTAATTGATAACACTATCATTATGTAATACTTTTGCTGGCAGCCTAGTTTATGTTAAAAACATGCTTGTGGCTTAGCTTTAGTTTTTTAGATAATAAGTATAAGTAGTAGTAATAGTAGTAGTAGTAGTTTAGTAGTTGTGCATTTTAAATAAAATCAGTTAGATGGTTAATTTTTTTTAAATATTGTGCACCTGGCTGATTTTATTATCATACCTGTGTGTAACCAGTCTTGACAGCTTTCCTTCAGTAAGGTTCTAGTTCCTGTTTACAAGTGGTTATCTGCATATTATGGTGTGTTGCTGCTTCTACAGAGCGAGAAATCGGCCTTACAATCTGAGTTGTGTGGGATACCTCTGCTTGTCTTAGCACTGCCTAGTGCAAATGTCTTCTTTTTCTCTTCCTCGTCATAATAAAAAAATGTGTTTTGCCATTGTGGTTTAAGCTAACTTTCAAGCAGTCAACATTCATTCAGTGTCCAAAGGGACTCGTGTGACTGAATACAAATCCATTTGTGGTAATAGGATCTCAGAGTCCTCCACTCTGCTGAGGGTGTATCAACATAGACAGGTGTCTACATTCAACAATAAATAAGCTCATTTAAAGTTTATCTGTTTTCTTTAAAAGCCAACAAAGAGGAAGCTTGTAAAACAATTTCTCTTCTAATCCAGGGAGAGTCCTGAATCTACGTTTGAGGTGTATCTGGAGGTGGCCCACCTGGGCCAGCACAGCTCTGGTAAGTTCATTGTGGCCAAAATTATCCTGATTGTCTCTTTGTCCATCTGTCTGTCCATTCCTCTCTCTGCCTGCCTGCCTGCTTACTTACTTTGTGGAGCTCTGTCCTGAACTACAGACTTCTTTATTTTCTCAGTATCGTTAAACATAATCAGAAGAATCTGTGTGTGATTCATTCTTTGGTTTTTCTATTTCAAAATAAAATGAGAGAAAACAAATAATCAGGTGTTGTTTTAAAATAGAAAAATGACAATAGCAAATCTAAAAATGCTATTTTTTTATTTTAATGGTTAAAACACAAACTTGAAATTCTGTTAGTTTGAACAAAATTCTTTATATTCTAACTTATGCAGATTAGGGTTGAAGTGAAACCATTGCCAATATCTTTAGGAATGGTTTCTATTTTTAAAGGCCCTTTCACACTAATGATTTAGAAAACTTATGAAAACTTTATGACTAAATAACTCATATGTTATATATTTGATCTAATCATTAGCATTGCAGTATGTGTACATCCAGAATGATTACAGTTGATATTTTTTAATTCCATCTTCAGTTTAGACATCTTCAGAATCGGACAAAAGTTTCATAAGTTGTCTCAGATGTCATAGTGTGACAGGGCATTTAGCTGTTTTTCAGCCACTATAAACTCTTCTTTTTTGACAACTTCAATCATTTCTGGTATCGCCACATATTAAAATAACAATAATATGCACTGCCTGGCCAAAAAAAAGGTCACATATACTAATATTTTGTTGGACCTCCAGCAAAAATCAAACACTGGGTTTTTAATTAGTTGGATTTTACATTTAGGTTTTAAAAACATAAAAAGCCCAAATCAGTTTTAGCAAAACAACTTTATACATTTTATAACTGTTTTTCCTGTTGATTTCTATCCAAAAATGGATTAAATGTACTAGTGGGATGATTCATAATCACATTTCTATTTGATTTTCTTTAATTATACAAAATGGGGAAAATACTGCCTAATTAGTGTTAAATGCATTAAACTTTCTTTAAACAAGGTGATTGCACATATAAGCTTTTAGTTGTTCTTTATGTGGCCTAATTTCTTTTTTAGGACCATTATATATTTTTTATCAAGTTCACACTGTTGGATAATTTGGAGCATGAAAAAAGCATCACAGGCAAAGATTCAAGTCAGGTGAAACAGTTTTAGTGTGAGAGCTTTGCTCAGCTGCTGAACAAGCTTTTAATAACAGTTTTACTTCTTTTGACTGACAGACGCTTCACAAAAACAGTTGGCCTTCTGTGAGGCCCCTGCTGCTATGTGGGGTCACTGTTTATCAGAGATTACAGGACAGAACCGTTGAAACTCAGGCTCAGAGCACTCTTTGTAAAGACACTGATGTTTGTCTAAAAGATAAATGGAGGCTCTGTTATAAAACGGCGCTTCATCTCATGCCAGTAAGGATTTTTTTTATTTTTTTTTGTACTTCAGTGTGCGGCTAATTTCCTGGATACCGAGGAGAGATTGTCAGGGTATTTCTAAGAATTCTTTCCTGTTGGCGTCTTTAGTCTGACATCATTTCCTGCATCCACTCAGACACATATTCACCTTTGTTTTAATTTGGGCCACTTTTGAATTTGAGAACATTCTATTATGATGCTTTAATTTATACAGAACTTTAGACAAAATAGAGCTGCATTGCATCAGTGTCTTGGCGAAACCTTTCTTTACCAGGTTGAGTTTTGATTTACTGACTTGTGTGTTCCCTCTTCTGACAGGGCCAAATGTACAAAGGCAGTTCCCTGAAGACTACCAAGACCAGGTCTGAACCACAGAATGCCATGTCCCACCATGCTTTGTTCCTGTACACATGAATACATCTATTTTCTTTTTCTTCTGGTGTATTTTGCACAAACTTGGGTTGTAATAATGCACCTATCTGAAATACTGGTGTTTTAATTGTATTTGATCATATCAAGTATTGCTCTTCTTTTGTATGTCCTCCTTTTACTCATTACTTCTTGAATACTTGTTTGCTTTAACAAAGGAACAGTCATGGTATTTGTACATAATTCTCACTCTTCTGTCACAGGAAACCCTCGTTACTGTGCCAAAGTTCTGCTTTCCCTACAGCATGGACTGGTACGCTCACACAGATATGCACAAGGTTTTTGAACATGTAATATTAAAACAAGCTTTAGTTTGGTACTCTCCAAAAATGTTAGGGATATTGGATTTTTATGTTTTTAATCATTTACCTAAAATGAAAACAAAAGGTGAACTTGAACCCAAAGTCGCAATCGTCTTTTTTGTCCTCTGCTATAAAAAGTGGTCAGTGTTTGTCTGTTTATTAGAAAATATCTCATAAACAGATCATTTAGATAGTAATCATTGAATGCACATCTACAACTGAATAACATTTGAAGTCAATCTGATTCAAGCTAATAAACTTCAGCGAGCACTTAAATTGTTATATCCGTCATCTTTATAGACATGACCCAGAGTTTGTTGTGGTAGTAGCTTAAATTAAAACCTATCACATGCTCTGAGCGCTAAACTAATATGCAAAATTTCTGTTTATAACTTTGCATTAATTCAAGGAAGGCAATGTTATTTATTAACTTGATTTACATGTGTGGTATTGTTTGTTAGAAAAGTGTCAGTGCTTTACTTTCAGCATGACTTGCTCCACCACACACTAGAAAAACCACTGGGATGCTGTGAAATACATAATAATAATAAAACATGCAGTTATATTTACTTTGACTATTTAAATAGTAAATTGACTTATATGGACTTACTTGGCTCCTTTCGATCCAATCAGGATGCTCAAAGTACTTTACACTACAATCTGTGCCCTCATTTACCCATTCACACAGCACACTAAACAGTGCTTTAAATCACCTTTATACACTGACAGAACACACATCAGAGGCAGTGGAGAGTCTTGCCCAGGGACACTTCGACATGTGACTTAAGTAGTAGTGAAATCAAACCACCAACTCTCTCATTGGAGGACGACTTCCCTAACCACTGAGCCACAGCCGAGCCTGTTTACTATTGATTATTTCTTTATTTCAGGCATTTAACACATGGTTCAAAGAAATAATTGACTGAATAACTATTGATGATGCTGATAATATAATAAATAATAATCAAAATCAATTTGAAAGCAAAAACATATCAGCCATTGGTTGAAGCTTATTGTCCGATTATTTAAATCATCAAAACTGTTTCTATTGATTGTTTCGAGGAGTGCTGTTTTAGTGTGGTTGGTTGATCAGCAGGAGTGAACTTATTGTGCAGAAATCCAAATTCTGCAGGGAAGGTGGCAGCAGGTGTCAAGTAGGCAAAGCAAATTTATTTGTGTATCACATTTCATATACCAGAAGGCAACTCAAGGTGCTTTACAGAAATAAAACAAGTGAGCATGCACACACCACGATAGAATATTAAAACATTTAAAACAGGTATTAAAAGCAGTACTAGACCACGTTAAGAGCAATTAGTTAAAAGCAATAGCAAATAAGAATATATTTTAATTTAGCTTTATATAATGTCAGATCAGACTCAACTCCTCAGGGAGTTTGTTCCTCATATGAGGTGCATAAAAACTAAAAGCAGCATCACCATGTTTCATTCTGATTTGTGGAACAACTAATAATCCTGTGTTTGCTGATCTGAGGTCTGGGTGGTTCCTAATGTAGAAGATGATCCGTTAAGTACCGTGTAGCTAAAACGCTCAGTGATTTATAAACAAGGAGTACTTTAATGTATTCAGTAAGAAAGTGGTAACCAGTGAAGCGACTGAAGAACTACAGTTATATGATGAAATTTCTGGGTCTTAAGACTCTGGCAGAAAGCATGAACAAGTAAATCAAATGAATCATCACGCCTCTGAACAAAGTTGCAGGGAATCTCTGATTTTTCAGCTTTTATTTATTGAATAAAACACAGAGCTTCTATACTTTGTTTTAATGTTCTTTACTTAGACTTGACTGATGAAAACTGCTGGTAATGTCTCATGTTTATGCATATGTGTCTCTTTATACAAAGCCCCTTGTATTGTCCAGTCGTTGAGAACCACCGTCTGACCTTTTTTATTTCCTTCCTGTCCTTCCCTGCCTGCCTGGTGAACCTGTCTCCCCCTGCAGCCAGACAATCAACCAGGCTGGCCAGAACTTCACCTTTGTGTTGACTGACATTGAGAGTAAACAGAGATTTGGCTTCTGTCGCCTCTCTTCAGGCACACACACCTGCTACTGCATTCTCAGGTGAGTCTTTGTGTATCCAGTCACTGCTTGTGTTGTGTGATTAAAGGAGATTATTAAAATGTGTGAAAACAAAATTAAATGATCAGTTTTAAAGGATTTATACTCAGCAGTTTTACTTCTTAGGGAAAAAAGTCATAATTATGGCACAAACATTAATTTACTTTAACTGATCAACTAAAAGGAGCAAATATGTAATTTTAACTTCAGAAATATCCATTTTAGTATTTTGTTGAAACTTCTCTGGCTGTCTGACAGCTTCAGTTCTCTGAGGCATGAACTTGGCAGTATAGAGCCACACCACAACACATTATTTTCAATTTCCACTGTTATCAGACTGTTATCAGATTGATATTTAAAATCTTTGGATCTTTATGATCAGGTTGATGCGTATTTTCTGAAAAACAGTTTTGTAACAGGTTTATTATCACCCTGAAAATGACCAGCTATTTTTATTGACGGAATGAGAAAATGTCCACCCGAGCATTTCTTTTAGTGGCATCGAGAAATCTCACCAGTTCTGCTGCGCTGACTTCCTATTACCTGTGTGTGCTGATGTGTTTCGACATTTTCCACCACAGCCTGGTATGGAAATTACCTCGAGGCTGTTAAGAAATTGCTGCAAAGTGTGATTCGATCAGCTCAACAAAATGAGTGGCAGCAGCCTCCTCTCACTTCATTTACATTTACACCAGCAGGTGTGGAATCAGATTTAGACATTCAGGGATGTTGCCTCAAATGTTTTTCGTCATAGCAGAGCTCCTGTTAGATGTCGAAATACAGCTCTACAATCTATGGAAATTAAAATTATTTTTTATTATTTTTGAGAGACAATTTTCGCACAATTTGTTTTTACAAAGGTTCAAAATTCAAGCTCTTTTTGTAAATACTATTCATCATCTAGTTGCCAACTGTTGAAGAACAGTGTACTACCCAAAGTCTAGACAGCCAGGCTGAGGAACAGTTTCTTTCTTGAAGCTGTGAGGCTCCTAATCTCAGTCCATTAAACTGTCCTTTAGACACTTTGGTTTTATTACTGGAATTTAGGTTATTTAATTATTAGAATTTTTTTAAACTGCTCTGAGGAATGCCATATATTCTCTCATGTCTCAGATATGATGAATAACAAATAAATCTATTCTAATAACTTTTATCTCCTCTAGTCTTAACATGCATCCTCATGTTTTTTCCCTTCTTATTTATGTTTTTCATTGGAGCAACACCGCACTAAAGTTCCAGCATCTCCTTAACATAAATTAGAAGCGTTATCACTGATGATCACTTTTATTTATATTTTATTAAAAAAAATTATAATAAAGATATTAATCTGTGCATGTATTACAAAATTGTGTCCTCCAGCTATCTGCCCTGGTTTGAAGTTTTCTACAAGTTGCTGAATATCCTTGCAGATTATGCTGTTAAAGGTCAGGTGAGTAATAACAGGTGACTCTTTTAGTTTTAAACTGTTTTTTATTACTTTGTGTTTGTAAGATCTAATCCCTGTTTTACCCAAAATATTTACCAAAAATCTTTGCTTTTTTTTCTGAGCTGATAAGGATTTCGCTGATCCATAATGAAAAGCAGTTTCACATAGATCTGTAATATTTGGTCACATTCCAGAGTAGGGCTGGGTTATAAAACTATCTATCTGTCTATCTATATATCATGATAGACATCTGATCAATAGAAAACAATACAAACTAGCGGTCAATAGTTATAGAACACCCCTCATTTTTCCAGTTTTTTTAATTTGATATTCAAGCAGCTCAAATTCACTGAACAGCTTGAAAGAGTACAAAGGTAAATACTGAACTGCCAGAAGTTTAACTAGGTTAGACAAAATTAAACATCAAAGTGTGAGTCCAGTTTCTTTCACCATCACAATGCACTCTTTATTTACAATTATTTTATTTGTGCAATTACTTTTGAGCCTCTGAAATGAAGAAATTGTGTTTAAAAAATGCTCAATTAAAGCTGAGTCTGAACTCCAACTTCATCTGAAACGTTCTGTTCAAAACGCATTGTGGTAACCAAGATAAGGAAAATGTCTCTGTCTGTGCATTTTTTCTCTGAGCTTATTTTTATTTGACTCTTCAATTAAATTCATTTCTTTACATATAAAAAAGGAAGGTTTCCTGTTGCCATTGCATGAATTTAGATTGCTGTAATATTTCAGGAAAGCCAATGGCAGGAGCTCCTGGTGTCATTACATACACTCCCCATACCTGAGCCTGGAGTCCCCGTTCACCTTGGAGTGGTGAGGCTAATTTTCCTTTTTCAGCAGAAACCTACAGCAAACAGCTTCAGCTGTGATCTCTGTCTACACAGTTGTATTCAGATTCTCTATCATCAAATCTTGTGCTTTTTGTTCTCTATCACCCTGTGATTCTTCCAACTTCACAGAGCCTCTTCTTTGTGTTCTCCAGCATTCCTTCTTCACTGTGCCTGACATCAGGGAACTCCCCAGCATACCGGAGAATGTGAGTGTTTTTATTCCTCATCATGGGAGTCATTCCAGACAAAGGTCAAAGGTCTCCTAGGTTTGGCCATAAACAACCTTCACAGTTATGGAGGAAATGTCCTGATTAGCTTTGTAAGGCAGAAATGTCTGTTAGAGCATTTCTTACAAAGACCTTATTCCACAGAACGTTCAGCGTATCCAAACTACCTTCATCTCATTTATCTACCTGAGTTTGTTTCTTTTTCATCTCACGTGGCTGTCTGCAGTGAGTCAGCATAGATCTTAAGAAACAAACAATCCTAAATTAAAGTTTCTAAATATTTTACGAAATGCACATGAGTATAAACTTACAGATTCTTATTAATGTACATTTTAAATAGAACAAATAAATCTATTATAATACAGGGATTTAAAGAGAGAAGTTATCCTTCCATGAATATGTCAACAAAATCTGACAG
The DNA here is from genome assembly GCA_031762495.1 of Anablepsoides rubrolineatus. Taxonomy (NCBI): domain Eukaryota; kingdom Metazoa; phylum Chordata; class Actinopteri; order Cyprinodontiformes; family Rivulidae; genus Anablepsoides; species Anablepsoides rubrolineatus. Next base: position 5,337,859 of record JARVGW010000278.1, on the reverse strand, counting down.
AATACTCAGTACTTGTGTGAACAAGTGAACCAAAAACAAGCGTGTTGGCAGGATAATTACACTGTTAATGTGGGTAAAGGATGTTGAATAGGCCTAACTACAATACCTCAATACTTTAATCTGGCAGTTGAGCCAAAGTTATTATTTTCTGTCTCTTTTTATTACAGTTTGGCATTTGGAACTGAAGTAGAAATTTGATGCTTTGTGAATGATGGAGTTGGACTGACTCTTCTGTTTATTTTTCTCTTCCTTTTGTTTTCCCTTTGCAGAGAAACCTAACAGAGTACTTTGTAGCTGTAGATGTCAACAACATGCTTCATCTGTATGCTAGCATGCTTTATGAACGTCGAATCCTCATCTGCTGTAGCAAACTCAGCACTGTAAGTAGATTTCCCGTTTCCCCTTCCTTTGGCAGCGCTGCATGTTATTTATTTATTTATTTTTTTTAATTTTGTGTGGTTTTGAATTTCACTGCATGTTTTGTTCAAGATGGACAGGATCTATTTTGAAATGATAATCTTGATTACCAGCTTTGGAGAACTTTTTATTTTCATCCACAATTTCAATAAACAAACAACAAAATGGTCTCGCAAAAATAAAAAAGACATGCATAACTAAGACCTGCTGAGTCGTGCAATTAGTTTATTTACCAGTTCAGGCATTTTTTCCCTAATTTTATATAAGGTAAAATGAAGATGTATTTTTGTGAATGAATTGATGTTGAATGGGTGTTGATATAAACATGTATACAGAGCTGTGACTTCACATTTCTGTTTTTTCTTTCGTCCTCAGTTAACCGCTTGTGTCCATGGGTCTGCAGTCATGTTGTGTCCGATGCACTGGCAACATGTTTACATTCCTGTCCTCCCTCAGCACCTTCTGGATTACTGCTGGTGCGTGTTTCAGCCATTCAGACTGCTGTTCAGCTCACTAAAAACACAAGAGTCTACACACACTGTGATCAGATGCAATATTCCAAACTTTTTCTAAGTAATACTTTGTTTTATTTTCCCTCAGTGCCCCGATGCCCTACCTCATTGGAGTACATTCCAGCCTGATGGAGGTACGTTTCTATAACTTTGAGGCACATAAAAAGAAGAGATATTTAAGCCTTAAATTTAAACTATTGCTTTTAATCCTTCCTGCTTTTATACTGAGACGTTCTGTGGTTTTAAGGTTTGTCCTTAAGTTAATTGTCACCAAGCATGTCATGTTTGTTGCTTATAGAAAGTTCGAGGTATGGCTCTGGATGATGTGGTAGTCCTAAATGTGGACACAAATACACTGGAAACCCCATTTGATGACCTTCAAAGTCTGCCCAATGATGTGGTGAGAACCTGCTGGAAACCAGCTGTTGGCTGATTCATGTTAGTTATTACATAAAAGTGAAGCTGCTGGTTCTGTGTGGCATAATGACACCATGTCCTGCAGGTTTCGTCTTTAAAAAGCCGTTTGAAGAAAGTTTCAACAACAACTGGCAATGGTGTGGCTCGGGCCTTCCTCAAGAGTCAGGCAGCTCTGTTTGGCAGCTACAGGAACGCTCTGCAGATTGAAGCGGTCAGTTTATTATCCAGAGTGAGATAACATTCCTCGTACTCCCCCAGGTTAAAATTACTACTCACTTGCCTGAATTATTCTATTAAAAAGTATATACAGTGGGTTGCAAAAGTATTCATACCCCTTGAACTTTTCCATATGTTGTCACATTACAACCACAAACATAA
>JARVGW010000278.1:5316219-5336035 GCA_031762495.1 Anablepsoides rubrolineatus | reverse complement strand
GATGAATTTCTCTCATTACATTGCAGCACATAAAAGCTTTCAGATAAAAGCAACAAAGTGTTGGATTGTAAGATAATTAGATGCTTTGCCACTTACCATCTGCTTGGGACTTTTCTCTTGGCTTTTTGGATTTGAGATGATTGTTGTTTGCTCTGCAGCAAGATGGAAAACCCAGTTTGTAATTGTTGTTGAACTCTCAGGAAGAAGATAATTACTTATGAAAAATGTTTGAACTACAGCTCTGCAGGACTCTGAGTACTAAATGTTGACTGTGTTCTGTTTTGTTTTGTTCTGTCATGTTAGGGAGAACCAATAACCTTCAATGAGGACACTTTTATCAATCATCGCTCCAGTGCCATGAGACAGTTTCTACAGAACGCTATTCAGCTGCAGCTCTTCAAACAGGCATGTGCGCATACACGCACGTCTCTCAGTACTCGATTTTGCGTTGATTTCCTTTAATCCCTACAGCCTAATCCTGACCCCCTTACCTTTAAACCTGACCATGATCATATACACGCTGCTTCATTCTTTTAGTGAGAAAAGTCTTTGTGCCAATAAAGTTTGTAGTCATTTCCTTGTCTGTAGCGAGGAGCTTGAAAGAAATTACTGAAAGTTCAAATTGGAAAGGAGCCCCACTCTTTAGGCTGGTTGGTCTGTGCAGCTGTCAGTCAGCACTACAGCAGCCCATCTTATCAGGAGCCAGCAACTTTGAGGCGCAACAGACGGGGTGTCTCTGCTCCCCCCCTCCTCCTAGTGTGCACACATACAGAGCTACTGACCTTTTCACATGTGGACATCGATGTAGGGTTCTGTGGAAAAGTAATGTACAATTATTTCTTACCTGTTATAGATGGCTCTTTGAACAGTCTCATTATGGAAAACAGACTTTAAAGAGAAACTAAACCCCAAATCAACACTTTATATTGATTTATAATATTTTTGTATTATTTCTTTTTATAGTTTGCTCTGTCAGTGCCTTGGGGCAGTGGTTGGAGCCGATAAGACTCAGACCAGCTGGGCTCTACAGCCTAAGGTGACGAGGGGGGTGAAAAAACACTTCCACCGTGGCTAAATTACCTGTGTGACTGTGGGTACTCTCCATGTTTCAGTGGAGAGGCCGACCAGTTCTCCTCAGAATGAACCAGACAGAGTGGGTGAAAAAACACAGTGGAGCAGATCAGCTGTTCTGAAGCTTGAAGTTTATCATTACTGAGCTACACAAAGTTGAAGTTGGTTAGACTTAGAGGTTTCGATTTGGAAAATGGCTACAGGGCGATTCCACCTAACTTTTCACTACCTTGAACAGCTTTAATCTGCTTTAGTTTGAAAAATAAAATACTTAGACACGTCAAAGCTGGATTAGATTATTCTACACTTATAGCAGAAGATATATTGATGTGCTACAGCTAACTGCTGCTGCTTTCAGTGTTTGCAAATAAGTATACATTTCATTTTTCTGAGTCAAGTTTGTTAAAACGTTATCTGCAGCAGGAAAGATTTAATAGTATTTAATGTTTCTGAGTAAATCCCTTTAGAATGGTAAACCTTGATAGGAAAAAGTCACCATTTTTAAACCACTAAAATTTTTTGCCATATAGTTCCTGATCTAAAAACAGCATCCAAAGATAATTAAATTTGACAGGTTAGGTAAGTTTTTTAAATACTAGTTTTAAAATAACACCTTTTAGAACTGTAATCACATTACTGTGAAACGGTGATGTTTTTGCCTCGGATTATCATACCATCTGAATTTCATACCGGCCCATGCCTTGTTTGAACTGCCCCTTTATGCAACCTAACCTTTAACAGCTAAAATGTACTGTGTAAATGTTGTGTCTTTGTTTTCAAATGCAGTTTATTGACGGTCGCTTGGACCTGCTGAACTCTGGAGAGGGTTTTAATGACATCTTTGAGGACGAAATCAGTATGGGTGAATATGCAGGTTAGAGGATTAAGATGGACTTCTCATTCTTTTGTTTTGTTTTTACTTTTACTAAGTATTGTGTAATTTTTTAAAGAAAAAGTTTGAACGTAAAAACAGACTTTGCAGTATTCAACAAAGGTGCATTCTGAGTTGGCACCTCCTGTCTACAGAGGTTTTGATGGGAAAAACACTTTTTAATAGGGAGATTTTTAAATCTCTGATTTTAGTTTCCCTGTGTGACAATAGTAAATCAAGCTTTTTGTAAACAATGACTAAGCAGTTAATTTTGGCCATGTGCAGAAAAACAATAACACTGTTCTTAATGTATTATTTTTATGTTTCATGAATAACAGCTTTGCATAGATTTTCTACAAAATTTAAGAAATAAACATGCTTGGTGTTTGTTTTCCAGCAGTTATATGGAACAAACTAACATTTTATTTGCTGACACCCACAGACAGTGATAAGACCTACCATCAGTGGCTGCTAACTGTGAAGGTGAGATAATCTGACAGTGAAACCATTAAAAATATTGTTTTCAAGAAAATATTGTTGCGCTTATTTGTCCAACCTATTCATTGTCAGTGATATCTCATAGAGCTGGAACTATAATCCTGCAGATGACTGAGACTTGAACACACTGCTGAAATTAGTCATTTATCATGGGCCAGTATTTGGACATGTAACTCAGTGGTGTTCAGTTCAGGGATGTAATAGCAGCAATTTTAGTACTGTGTTAGAATCCTTTTATCGTTTTATGCACATTTCTTTATGTGTAGCAATTCTAGGATAATTTACAATGTTCTATTTTAAAAAGTACAATAATTTTAAACATTTTTACTTTCAACTGCTGTCAATATTTGCATCAATTAGCTGCTTGTCATAAATGTGTGACTTGTGTGTTTGCCTCTAATGGTTTTGTTTTCCAACAGAAAGGAGGCGGGGCTATCTTCCAAACAGTGAAGACCAAGGCAAACCCGGCCATGAGGACCGTTTACAAGTTTGTAAGCATTTTTTCAGTTCAAATTTAATTTCTACGCCTGGATTTACCCGACAGGTACACACACACACACTCCTAGAATGACAAGTTTAAAGGCAGATTAGTTTCCTGCATTATCAGTCAAAATGATGCCTGAAAATATCACATTACGGTCACTTACCATCAAACACAGTTGGCCCTACTATCATAAGTTAGTAAGGACCCACAAGAGTAAGATCTTGTGTTTTTTTGTTTGTTCAACAGGCAAAGGATCATGCAAAAATGCGTATCAAGGAAGTCAAAAGCCGGTTGAAGCAAAAGGTATGTAGGTTTTCTTCGCTGACAGGTGGTTGTGGATCATTTTAGTTGTGATACTGATTAGTTTAAAGGATACCTAAAGGAATAGACATTACTGACTTTAAACCCTCGCTGCCAGATGATCTCGCTGCCAAGGAGAGGAAGGCCCCCGGGCCAGATGGTATTCCTCCTCGACTCCTCAAACTTTGTGCAGAGCAATTAGCTTCTGTTTTAACAGATCAGTTCAACTTATCACTAAGACACTGTACTGTCTTACTTCTAACATATTACCAGTGCCTAAGAAGACGCCTGGGACATGTTTTAATGACTACTGGCCTGTAGTGGTGCAACGGATCACGGCTGAACCGTGATACGTAAGGATCACTCGCCACGGTTCGGAATGCATGGTACCAAAGATTGAGTGTTTTATTCTAGAACGTGATGATTGGTTGATTATTTTGCGCAACTCAAACCTCGTCTCCACAGACGCGCTTGTACGCAAACTTTTTAATACAGATAATAGTGAAAAATCCTGAAGTCCATATGAAATTACAGGTAGTATGAGAATTAAATTTTTTATGTTTTTTAAGATAAAAATAGGGGGGTCGTATTATACATGAATAAATACGATACTTCCTTTACCAATATTTTGCCTAAATACGGAGTGTCGCTACACTCTGCTCTGCTACGAGCTGACCGCACGCACACACTCACACACACACACACACAAACTTTTAACACTTCCCTAACTTGCCTTGCCCAGCCCCTCGGACCTCCCCAGCCACAGCACGCTGCCTCCCTCCCCCTTCCTTTGCAGTGCCATCACTCCTTTCACCCATGTCTGCATCCTTGCTCCTATGGTCCCCCTTTGCAGGAGCAGTCAGAGAATGGCCTGTCCACTGTGGGGTCAGGGGTCATCAGTGACGACAGTGCAGAGGGGATCACGTCTTCCACTGATGCGGTCATAAGGGAGGGACAGCTCCGAACCTGGGATGGCCACAGACCGATCACTGTGCACTTCGGACAGGTGAGCTGAAACCGTGTTAAATGGGAAAGGTGCAGACGTAAAAATGTTTAAAGATGGAGAAACAAAAACTCACTAAGAGAGTTCAACTGAAATGAGCAGATAAGTTCTTTATTAATATCTTAAAGGAAATTATATTGTTTGTTGAGGAAAAATAAATCTGTAGTAAAATTCAAATATATATATATATATATATATTTTTAAGTTCCATATAATTTGATAAGTTCACAATGTGTGTGTGACCTGGCATTACCTTAACTAAAGACAGCGTTTCTTTGTTCCAGTTTTGACCTGGTCTGACATGTAAAATCTTTACATTCCCCGAGTCACTTAGAGGAAGAAAAGGTTTTGCTCCTGCCTCACATGTGCATTGTCTCCTTCTTAATTTTTCTAAATATTGGGTCTCCCTCTCTGAGCCTTATCTGAGCTTTTCAAGAGCTGGCTTCCTGTGGCGGAGCCCCGAATTCTCAGCTCCTTTGTTGTTAAAGTGTTCAGACTGACGCCAGTTTCCATACACCACACCAAGAAAACATCAGTCTGACAAATGCCTGCCTCTCAGCTTTGGTAAAACTCACAATGTTATCAGAATGTTAAAGTTGTTGATCAGATCTCCTGCAGTCATCTGTGTACAGTGAACACAAGTGAAGTTATAGTACAGACTGTTATTTGTGGATGTATGTCCTTCTGAGATACCTTTTTTTGTGTTTTGAGGTCATGTGCTTGAACCCCTGCAGAGGACTCTACAGGCCACGCAGTAAAGTTATAAACGTTTTTACCCACAATGTTTTTAAAGGCAAATAGTGTCTTCTATAAGAGTGTGTTTTAGTTTGAAGGATGGAATACATTCTGTCAAAGGTTGACAATAGATGAATATTTATGAAATTCTGAAGTGGTGTTTAGTGGAAGTGTAAAAGACACTAATAGCTGTTGTGGGTTTTCCTTAGTTTGGAGAAATAACATTGAAATCTGATAGAACTTACAAGTTAACAACTAGACTGAAATCAGAAAAGACCAAAGTGAATTGCTTCCATTCTTAATCCAGTTTGTAAAGTTTATTTGCATTTCATGCTAATGTAATATTTATTAACCTTCTCTTTGTCACTTGTATGTTATATGGTTATTTGGAGTCTCCGATATAAGCTCCCAAGACAAAAACCCTTAATAAAAAGAAGGACAAAAGCTCACGATCTGCTAACAAATCTTTGATGTTGGAACTGATTTAAAACAGCAGAAATTAATTTTAGTCTAGACTGTTTTTAGGCTTGTCTGTCCTCTCAGACTTGAAATTGATTTCTCCAAAGTGAATGTGTTCAGCGAGCGATTTACAACAGGTAAGATATTAACTGTTTATTTTCCACAGGACTCCACTTTAAAAGACCACAAATATATTTTCAGCAGAAACAGTAAAGTGACAGAATAAGTCATAATTACGTCTGGGGTTGTAGCTTATTAGTTACTCATGTTGGCAGCTTTTTTGTAACGTTTCTTTATTTCTGCAGGCTCGGCCACCGATGGTATTGAAGAGACCAAGCAGCAATTTAAGTCTGGAAAGCATCTCTGACCAGTAAGACTTACTTTGTTAAAAACACTAAATGCTTTTGGTCAGTAGAAACATCTTATTAGTGACCCATCACATTGTATCGAGGATTAAGTCAAAAAACCACAGCACATTTTTTAGAGTCCTGCTTTTTAAGCTATAGTTTGATCCCTGGATCATCCTGATATCATGAGTTATTCCAGAGATATGCCTTGATTAGTCTTCCTAATGACAATAACCCATTGATATTTGGTTTGAATCCTATTTTGAGATTATTCTTATGAGGAATTTTCGTCATTTTAAAAAGGAAATGTTAAAAAATGTTTGGATTTTGAGATTTTCAAGATGGAAAGGACACAAGCTTTACTAGGTCACAGGGGAAATATAAAATCAAAATCATGTTTTTGTAGGTACTGCTCAAAAAAGGGCATCAAAAAAGTTTATATTTCAGCTAATTCATTCAAATGATCCATAGATAAGGTATTTATTATATTTTGACAATATATTTTGATGTGATTGGTCACATATATACAATTGGATACATTCTTAATGGCAGATGAGTTTGTTCAAGAGCAAAACTTGTGATTTTTTAAGTTTTCTGGATATAATGGATTTATTTAACCTACTGAGACCTGAAACGCTTGCTTTGCATGCATTTCTGTCAATTCAATTCAGTTTATTTATACAACACCAAGTCCCAACACACTTAGTCTCAGTGCACTGTCCACGAAAAACAGTAAATCTAAAGAAGCCAGCAGATTGTGTTGAATCTTGAAGATTTTAATTGAATTTTGTCCACACATGTGGCTCCATGTCCTAGGAGGTTAAAGTAATAAAGGATGTTGATATAATTAAGTTTAGTTTTGTTACACTTCACAGTTCCTGTTTATTAATTCTTCAGATCATTCAATCATCTTTATTATCTGAGTAGAAATTCTACTTTATTTATTTTTGTTGCTTACCCAGAAGTCACTACTTCTGGTCTCACATCACCATACGATTATTTTGACATCTAGTTTTGTTAGTAGGGAGGGATGTGATTTAAAACTCAAACAATAGAAGGGTTTGAAAGCCATTTATGTTAATATCTTAATACTTTCAGTTTGATTGCTGAGATTTGTTCACAAATGGACATAACCTGATGGAGCTATTTTTTTAGTTGCCAAAAAAAGCTAGATGATAAATGTTTTGAGCTTAAGATATGAACTAACTGCACCGCTGCTTTTAGTTTACTCACATTAGCAGTAGTTTCATGTATTATAACTGTGTTTTAGTCAGTACTAACCTTTCAGATCCTCCGCTTTTCCTGAATTCTCCTTTCTTTTTTTGGTCCTTTTAATGTACTAATGAATGCGTGGGTGTGGATTTTCTGCTGTCTCTCTTCACTTTAGTTCTATCCGTCCAACTCGTCACTATACAGTCTTTCTTTCTGAGGATTCATCAGGAGACGAGCTTCACTATGACGACAGCTCCATCTCTGGGTTTCCTGACAGTTATCTCTTCTCCGCCCCTTTTGATTGGTCACCTCTGTATGCACTTCTCTGATGGCTTTTTGCTGCTTTTATGTTGTCTTCTTGTGAAACTGTGCATTTTTAGCTGTGGCAGTACGTTCAGGAAAGGAAAAGTCTTTCATGAGAAGATTGTTTTAACATCCTAATACTACTGGTTTCATAAAGTGAGGGTGGGGGTTAAACCCTGCCTCATGCTACATTGTTAGTGGAGCTTTTGCAGCATGTTAAAAAGAGACGAGATTTTAAAATTTAGGCTCCATATTTGAATTTTAAATTTATGGTCTTTGTTTGGGGAAAACATGTTTAGTATGATGACCTCTAGTGTATGCAGAGAACTTAATACGACTTGTATTTGCAGGCCACAGCCGTACCGCTCCCTCAAAGAAGTGGACTTGATAGAAGGAGACGATCCTGGGTTTGGGGCAGAGAGCCACACGGCCCCTCCCAGTCCAGTTACTGAAAGGTTCTCCAATATTAATCTGCTAGGGGACATTTTTGGCTGCCAGGATGAGCCTGACAACCAATTACTTACACTGGCTAAGAGTCTGGAGGACCTGAGAACTCCCAAAGGGTCTGAGGATCTGCAACCCAAGTTCTCCTACCAGGTCAGCGAGTTCTTAGTTCATCCTGTTTTAAATGATTTTTCATTTTGAAAATACAAACATGAAATGGTGATAGGACTTGCTAAGAAGTGTGACTCTGTGTATTTATATTGCTCATAATTTGGTGCCATGCTTAGGAATCTTGAGCAACTGATTGCCCAAATAAAAAAAGCTTCTCTGGACTGATCTTTTAAAATATATATATTTTTTTGTGATTACAGCGGATGGATCTGAATGTCGGTGAAAACTCCCGAACACTTCCGGGTCTCAGGCTCTCCAACCCCTACAACAAGCTGTGGAGCGCTGGCCAGGACCGATCAGCCTCACCCGTTTGCGCCCCTCTCGCCTGCGAAAGACCTCCGTCCGTCCAACTTCCCGTGCAGGTGGACTCTTCTTCTCCAGGCCGGGAAAATTCCGGCCCAGCCCCAGACCTTTTAGAGCCTTCCAACCCTGCCAACATAACTATCCCCCGTCCCCAAGGAAGGAAGACGCCGGAGCTCGGGACCGTCCTCGCACCCCCCGCTGCCCCGTCACGCCCCAAAGCAGCAGGGTTTGGTGAAGGAAGGACTACAACCGGGGGGCAGGAGTTTAGGCAAGCCTTGAGCAGGACCACTGATGGGGACTTGCTGGGGCCCACTAAGGTTGCTGAGGACAGTATGGATCTACTAAGTCTTCTAGACCCCCTGAACAGCTCAGCAGAAAGCAGCTCCTCTGCACTAACTGAGAAACTGAACATTACTACATTACCTGCTTGTAAGCCACCACTACCGCCCAGACCCTACCCTCAGAGTTTGCCTCCTTTCACACTTCCTCCTCAGATATCACTAAATCCTTTTGCCCAGCCTCTTCAGCACTACTCACCCACCGTCAGTGGGAACCCCTTCAGTGCAATCTGTGGACCTCCTCCAGGCTCCTACATGAACACATCCTCCCAGCCACTGTCCTTCTCTACCCTACCAGGGCTCTACAGGCAGCCGTCCCCCGGCAGCTCCCCTCTGCCTCTCAGCCACGGACCCTCCCAGCCGGCCTTCCCCGCCTCAGCCGCCCCCCTGCCACACTCCTCTGACAGTAGCCACACGCTCTCTAACCTAGTAGACTCCACATCAGTCTTCAGTGCGTCTCCGAATGCGCTGCCAAAGCCACCGCAGGCACAGGGAGAAAACCAAAAGGCTCAGGATCCGTTTGGGGACCTGCTAAGTTTGGCCACGCCGGTTACACCACCGAAAAAGAAGGCCGAGGACCTGCGGAGGAAATGGGAAACATTTGACTGAGCCTTCATATTGTATTTGCACAAAGTCAACCCATTTTTTTGTCGTCACTTTGTCAGGATTTTCTATTGCTTTAATTGGTGCATCACCTCTGATACAGCCTAGATTCTGCTAATGCAACTTTGATAAAAGATTACGTGTAAAGGAGCTCTGCCAAAGGTGTCCTAAAAATCTATTCTAATATATCAGTTTTCTTTGTGTGCTGGTGGATGAAAGAAAAGTAGATGACATCTGTGTGTGTGCTTCCAAAACATCTGTGCTTCAGCATACCAGTATTGATCACCAGACATGATAAATATAGTCAATCGTTTAGAAGGTTTATGTAGTTAGAGTGCCTCCGCTGTGATAACAACTGATAAAGGTGGTGGAGGTGGCTGTGGGGTCTCAGCTGGTGGCAGATTTACTGTGCGTCAGCATGAACAAGCAACATATAATGTTTAAAAGCTTGTACAGTTTATCCTGCCTCTGTTGTGTTGCAGGGAAGTGACCACTGGTTGACCGTACAGCTACAAACGTTCAACAATAAAACTTCATTAGAATATATTAACAAGTGTTTGACTGTAGCTCCATTCTGTCACTACTTCTCTTATAATAAGTTTTTATTGTCTCAGCTAAACCCTTGTGGTTCTTTACTGAATTCAGGTTGTGGACTCGTACAAAAGGCCCTCTGGATAGGAAGTGAAATAAGCCTGTTAATATGGACACATGACAACATTTGATTGACCTCTTCAAAGAACAGTGTGAATATTATCTCCGTGTTTGCTTTAAACAAAACATTACTGGTGTGTCCACATAAAAAAACATTTATTGAAGGATCATGATTTTCAGCTGTTTGTGTTCACTGAAACAAGTTTTGTGTTTTCCAATTGTCTACTTAAAAGGATTCTTTTTTTGTTGTTTTTTTAGAAGTGGTTTTATAGTTAATTACTATGAGTATCTTGATAGCTCTTTAAACAACCTGAGTTTGGAGAAGGTTTAACTGGATGGACACGCTAACAGCTAATCCAGATTAAAAACAGTGACTATCTCTAAAATTAAATACATAAATATTTACATGGATTTCAGTTTGCAAGTGCAAACACCCAGTGGTGGCAGGACACATTTCTGCTAATCTGCTAATAGTAGAACTAGCCTCTTATTTAGCAGATTAGTTTTTTTTTTTTTGCTAACTTTGGAAACTGGACCGATTTAGTTTCACCTAAATTAGGTTCTGTTAATTTTAAATCCACAAAAAAAGGGTTAAACTTCTATTTTTATTTATCCTGAACTAAATAACAACTATCCCCTCTTTACAATCAGTGCTGAATGTGTCAGGCACCGGGTGTGTAGCATGTAGCATCTTTAGCAGCAGAAAAACAAACTTTAAGAGTGTTAAAAATGAAAAATATAACATTTAATATTTTAAATAATCAATACAAAAATTGACTGCATGTATAATATGGCCTGGAAAGTATTTGTATTTGTTGTTTGATCAACTTCAAATGGTATTTATAAAAACTTAAAACTCTATTAAAGCAATGCTTTTATTCTGAAAGGGTTAGATTAGACAGAGTTAAATGTAACAACAGGTTTGCAGCAGTCCCACCAATCTTAAACTAGAATGAGATTAACACGTGTAACACGGGCTGAGTGACAGTCGTCTTAACCGTTAGCTTCCACTAAATCTTTTTATCTGTTCAATGCTTTAGCATTAGCTGAGCTAAGTTTCTTGTTTAACGTTTTAGTGGTTAGGGAACCTAGCTCTGGTTAGCTGTGACTGCCACTGCAAACAGCAGCAGTGAGCTGTAGCACTTCCAGTGTCGGGGTGAATTAAGGCCAGAATATCAAGAAGCTGAAATGACCGTAAAACCAAATTGACATCAATGCAAACGTTTAAATAATGTTTCTAGGAATTTTCATCAAATTTTAAGATGCTGTTTAAAGACAACTAAATTTGCTTTAAAAACAGCTAACATTAGCCTGAACAGATTCTTGTAAATAAATATTCCAACTCAAATATTTACTACTCTAAAACAACTCATCAGTTCATGCAAACATTATTTAAACCTTTTAAACTTTGTTTTTCCATTAAGCAGATAATTGGGCGAAGATCTGACATTCCTGCTGAAGTTGACCTTTTGTTGAGCTGAAAGTGCTTCTTGCTGCCTCTCTAACAACACTTGCAAATAATTATTAATGATATAAATGTATTCATGTATGAGAAACTGGCAGCAGTGAAATATAAAAAAGAATTTGCATGTATCGCTACTGAGATTTGCGTGGGTTTTAGATGGCTGCAGCCCATTTCGATCTTAGTTGTGTTCAGATTAGCTGTTGGCTTGTCTGTGCTGTCAGAAACGTTCAGAACTGAGGTCGTTCAGTGAGCTATCTACAACAGGTAAGATGTTTATAACTTTTACACAGAAATGACTTCAATATGGCCAGAACTTTGCTTTAATGGGTCACCGTACACAACAGAATATACTGCTGCTATTGTGCAAAAACCAAAAGTTTTTTACATGCATCAGAGAGGATGGATTCAGTACTCCTGATCCATACCCTCCTCCCCACAGCTCTCCTCCTCACCAGCAGTGGTGTTGCTGCTAATGTGACATACAGCAGGTTCCCCCTCAGAACTCCAACTCTCCTGTTTTCACAAAACCATGATCGGAATCAGGAAACTCTCGTTCTTCTGCCGTCCTGCCTTTGCTTCAAAATGTTTGATGCTTTCACTTTTACATGTTTAGTTTCTCGCAGCTCTTTCCACTGTTACCTTCTGTGTTGCATCATCTCCAGATTATCAACTTTAACAAAAGCAGGCTGTATTTTCTCAATGTGTCACAGTGTATTAAAGATCACAGCTTTATAGTGACATTGTATTAATACAACTAGTTTGCTTTGGATTTCATCCTAATTGTGTTGATGTGCTTTATCTACTGACGCACCTCCGTCCAGCATTTCATCTTCTGACGCTTTTGTAGGTTTTATTTTTTGCAGCTTTTTCTCTTTTTGGCCTTCATGATGCATCCTATTTGGGCTTCTTTCCTTTTACCTGTGAAAGTGCATTTCTTCTCACTGTTGTTTAAAAAAACCATTTTAAATAAACCCACAAGCCTACAATAAACTAATATTTTAAAACTAGTTGAGAAATGTATTTTTTTAAATCAGGCAAATTATAAAAAGCCTGCCAACCCCAAACCCCTTTGATCTTTAATCAAAAACTCAACCAATAATAGCTCCTGTTACTGATTGAGACAATTTCTGGAGGTCTGAGTTCCACTTCCATCTTTTTGACTCATTTCAGAGTGAGCCTGCGATCTTCACAAAACAGCCGGATGACCTCTTTTGATGTTGCAGATCTTTTCTGAGCAGACACCTCCAGTGTGATCCAGGCAGGACGCTGCCACCTCTTTGAAGTGGACAGTCCTCTGCAGTTAGTTCATTCACAGACTCTGGTTTGTTGACAGTTTTAAACAGATGTCCCATGTCTCTCCTGTACAGTCAGGTCCAGAAATATTGGGACATAATTCTCATATTTCTCCTGTAAACATGACAATGGATTTGAAATGAAACAAGATGTGCTTTAACTGCTGACTCAGCTTTAATTTGAAGGTATTCACATCACAATCAGGTGAACTGTATAAGAATTACAGGTTGTATTTGTGCCTCCCACCTTTTAAAGGTCCTAAAGTAATGGTAATCATAAAACAAACTTTTTGTTTTTAACACTTGGTTGCAAATCTGTTGCAGTCGATTCCAGCCTGAAGTCTGAAACTCAGACATCAGAGCTGGAACAGAACCACATCCAGGCTGTAGATGAGAGGCAGCTCAGTCTTCAGCTTGATTTTGTTCAGCACTAAGCCTGCATGGTGGTGTTCAGTGCTGCTTCAGAGAACGGACTGTGGTCCTGCAGGAACCTGTCTGCCTGCAGCAGTGTAGCACTGATCAGATGCTTTGTGAATGGCTCAAGATAGTGTCACAAACCTAAAAAGATAAGTGCACAAATTTAATTCAATATGGAGATGTGAGCTTTTTGATATATGTTTAATCTATAGAAAACATTGTTATGGATATGTGTTAATTTAATAGCAGCAAATTGTTGCACCTCTAAGGTATATTATATAAGATATTATATGATATTGACCTATTTTAAGATGTGTTCACCATTTCTATGTGATGGACTTGTGACCTGTCCAGGGTGTACCCCGCCCCTCTCTGACTGCTGGATATGACCCCCAGTGACCCTGAAAGGAAGAAGCGGGTATAGATAATGGATGGATTTCACCATTTCTATATAATTAGTGCTACTGTCAGTAACATACATTTCAAAAGACATTTAGCTTTTCTCTCACCTGTTCTAATCAATGCTGGGTCAGATCCTGATGCTTAAAAAATGAAAGCAAAACAAAGCATTAGCCGGACTATAAGTGGTAAGTTTAGCCTTTATGCGAATCCAGGTTCTGGAAAACGTGAGAGAGTGTAAACTCTGCCTGTCTTTGCTCTGCTGATGAGGTGATTGCCATCACCTGGATCAGTAATCAGCACAAATGTCCAGCAGAGGGAGACAGTACTACAGATCCTAACACAGGGGACTTCAAATGAGTTGATTCACCAGAATGAAGCTGGATAGTAAAGAAAGTATCTAGTTTTTACATTGTAAACCAATAGTTTGTGTAACTTGATGGTTGTTTTGTGTTGTGATGTTTTTAGAACAATGCACCAAGTCAGGTAGATTGTAAAATGTGTATATTTGGAGTCTGTATGTGTAAATCATGATGCACTGAGCACAACAGAAACACGTTTGCTGAGTTTTTATCAGTGAACAACAATCCCTTTTATCTGTGCATATTTGCACAGAGAACCATGTCTTGTTTGTACTTGATAATTTTTTTTTTGAAGAGGCAGAGGTCTCCAGCAGCACAGCAGAGGGAGGATCCAGCTGGAGGTGATGCTGTGAGAGACTGAAGCTGCTCACAAGACAAACAGAAACATAATCTTCAGTCCTGATCCTTATGACTCTGTCTTGTATGTTTTGAATGTTTCTCTGCTTCAGCACACCTGACTGAAATGAAAAAGTGATTGACAGGCTTCTGCTGAACGTGATGCTATGTTTAGTAAGTAATTTAATTATTTGAATCAGGTGTACCGAAGCAGGGAAACAGCTCAAACATGCAGGAACAGGGTTCAAGACTTCTGGCTTAGTATATTTACACTTAGTATATTTACATTTAGTATATTTACACTTAGTATATTTACTCATTACTACAGGAAAACCATTTCACATATTTATACTCTTCATACTTTGCAGGTGTGTCAAACTCAGGTCCTCGAGGGCCACTATCCTGCATGTTTTCCTTGTTTCTTTGCTTCAACACACCTGATTCAGTGCTTCAATTAACTCCTTAAATTCTGTAGAAGCCTGTTAATCATCTATTCATGCAAATCAGGTGTGTTTAAGCAGGAAAACAAGAAAACATGCAGAATAGCGGCCCTCGAGTTCGACACCTGTGCTTTACAGAATACTATTCATTATATCAGTTTCACAAAACCAGTGGAATAACTGATTTATACTTGTGGGACTGTATTTCATTTTAAATTGTTATTACACTTTTTGAATATAGTAAAATTGTATATAAATGCCAGATGTTGCATTTCTAAATGTTGAAAATTGGACAAAGTTATTTACTGTTAGGTCATTTATTGGCTTCTTTACAGCAGAAATTTTAGTCTTAGATGTAAATGTGGCGATTCTGCCTGTCAGTCTGATTGTGCTGCTTCCTAACTGGAGACAGCTGACTCAAGGCTTTTCTACTCATTTACTGGAACATAACCTGCCTTGGGTATGGGTTCTGGATTGCTAACCGGTGAATTTACTCAGAAAATTACTTACCTTGTTTTTTGTGATTTTTTTTTAACTGCCCAGTCGGGCAAATAAAACCAAATAATATGTGCCCCACATGAAACATTAACTGCATTGTTGCAGAATGTAACTTTGCTACACCAAGAATGACAAAAAAGTTCAGAACACCTACATCAGGGCTATTCAACTTAAAGTTAATTAAGGTCAACAGCACAGCTGAATATCCATCAGTTTATTTATATCCAATAAATTCAAGTATTTCTTCCTTTGAAATAATTTATTTTGCTGCATTTAATCATAAATACAACATACAGAAACCTATGTAATAAATATACTAATACTAAATACTAAAATACTAAAACAATATCAAAAACAAAGATAACATTATGCATCTTATTTAACACAAATATTATTTTGACATCTCTGGCTTCCCAAAATTTAAACCAATTTTATTTAATTTTTTATAGTTTTATCTTCAACTGCTTGTAGTTTTAACTGACTTGGATGTTCATGGAAATATATATATATATTTTTTTACCAGTTTTTAGCCAAGATTCTAATGTTTCTGTAAATACCAAACATGTCTAAATAAAAGACCTTAAAGTAATTAAAGTATAAAACCAGGTGTTTGGGCTTAAGAGCTTAATTAACCAATTGGCGGGCCGAACCTTTGGTCACTCACAAGCCAGATGTGGCCCGCAGGCCGTGAATTGAATGACCTACTTGGTCTCAAACCCAAAATGTTCCAATTTGTTGAATCATTCAATGGTCACATCGACACCCGATTGATCCAAGTAGACCCTCACCCACGAGGCAGAAAGAAATGAGTCAAACACCACATCAGGAGTTTCTCATGTCTGTACCGGCAGAATAAAAGGAAACCTGCACAGTGTTTAACAAAGAGTTTTACTGTTGCAGCTGATAGGTGTACATTCATTGTAATTTGCTGGTTGCATGTTCACACACTGCACTTGTGCTTAATGTATATGCAGTTTGAAACAATTTGTACACAAAGTCAGAGAGCAGAACCTCGACACGTCACATTAACACACACTGGACTGATTTTAACAGTTGAAGCTGTTGGACATTAGGAAAGTCAGTGGATTTAAAGTAGACAGTGTTGGCTCAGAACGTTTACTTATCTTCTGTTCAGCAGTGTTCATATGTTAACGACAGAAACATCCAAAAAGTTACAAAGAACAGCTGGCAGCTGATGATAATCATAAAGTAATGACTGTTACTTACTGCAGCAGGAAATGGCTCTCATCTCAAAATGAACATAATGTTATGTTTGTGCTTTGGTTTTATACATTTCCACACATGTTTTGTTAAAAAAAAAAAGTAGACCCATTAAGACCAACATAAAAAGTCAAATGTTTGTCAGAAAACAAAAAGTCATTGAAGTTTCAGTCCTGACAGAAAAACAAACAGAACTGTCTGAGTTTCAGACAACATTATGATCTTTGCTTAAAGACAGTCAGCTCTTTATCCCAATCTCCAGTTTTACATTTAAAACCCAACAAAAGTGCAGGATAGTTGTAGTTAACAAAACCAATAATCCATAAGATGCTGATTAAAATGTTCAGGACAAATCTGCCATCAGCTTAAATCTTAAATTTAATACCCTGGTTATGTGAAACCTTGTCCTGCAGAACTGTCCACCTACAAAAGTGCATTGTTTAAATATGTCTATCAAGATTTCTCTTGGAGGACCAATAGGTTGGATGATGGAGAAGAGCTGGAGCGTTTCATCCAGCACAAATCTCAAACTAGAAAACTGGGATCAGCCAACCTAAAGTGAGTGTGCAACCATAGTTTCCTCACTCAAAATCAATGTCAGCGTAAACTTTACCTCATCACTGAAGCATACAGCAGCTGAACACACCAAACTAGATTTATACACAACGCAAACAGCACTAGACCAAATCTCTTGGAGACCTGACCGGTGAGAGTGACTCACAACACGGCATTTGTGACACGCTCTGATTACTTTAGAGTTTGACAATGGCGTGGCTGACGTCAAATATGTGCAGGAGTTCTCACAGTAAAATACAACAGTTTGCTTTCTATTTGCTTTAATGGAAGAACTCAACCATCTCAGAATGATTCAGTGAGGTTATTTAACCCTCCTGCTATGTTTGTTTCTGAGGAACAGCAATATTGTTCCTATGTCAGTTTGTCCCTGGGAATGTTTAATCATGCAATAATGTCAGAAACCAAAAAAGATCACCTAAAACATTGTTGTGTCTGATTATTGACTCCATTACTGACCATTTCAATCAGTATTTGCATGTTGATGTTTTTTTTATATTTCTCACAGATAAAGGATCAATAAGGACAAAAAATACATTAAAGAAACCTACACACACAAAACAATGGTTATATGTGAAATTATTATTTCATTTTTTTTATATTTTGATCTATATAATATGTAGACGTAGGGTAGGTTGCAACTATGTTAAATGAACCATTTTCATTTTATATGTTCATTATACTTGTTAAAACAAATAGAAAAGGTTTCATACTGAAAAAACTATTTTTAAAACATTTTTAAACTTTGTCAATTTGACCCGCAACGTAATAGGAGGGTTAAATGGCTGGGGTCAGTCTAAAAACAAGTGGCATTGAGTTTGTGTGACCAAAGTGTCTGTGACTGTCTGGACTATATAGACTTCAAGATAGTCCTAAAATCAACAGCAATATAAACTCTGCTTCACATGGATGCAACATTAGGGGATTTATTATAAATCAAATACTGAGTGCACATCTAGAACATTTGGAAGTAGAACTAGTTCAACACATCTACCATAGCTTATCCTTACAGTCAACTCAGATTGTCTTTAACTTAGTTTTATAGGTATTAAACGATGTTCAAAGTCAGTCCTCAGTGCCCGATGTCCTGCATGTTGTACGTGTTGTTCAGGCTCAACACAGCTGAAACTAAGGAGGGCTTCATTAGTAGGCCTCTGCAGACCATGATGACATACAGAGAAGGTTTATCAGCAGGGACAAATCTAACACATGTAGGACACCAGCTCTCAAGGACCGGCATTGGACCTGCCTGTATTCAACTAAAAGTTGGTTTGGTAGCCGAGCTTAATTAATTGTTGGCATCAGCCCTGTTTGTTTGAAAGTAAAACATCTCATGAAGAAATGGTTTGATTTTAGTAAAACTCCATTGGACCATTAGCCAACACAAACATAGCTATAACCCAGTTAACTTATCAACTTATGGTTAACTTATCTTAGGTATCGAGCTGAAAGACCCCTCCAGCTTGTACTCTGATCATTCTCTTTACAAGGTTTAATAATGATTAGAACTCTATCATTTCTCATCATAACATGAACATGAAAGGCTGCAGGTCCTCTATCAAGGAGCGCTATATCTTCAATTTTTATTGCCTTTTCAATTGTATCTAAAATTTAGTAACAGAACTTGTGAAAGTCTGGCTGCAGAAAGATGACATCATTTCAATAAACAAACCAAAAAATGTCAAAAATCTTCATGTATGCTGATGACAGCGTCAACAATCTTTTATCCGTGAGAGCAATACGTTCTGACACGACTTTGATTTCAGCTAGTCTAATAGATTTACGATGCAACATTTTTTTCTTTTTCCAGTTTCCTGTTTGGAAGTATTTACTTTGTAGGTTAAGACGACTCACAGTCAGCTGCAATACTAAAATAATTTTAATTGAATCCATCTGGAACAAACTGTGAGAAAAATCCAGCTACATTCAGCTTTGTGTCATTAAAAACAGAATAGACTGTGAACGTTAAAGTGAAATGTAAACAGATTTTGTGCTTCTGAAGTCTACAGAGTCAGCAACAACACTGCTGAATGTGTGTACACATTAGGACTTGTGCTCTGGGATGTGCATATGTCATACAAAACTCTAGGCCAGAGTGTAGTCGAACTGGCCCTTCTCAAGACCATCGAGACCGTCTGCCCAGGTGGAGGTGGGCATGCTCCGGTACGGGTCCAGCAGGATCCGGAAGCATCGAACAATGAGGATGAGAAGGAAAACAAACAGGAGGATGACCAGGGCAAAAGTTGTCTTCTGCTCCAGGGACATGACGGCGATGGCAGGGTCAGAGGAGGAGGAGGACGAGGACAGGGAGGCTGAGGAGAGGGCCACAAAGTGCCCCCCGGAAGAGTATAGCAGAGAGGAGAGAGCCGAGGTGAAGGCTTCTCCCTCCATTTTCCAGAACCGGAGGAGTGCAGCAGGGGCGGGACGGCGATCATGCAGGCTCCAGAGAAGAAGAAGGTGCAGTGGCATCCTTGTCACAGAAACCAGACCCAGGCCCCTACGTTGGACGGTTTTGTCTGAAAAGAGACAATAAACCAAAACACAGTGAGTTCTAAAAGACTTTTTCTCTCCTGAGCTTTTAAACAGATTTGGTTTCTTTCATTAAGCCCACAGTTATAGAAGATAATGTACAGTGTTACAACCACTGGCAAAAAGTATGGAATCAGCAGTCTTGGATGAGCACTTATTTAGACATTTCATTCTGTAAAACAAACTCAGATCAAAAACATGATACAATAATAAGGTCATTACAAAGTACAACTTGTTGGCTTTCAGGAACACTCAGAAATGAATGAAATGAAGAGAAAACATTGTGGAAGTCAGTGAATGTTACTTTTATTGACCAAACACAGGGAAAAAATATGGAATCACTCAAATTGGAGGTAGAAAATAAGGACACACCAAGTCAATTTCCTTTCCCTAAATGGACACCTGCCTCAGATAAGATCTGCTCGTTAGTCTGCAGTTAAAAACACCTGCAGTCATGACACCTTGGAGGGCTGCTGGATGAAGTGGAGTGG
>JARVGW010000278.1:5273094-5301257 GCA_031762495.1 Anablepsoides rubrolineatus | reverse complement strand
AGCATATTAATCTAACAGTGACCCAAGTCATCATGGACTACTTTATAAACACAGACACATGGTTGTACGGCAGATGTGGGGAATATAAGGAGGAAATGAGGAACGGAAAATGGACAAGTCATGATTATGACTTTTTTCTCGTAAAATTACGACTTTAATCTCATAATATTATGACTTTATTCTCAAAAAATTACGACTTTATTCTCGTAATATTATTACTTTATTCTCATAATATTATGACTTTATTCTCATAAAATTACGACTTTAATCTCGTAATAACAATTAAAAAAATCTCATTGTGTGGCCCTAATACTCCGTCGTACAATGCATCCAAAGAGGCCAGTTTTAAAAAAGAAAAAAAAATCCCTCTTCTGAAAAGAATGGATGGGAGTTGTCAGAAGTAGTTTGGAGGAGGAAATCGATCCTTAGAAAGTGCTAAAGGAAAACTTTAAGATAGAGCTAAGATATACAAATGAGATGTGTCAAGATATTGCAAACTCTAATGATTTTCAAAATTAGTTGTTGCAAAGACCAAGAACATTTGCTGTCTACAAAAAAATGTGTTTTAGTTAAATTAACCTGCAAACAATTATTTATTGTGTTAGAAGAAAAGGAATTCAAATGAAAAACAATGAAACATGCCATATTTTCAAAGCAAAATGAATTTTATCTTTTCATTTTAAACCTCTTATAGGGCTCAGAAGCCTAGAGTTTTGACCAAAAAACAATAAGTTTATTAACACAAGGTTTATAAGTTGCTGAGGGAAGAAAACACAAGGTTTGGCAAGAAAACGTTTTACTCCATTACAAGTTTTTGGAATCAGGTATGGTAAGGCAAAAATATGACAAGTTATGAAAAGCTTCCATAAATCTTAATAAAGCAGGAAAATGGTAAATTTACTATGAAACAAACCAGATTATTCTGCTTTACTTTCTAATAACGATTTGTCTTATTTGGATTTATTAGCTTTTGCAGTTTACAATTAATTAGGTTTACTGAGTGGTCCTGATTCCTGCAGTGTCACTGAAAAATACAAAATGCTCATGTATTTGGAGTTCAATCTGTTTGCCAGACTCATGATAATATTTGGTTCATATAATACGTTTTGTTTCATCTAATTGTTTATTGATTCTTTTAAATGGTTTGTAATTTATCCAATTATTTGTCTTTTGCTGAGTGAAAAAAAAATCTTTGTGAACTCAATACTGAAGCAAGACAGATAATCATGAGGTGACATTTATGAGTGTCTTACATTTTGCAAGCTTTGTTTGTGCTTTTGCATTCATCATCTGTGTTAATTTTGTTCAAGCAATATTTTATTTGCAAATGATTCATTAGGAGAGTGTTTGCATCCATTTATTGCTATAGCAGAAATTAGGTTCAGGTAAAATCTTGGGACCTTATAGGGCTGACTTGGGACCAGAACAGGACAGGTTTGATTCCTCGCCATGCCCTCATGTTGTGACATCCTTGAGCAAGACAGCTCCCTGTGCGTTTGAATAGCTGCTCGCTGTTCCTCTTTAGTGTGTCTCACTTGTGATGTGTCAAATGCAGAGCACAAATGTCATCATTGCATGCAACATGCATTGACAATGATATATAGCACATTTACATTTAATCATTGACTTTGGAGTCAACTATGTTCAACTAAATTGACCTTAGACAAAATTTGCTGATACTGATGGTATGGTAGCTAAATCCTCCTCAACACACACTCCAAGAAGTAACAGATTTTGCAAGATCTCACAAATTACATGAGATTGACATCATTAAGACTGATATTAAGGTATCAAGGTTTTACCAAAGAGACTGCTCTGGCATTAAAGTCAGTGAGCGATATGCATTTCTTTAAGGGGTACTAGACCTTTAATTTCTGTTGAATTGGTTTAAAACAAAAATACATAAAATACACAAAAGTGTCTGTCTTTTCTCCATCTAACAAACTGACAACTGAGTAAGTACAGTTGTAAATTTGTTTAAAAAAATGAAACATGTAAAGCCTTCTAGAACAAGACTAGAAGATCATTTTTTACATTTGACATAAATTCTTGGATCTCAGGAAAAAAATACACCCAATAGATATAAGTAGTGTGGTATTGGTAAAACACTTGAAATTAGACCAAAATCATCAATATCCCTTCATTAAAAGCATTTAATGAAGTAAAAGAAGGAGAAAAGAAATACTGTTTAGTACAACTAACAAAGACACAACTTTAGATTTTCCTATATTTTTCCAGAGGCATTGAGCACAAAGGTTTTTGATGCTCAAATGACTTTGACTTTTTAAAAGACTGCTAATGTCTGTACCTGTGCTACATGAAAAATAATTTTAATACATGAACATCCAAAAAATGAAGAGTACAAAAGATGTCAATAGATTGTCTGTAGATCTTTTTGACTTTGTGCCATAAAGGCAGCATAACCCCATGAACAGACCTGACTGATTTTGGACCCTTCAAAACTGACTGCCCCTAAAGTTTAAGATGCTCATGGTTTACAAGGATTAGGTGAAGATACTCAGGGTTACAGATGAGCTCAAGCTCATCCAGGTTCTGGCTTTTTAAAGAATGGGAGAGGTTTGTAATGACAGCAACAGTTATACTTCTTTGTTTGCAGTAGATCAAAGGTCCCCAACCCGGATCCTCAAGGCTCAATGACTTGCATGTTTTAGATGTTTTCCTGCTTCAACACATTTGACTGACATGAATGAATCATTGACATGCTTCTGTTCACTTGATGACATTCTGAGTAGGTACTTCAATTATTTCAATCAGGTGTGTTGAAGCAGGGAAACAGCTAAAATATGCAGGACGATTGGGCCACGAGGACCAGGGTTGGGGACCTCTGCCATAGATTAGATTCCATGCCATGTTGCAATTTGTTGCAGGACTTCAACACTCTGAATGGCTACTTTTTATACAGTCTCCATGGCCTTTCAAAATGTGGCCAAATTCAACAACTTTGAAAACTTCAATGTGAAAACAATCAAGATGCTTTTATGGCATTAGTACCCGTCAAATGAGCTATTTTGCATGTTCCTGTCTCTCATGTGCGCATAACACTCTCTATGCACCTGACCTGATACAGCTTTGATTGAGTCAGGAAGCAGCTATTGAATCAATTCTACGCTAGGTTGTTGCAATGACCTTAGCACAACAGTTGTAGCCTAAGTATAAGGTATTTGCCAGCCCGGTTAGGCTTGTTTTAAATTTTCCATGACTGAGCCATGCCGGGCTGTGCAGCTCAACATCATCACCTCTGCCACCGTACTCCACCCTGAACTTCAGCACTTTGCCACCAGGATGATAAAACACTGTGACCTTGCTATAGAAGTTTTTGTGCAAGCTCAAAACTCTCAACAACCTTTTATTATATGTAATGAGGAGCTCATTGCATTTTTTATACACACCTAAGGACTTTGTGAAACCCTGCAAAGACCACAGATGTTCTGATGTATTTTTTATGTTGTAACAAAGTCATCTTCAAGTGCAAAGGGAGTTGTATAAAACTAGATTTGAAATTTCCCATTGAACACATTGTCCTCTTCACCGCCCATCGATTCGAGTAATGTGGCTCTGAAAACCTGGACAGAGCCTGGCCAACGCAACCCAAGTTAAACTGCTACCTACCTACAAACTCACATAACCCTGAATGTGTGTTTGGAGGACAATAAACCATGGAAACGCTGTGTGCTCAGATTTGTAGAGACATGCTGTCAGGTGCCTCGGTTGTAAACCAGAGTTGGAACATTAATTTGAAGGGTTGTTGCACTTGAACAAAGAGAACGTTGGATTTTTTCAAACTTGGGAGATCTTTGGGAAACAGCACAACTTAAGAACAGCACAAACATTTTTCTGTTTCTTTTTTTATAGATCCTCTTTGCATGCATTTGGCTGGGGTCCATTGAAGCACCTTTATTTTTACATAGCACCATTAATCATAGTTATCCTGTTATACTGGCACCCAACCATTAACATGCATACACTCTAAAATCTTTGTGTTCTTGGTTACCATTTCTAAATGTATCATTGTTTAAAATGTCACAAGGCAAGTAATGAATATTCATACAGTACTTTACATGTAGAAGATGGACAGAATAGAGTACACATTAAAGAAAGTGCTAAAGTACAACATTTCCTTGTTTCAAAAGTCTTAGTTTACAGGACTATCAAACACACCAGTGTATTACATTTAGATAAATTTATACCTTTTCACATTTTCATTTTTCACCTTTTTTTTTTTTGAAAACCAAACATCTACAGTTCTACATTTGCCGGTTCACAACAGAAGGCATAACACAACATAACGAGCAGAATGTCTTCTTCAGTACGCCTACATTCACATCACTCTACCTGCACAACCACACAGGAACAAACACGTTGTCAGGCTGACTTCCACATCTGACCATAGAATAACTACTTCTGTAAAATGTTTGTTTTCATTCTGGATGTGACAATGCCATAAACACTTATAACAAACTCTTATTAGATTTGTTTTTGTTGTTTTTTTTTGTTTTGCCTTTGGCTATTTTTGACCAGCCTAAAACACAAAATTTAAAACTAAAAGCAAAAAAAAAACAAATTTAGAAAGGAGCTGTAAGGCGTCAGGATAGAAAACAGTACATCTTTGTATCAAGTTGTTTTGTTGAAGTCCAGAATCCTGTAGCCCTCAGATTACCTTCCACTGAAAACAAATATAACACAAGAAGTTGTGACATTTTTTAACAGTTTCTTACAACCCCAAAATTAGGACTTTTTTTCGTGACAGGAGCACCTGTGATTAAAATATGGCTGAAATGCAACTTGTACAACTTCTCTAATGATTTCTCTGACAGTTTCTGCCATAAAAAAAACCTCCTTCAGAACCAGAGCACAGAGATAACCAGCCTTGTGTTTATGTTCAATTTGTAAAAATTAATTTGTTTAAGGAGTTTTTGTTTCTAAAGCTAAGACGATCTGCTTTCTGTCAGCAAAGTGTCTGCTTCTAGCAAAAGCTTCTTACAGCCACCTTTTAAAGTCTTTTCAGAGTGCATGCTCGTCATATAACCCCATAATAATCATCTAACAATCAGAAAAGTCAAGATCTAAGATAAACAAAAACATAAAATATGTTGATTTAATCATATTCTCTGAAATCAGCATAATCGTGATACATGAAACGTCTGTTCTGACATATGGACATTTTTTATTTTAGTAGAAGACCAGAAATAAAAAAAATCTTGAATGCATGGCTCTATGCTCTCTGAGGACTCACATAAATAGGAAAAGTTGAGTTAAAACTTTTTAAAAACAAATTTACAAGTCCTTCAAGTGTATCTAAATGTAACCCATGTAATATTGTACTTCAAAACCAGTGCTTGCCCAATTCATTACGGCTCCATCTACAGTATAAAATACCAAACGTCTCCCAGTGCAGAGCTAACTCAGACTTTTCATATTCTGAATTTTCCTTTTATTAGATGATCACATCTTTAAACATTTGCTTTTTTAATCAGTATGAATTTCAAATCATGTTCCTGTGTACCGTCTTTATATTGTTCAAGTTCACAGTACTTTACATCAATCAACCATAACATTATGACCACGGCGTCAATAGTAGACTTTGCCACCAAAACATTAGCATGAACTCCAGTAATCCTTCAAAGTTCTGCTGAACACCAAGCTGTCAGTAAGTCCAGAAAGTTGTGACATGAAGGATACAACAGATTTACTCACTACTAACAAAGGCTCAACCAATAAAGAAAGAAATAATTCACCCTTATTGAACATTTTTGCAGCATTGCATGATGTTTTATCCAACTAAGAGACCACTAATATACCACTTATATTCATCATTGTTGAGGTAGATGGTAAATGTCAAAGTAACATCCATATGAATGACAAGACCAAAGGTTTCCCAGCAGAAGAACCTATGATGCTACCAATGTAGGTTTGTTCATTTTCCAAACATCACACTTGCCTCATGTGTTTATAAAGTAAACGGTTTATACAAACCCAGCCAGAGATGTACTTTAAAATCATAATAAAAGTAATTTTCCTACCACTGCAGTTTGAGCCACAGTAGTACTTTTATTGGATCAGACAGCTGTCACTACCCACACACATCCAGGAACCTGGGCAGCCTCAGACCTTGTCACTAGTCTGCTAGTTTTCCTTCTTTAGAGAATGATAGGTCCTTACTACTGAAGACTGGGAACAGCTAATAAGAGCTATGGTTGTTGAGATGTTATGACCATTCATCTACTTCTTATCAAAATGCTCAAATCCTCCTATGACTCATAATTTCTGTTTTCCAGCACATTAATGTCTTAAAGGATAATAAATAAAATAATAATAATAACATTTCTACTACGACTGTAAGTGGTCATAATGTTATGGCTAAAAAATGTAACCACTGGGCTCATTTTCATTTTAATTCTATAATCTCTTTAATAACATTTTTTATGACGATCCATGCACGAACATTTGTTAAACTCTAGAATGACAACTGAATGAAAAAGTAAAAATAAAGAACACTGACTATAGGGAGAGTATTTAAGTGCAGCTCATCCTCATCTTCTAGAAGCTGTGGTTCCTGATTGTCACTTTACACTGAAAGCATGGATGTAAAATGATCAATCACTCTACACCAAATCATTTCAACAAAAGTGCGACTTTTCTTTAAAGTGCGTTTTGTAGTATTATAATTTCAACAGACTAATGACCATCACCACTTTAAAAGCTTCTCTGCTGTCTCTTATATTATATTTAGTCTATATAATAAATTTAAACTTCAAGATTTTATTTTGAAAATTGGCTTTTCAAGCCCATGTCTCTGGTATTAAATGTCAAAACAGTTTTATGTAAAGAATATAATTTTAACTTTTTTTTAAATAAAATGTGCTTGTACTTATACACGCGATATATATCTTTTAGCAATTATATGAAAATAAAACCAGCCACTATCTCAAAGTCAACTATCTTCACTAGACTTTACAAAAAGCACCTCCATCTAATTATTCCCATAGTTTTTGTGTTTTAGGACGAGTTGATAAGAGGTTAATAAGAACATCAAAACACTGTGGGGTATAAGACAAATAAGCCCCATTCAGAACTGGCATTAACATCCATCCTGGGTGATCTGATTGCACTTGAATGGTGCTAAATACGAGTGTGAACGTTCTCAGGATGGATTAAAGATGACTTTGGGGGGAAAAAAATACTAACAGCATTATTAAAACCAGACTCAGCTGCCAGCTAATTGAGCCCAATTAAACAGCTGTCTAGGAGAATTCTGAAGACAAGTATTCTGAGCTCTCGGGTGTTATGTTGCTTGTATATCTGCTTACATTGTACTTTATACACAGTACTTGTCTCCACATTGAAGCAGTGTGGAAAACAATTGTCAGCAGGTTATTTACTGCAAAGTTTTTATAGGTACAAATCTTCAGTGTCTTTGCTCTGACACTGAGCTCTATAAAGTCACAGATTATTTTATGGTCCTTTACTTCTCCCATATTGCATCTGTTTGGTTACATATTTAAGCTTATCCAGGTCTAAACAGGGCCTTAGACACCGCTGAGGTGGTTTCACATGTGCACCGCAGAGTAACATCAGACATTTTGACTGGTAACAATTAACAACTCTGGTAAATCTATCCAGAGTTCACAGAAAGGCAAACATTTGTCTGGGCCACATTATACCTTCCAAGTGCTGCGTAAAGCTACAAATAGCTAATCATTGGATTCATTTTCAGTCAGCACAAATATGTGCTTTAGAATATGTGTTATTGTAACAATTTCATTTGAAATGATTTCAACAGAACGCCTTCTTGCCTTTATTTTACAATTTTAGTTCATGAGACTTCCAATTGATTCATTGCATCCTGTCTGATCACTTTGTTTTATGTCCACGTCTTCAGTCTTATTTACTGAAATGTGTTATATGACATCTGAGAGGCTTATTGTCTAATTATGGTTAAGAAAAAGAGAGTAATTCAAAGATTCGTTCTCCGATCCAATCCATGTGGAAACCCTTAAAAATATTGGTATATATATATATATATATATATATATATATATATATATATATATATATATAAAATGCACTCAATGACTTTCTCAGAAAACTTCGGCTACTCTGTTGCTTCATAGTCGCACATAAAATCACCAGAAATCCCGTGCCAGGAAGCACTTTACAAGACAAATAAATGTTCATTTTAAAAAGAAGCAGGTAAAATTGCACAGTTGTCATACCTTAAAAAAGCTCAGTATGTTTAATTTTAACCAGTATGTTAATTTTTTAAAATCCAATAATATCTATAAGTATTTAGATCGACTTACTACTCAAGTTCCTGGTGCAAGCATTCGTTCTTTAAGTCTACTAGGAACAATAGGAAAAGAAAAAGTAACATATTGTCCCAAAACACACCTCCTGACAAGGCAGGTATTTTAGATCTCTGATGTGAAAATAAAAACCTAAAATACAAAGTAAATTTACTTTTTCTTCTCGTTGATCAGACTGGCAGCTAGAGTTGTTTTACATTTTGTATGTCTCACAGCTCTGCACTGAACCAGCCTGTATCATGTGAGGTGTCACTCAGTCTGTGGGTTTTATGTGTAAGAAGCATCAAATGGCGTGTCAGGTTCACCCACACACACACACACACACAGAGCCAGAGGCTGAGTGTGTCAATGTAAACTCCAAATGTCTGCTCGTACACCTCTTATACGCAGACTTCCTATTCTTAAAAAAACAAGAATCCTACTTAAAATATTTCCTTCACATGTGACATTTTGATTACTCTAATGAATTTGCAATTTGATTTTGAGGCTACACCTGTAGCAGTTATGCAACACGGGCAATCTTTTCCTCTTCGGGGCTCCTTTTTCGTGATTTTTGTACGACTGAAAACTGCCAAATGGTTGTATCGTGCGCAGTCAGCAGAACATGTTAAGTGCTTTTCCTGCAGAGGTTGCAGGGAAAGTCAGGTTGTAACAACAGTTACTGGCTGCCTGACATATTCAGTTCTTGCTGCATTTTTCCACACATCCATTAACCCCCCAATGGTGGTGCTTCATTGGAGCGTGCACTAAAGTGCACTGACAATGTGACAGAAGGATAAAGGACTGTGCCACCGCTCTTTGTATCCTTGTGACTTTGTGTAAAACTATAACTGCCTTTCTGTGGTCATTGTGGTGCTGGTGAGGTGTGAAGAAAATGTGGACCAAGTTTCCATTTTACACACAACACAATGTTCTTATGGATTTATTTTATTTACATGCATTAGATTGACCAGCAGCTGTGTTTTGGCAAAGTAGATTTCTATAATTACCTATAAGTTTGCTTGTTTTAAGTGCTGCTGATGTGAGAACCCAAAATCCACTGGATGTGAGCCACACATGGATGGCAATTTTTGGCGTATTATGATTTGTTGTGTTTTTAAATATTAAATTCTGCTCTCCAAAAGCTGAATCTGTTACTTGGGGAGTACTTCGATACAAGTGAGCTAGCGTTAAGCACTTGATCCAGGTTTTCATGGGTACAAGTGAACATTGTTCCATCAAAACCCCCAAATTGTGGAAATGATAGAATTTGAAATGTAGGCTCAAAACCTGGATACCACCACACACTCATGTTAAATTGTCTAAACCAAAATAAGATGCGTGTCACAACATCAACATGTCATTTGTAGCATGCATTGTCACACCAATCTTTCTCTTCCCAGAGTCATTTTGCAATGTTCCTTGTAACATCCACTTTACTAAGCACAACCCTGGACACACACCTTTCTGTTGTTAGTACAGAGTAGCTTGATTACTTCGTGTGTATTGCACTTATCCTCCTGTTTAAGACCCCATCACACTAAAACTCAAAGTTCAAGGGCCTAACTTTGCTGTTAGATTTGACTCAAAACTAAATATTGACTAAAATATTGATCTCTGCAGCTGACAGAATTTTGCACGTTTGTTTGGTTCACACCAAAACTGCATTCGTTACCAACCAGGTTATCTCTTTTTATTTTTACATGTAATTGAATTAGGACCTTCTTTTTCTTAACAGTGCACCCTTCAATTTTAAAAAGGCCAAAGTTTGATTTAAAATAATAATAATACCCAGAGTCCCAAATAAGGCCTGGTCTAGTCCTGGCTAAAGTGCATTAAGCAGCACTGGAAATGAGAACAAATGTTGGTTTAATAAGGCTATGAATGAATCACTTCTTGGCAGGGTATGAGTGGAAGTTTACCAGCCCTTGGCAATTCAGCCAGCTAGTCATTGCAGATGTGGCACGTGTGCGTGTGTGTGTGTGTGTGTGTATTGGAGCCTTGTCACGTGCACACAGGTCAGTCCTCATGCTCCAGGCTGTCCTGTCGAGCCTCTGTCCTCTTCTCCTTGTGGCACACGAAGATGCGCCGCATCTCCTCCTCGTACCGGATGAAGTTCTCCCCGAAGCGGGCCCAGGCTTTTAGGGGCACCGTGATGGTGTTCCTGTACGGCTGACGCACCTCGCTGATTTTCAGGAAGACGCCGTAGCGGTTCGAGCCCACGTCGAAGTAAAAGCGCTTGTTGTCCACGCGGAAGGACGCCGCCTCCGGGAGCTCGGGGCTGTCCACCCGGTTCCTGGAGCCGCTCCGCCCGTTGTCGTCGACGTCGTCGTCTCCGTAGTCCTCGATGAGCTGCGACAGCGCGTCTCTGAACTCGATGAGCCCCTGCGCGGGCAGCACGATGGTCTGCTCGATGCCCTGGCCGTAGTAGCCCATGGTGCCGTGGCCTTTGCTGACGGTCTGCCGTATGCGGAGGAACCTGCCTCTCTGGTTCTCCTTCAGGTCCAGAAAGTACTTCCTGTTGTCCCGCTCGATGAACTCGCTCTTCAGGACGCGGTGGGCATGGTCGTCCGAGCCCACGGAGCCGGCGGGGGACGCGGTCGCGTGCTGCTCTCGCGCTTTCCGGCGAGCGTCGTGCCCGCCGCGCACCTGTCCGTTGTTGCTCTGCTCCTCGGCGGAGTGGTGGGGCGCCGGGCCCGAGCCCCCCCGCAGTCCGATCCGCGCGTAGTAATCGATGAAGTCTCCCAGGCTGTAGCGCAGCGCCGGGGCCATGGACATGGACAGCGTCAGCTTGCTCTTCCGAATGTTGTCGTGGCGGCCTCTGCCGATCCACACCTCGGCTATCTTCAGGAAGCGGCCGCGCACGCTCTGCTTCACGTCCAGGTAGAAGCGCTTCTTCTGGATGTCGACGCGTTTGGAGGCCAGCTCCTGGATGTCATTCCCCGGCTGCTGCTGCTGCTGCTGCTGCTGCTGTTGCAGGGCTCCGGGCTGGATGTACTGCTGCTGAGGGTACCCGTGTCTCGGCTGGGAGTCGGATGCGAGCTTACTCCTGCCTCTGTCCATTCCCCTGCAGCATCCATCAGCCATCATCATTTATATTCCACCCGTACGCCGCACAGGACAAAGCGTTTCCTCCATTCCTCGGGGGCAATGACAACCAGGCTCACACATCTACTCCTCCGGCTGGCTGGAGCCGCACACAGGTTCACCTGAAAATGGCTGCTGCTGCTTCAGAGTCATCCTTCCCGTCAGAGTCCAAAAGAACGGCACCGGTCTGCCTCCATGTTCCCATCAGCTGTTTGTGCCGCAGCTGCTGGTTTGATCAGGAAAAAAAAGGGAGCCGGTGGAAGCAGGAGACCTGAGCTGTGAGGAATGAACCCAATGAACTCGTTCACCCCCCCTCCCCGTCCTGAGAAGCCCTCTGTTAAAGAGACGCGACGTCAGCAGTGACTGAAGGCTGCATTCACTGCAGCTCCTCCCAATACGCCGTGGATTTATGGCGGGGGGATGCTGGAACTGCTCGGTCCAGACCCGCATTCACCTCATAATGTTCAGAACACGAAAAACCCTGTTAAAAAAATACAAAATCAGCATGTAGGAGTATAAAGCACACACCTGCTGTGGTGTTTAAACACTCTGGAAAGGATGCTTCATCATCCTGGAAAAAAGCTATTGATGGGATAAGAGCAGTGTTCTGATCTGCACTGCCTGAACATTTTCAATTATGTAAGCAAAGTCAGTTGGTCATAAAGGGGAAAGCCTCTGTTTCTGCTCCTTTCTGGCAGCTTGAGTTCATTGAGTTCACAAAGGAAAAACAGTATTCTTCATTCTAGTTCCTGCTTTCCTACCTTGTAAATATAACAATGTTCATATAGCCCCAAAAAATCTCAACATGAAACACTTTCAGTCCCAAATATCACTGCTTGAATCAAGGAGTCAGATTGTTAAAAGTGCCAAATCAATGTACATGTTTGTTTGTTTATTTATTTATTTTTTATTTATTCCATTTAATTAAAAAAACAAAACCTTTAATCAAAAACAATTTTCAACACAAAATCATTAAATGAAAGGGGGCAGAAAGAAGAACAAATCTTATTTATTTATTAGTTTTTATTAGTTTAAGAGAATAATAAAGGTTGGATTGTTGAAAAAAATATGAAACAGTATAATGTGTATTCATATAATTTTGTGTTCAAAGATTTGATGTTTTTGTTTTAACTGAAGATTATTATTGTTTAAATTTATACTTGAGGAAAAAGGGGCAGATATAAGATTTTTTTTTCTTCTCTGCCGCCTTTCATTTTATTTGTATTTTCTTTTTTATTGTACATAGAATTAAATTTACTTTTTTAAGAAATGAATAAAGTTTGAAATAACCCCCCAAAAAAATAATAATTACACAAACATCCCAAGAAACGTAAATGAACGAGTACAATGACAACATAAATGTAACAAACCAATATCCAGATTTTATGTATTTATTTATTTTACATTTTCTCCTGCTCCCTAAAATGAATGCATGTTGGATTATTTGGTAACTCTAAATTGTCCTGTGACTGGCTCTTTGTGTGGCCCAGTGATGGACCTGAAGCATGGGTGTACCTCACTGTTCCCAAACTTTTTAATTTTTGACTCACAAAATAACAGTGACTAAAATTTACGTCAACATTTTTAAAAAAACAATTAGGTTTTTTTTGTTGTTGTGTGTGTTCGTTTTTTTATGTGACACCAAGTGTCTTGGGAAAACATAAGGAAAGCAAAAAACAACAACATTGTAATATATGAAAATCTGTTGATTATACTTAAATCTGCAGAACAAATGATCAGTTGTGACTCATCACAAAAATATCATTTTTACAGCTCTTTTTGATGCTGCCATGAACCTTTCATCAAACCTTATTTGATAAATTTTTACCTTATTAAATGTCTTGGATTAATTAATTGTTTTGACACACAAATAATAAACATTTCTTTCATCCAAAAAAAATTAGGAAAAGTGTTTGCTAGCGTATCAATTGGATGAACAGTTTGCAGTTGTTTCAAATAATCCTTAATAAATATAGCACCTTCAGGAAAATCAAACAGACCAAAAGATTCCAAAATCTGTTGCATCGATCTTATTAATTACAACATATAATTAAAAAAATAAAATAAACAGATGACTATTAGAGTTATGGGTATTTTATTCCCAAAGTTTTAAACAGGGATTTCTAGCCTTAACAGGTGACACAGTCGCAAATCCAGACACACTTCACAGAAAATGTTGGCTTCATAATCAAACTTTAACACAGCCAAGCACTCTTAAGTAAAATTAATTATAGCTGAGAAAGAAAACACTACAGCTTAGTGGTCTGTGCTGTGGTTTCAATCCCATCTGAGGTTTTTCTCGTGTGGGTTTCCTCCCACTGTGCCTTCAGGCCCAGGCCTCCCTTGAAAGAGATCTGTGAGTTCAATGGGATTTGCCTGGTTAAATAAAGGTTAAATAAATTAAATAGAAAAAAACAGATAGCACACCATTACAGGCTGACAGAGACATCTACCCACAGACCTTTGACTGTGGGAGGAAAACCAGACAATATGATGAAACACACAACATGGAAACTCCGCACAGAAAGACCCCAGGTGGGTTTCATACCTGCAACCTTCTTGCTGTGAGTCACCGCTAACCACAGTCTCACAATGCTGCATATGTGTCATTTCTGTGTATTTTTCTGTCAGTTTGAAGATGTTTTACAATTTGAAACAGCTCCAAGTTGCACCTACACTTTCATGAGGTACAAAAATGGTCCCATCTCACTTGACAGCTGCCCCAACACTGATTATTTTATTACAAGAGTATTATTATTTGACATTTAAGAGTATACAGTCAAATTCTCCAGCCCCTTAATAATCAAACCTTAGCCAAGGACAGAAATACAATAAATATGAACAGTGTAAAATGTCAAAAAAATGTGTGAATCTGTGTGTGGAGAAAATACAGCAGCGATAACATTTTCTCAAATTTCTATATAATTTCAGAAATTTGAGTTTTATATGGTGTCAAAATGGCTCTTCTGCAGTAAGACAGGCTCAGTCATGTGTTTTCTTTTCGTGTTGGCTGCAAACAGCTCCTCATAACAGCTCAAAGTCTCACTTCAAACAAACAGTGTACCCATTCACACTTTAAAGTTTGCTGAGAGATCTTTTTTATTTTAATCATGCAAATATGCCATTCATTTCTATCACTTTTTATTTCAATTTGCCTTTAATATTTTTTGTTTTGTTTTAGTTTTAAATGCTTCCGATTGTCTGATTTTTCTTACAAGCTGAATATTTGAGAAATGATCTCACTATTTTTTTGTCAGATAACCACAGAAAGGTTAGGACAAACATTTATAGAAAAACTACTGATCCTTTTAATTATATCAGTTAAGCTTAAAGTTCCATGTGGCATGCATATCCATATAAAAAGTCAAAGAAAACATCTTTATCTTTAGGACTCTTAAAATAATACAAGATTTTACCCATTTTGTCCCGGAACCTTTATGAACCCTTTGAGAAAAAGAACTCCCTGGAGTTTGTTTATTGAAACAGTTGAACTCTGACTCTTCATCTCTCTGGTGACTAAATATAATCTAAAGAAACATCAGATTATTCTCTAGTTTAAGTTAACTGTTGTAGCACCGATCTGTTTACATGCATTCATTCCTCTTTGACTTCACTTCGCATGTGAATAGCTCAAGAACTGTAAAAAGTGTTTATTTTTGCAACGTTATCGTTCTCATTTAGTACAAAAAAAGGCACATTAACCTCTTAAACCCCAAGAGATTTTCTTGAAGTTTTTTTTTTCAAAATACCATGCCAAAATGTAATTGAGTATATCTCAGCATTTACAAACTCTACTTATAATCTGGGTATCAAAATGAAGCTAACACTTGGGAGATTTTATTAGAAGTGTAAGTATTAATACAGCTGCTGTGGTTTTAGAGATATTGGAGATGGAACATTATATATATATATATATCACTCTCACATGAATCATTTTTTTCATTAGGCAGTATATAACCTATTTAAAACCATAATGAATCATGCAAAAACTTTTGGAAACCATAAATCCACTTGTGGACATTACCTGTGCAAAGATTCATGCTGTTAAAATTAACTGGAGCAAAGTTACACAGTAAAGAAATAATTTTACATTTTTTCATTTTGCACAAGATGGACCATGATGGTACCATTAATATATGTTAAGAAAGGTAATTATCTTACCTTCAAGACCTGTTATTGAATGTTTGTTCTTTTGAAAAATTATCCATTTATTTGTCACCATATACAAAATAATGAGAAATTATATTTGACTTCAGTTGGATCATATTTACTCAAAATCAAGTGGAAAAAAACTTTCAACACACTTAACATATTTATCTACTTTGACTTGCTTTAAAAAATGTCAAAAATATTTCCTTTATAGATTTGTAATATTACAGATTTGCAATAACTCCATTTTCTCCAAAATTAAATTAAAACCGAGACAGACTTGTTAAAGTTGTAACTTTATTGAATACATACAGTATGTGTCAGCTTTAACGTCAGTAACTTCATGACATTTATGTGCAGAGCATATATTTCAGCAGAAAACACACTTTGCGTGTCTTAAATGAAAAACACCTGGTTAGTAAACCATAACATTTTTGCAAAGCTGGCAAGAGGGTCCAAAAGGCAAGAGTCCATTGAAGCAGAAATTGGAGACACGTTTAACCTGAAGCTGCTGTAGTGCCAATGTCTCTTAAAGCTGTGGTTCATGCAGGCGTTACCTATTAACTCTGTGAAGCATGTTTAGGCCATCACTGTGAAATCGCTCTGAAGAACAGTACAACATGGAACAACAAAGAGACATTCTTGTCACACAATGTCCAATAAAAACAAAACAAAAAAAGTTTAAACACTAAAAAGACATTCTGCATTTTCTTAGGACATGTTAAACAATTTCTGAAATAATAAAGTAAAAAAATAATAATCAGATGAAATGCTCTGAGCTAGACAGTAGGTAAACTGCAACGCAATAAAAAAAAATTTTTTTCAACTTGCTGCATTAACATTTTTTACTCTGCAGCCTTCTGATTTTCATCAAAATAAAACAAACAGAAATGTCCTCACAAAGCTGACCAATACGTCTGTGTTTGGTCTCTTTTTCTTTTCCATCAAAGCTCAGTTTGTGGAGGTTCGATGGTCACCTGGTTCTGCTGGAGGTTCCATCCTGTTAACAGGGAATTGTTACTCTCCAGTCACCTGTTGCTCTGTGCATCCTCATAACTGGGATTAGATCAAATTAGACAAAATTTGCTCTTTTCCTTAGACTGAAAACTATATACTAATATGTATTTTGTACAGAGGTGCATAGAAACAAATTTTTTGTTACAGTACTTAATTTTTTGAGGATTTGTAATTTTACAAAAAAAAAATTATCGTAATATTAGCTTTTATTTAGTTAAATTCAAAATAGTTGTTTATACACTAAAAAAGTGAGCACTTTTAGCATTTTCTTATCAGTGAATTTTTTTTTTTTTACCAATGTCACTTTCTGGTATGGTATTTTCACTTTTACGTATTTTATTTAACTACTTTTTACACCTCTGATTTTGTAATATACTGAATCTGATTGTATTATATTTTACCTGAACTAAATCTGTTTTGAACTGCATGTAACTTGATACAACTGGGACCTGTTGCTTTTTGTTTGTAATTACAACCCTAAGAATACTTTTGTTGGGAATTTGCACTTCAATAAACTGGACTGAATTCCAGTATTGAACTTTTTTCTGGTAAATACACAGCTGCCCGCTGGAGAGCAGAATTTGAGTCAGAAAAAAAGAAGTGAGGATGCAAATTCACATTGCACTTTACATTATTATCTTGTGGTAATCCTGCATCACCTCTTTGCTTAGTTTGTTTTAAATTGCTTTTATGTGTCAGTTAATAATGTGTTTAATGTTGTTTTCCCAATGTGACCCCATTGCTAATTCTGTCAATGAATTAGCCAGGTAGAACTCAGTTTTTTGCTACAAAGTAACAGAACAAATATTCTGTACAAAAAGTGCCAAACTTCTGTCAGTAAATATGTCAAAAGAAGCTACACACAGATTCTCATCCTCTTGTACAAAAACACAATTCAACCAGCAGTTTGGTTAAACAAGAAAGAGTTGGTGATAGAACCATGTTGTTTCAAGGAGACAACGTGCCCTGCAGAACACCTATACATGCACTGCATTCACCCTGGGGACAGGCAGTTCATTACTTATTCTCAATTCAATTATTTATTTATAAGGACCATGTACATTAATATTCAAAAGAACATAAATGCACTGGAGTTAGCACAATGACACAATTTCCATCCGTTGCCCTACATCACTTACACTTCAACTCTGTCAACAGCAACATTTAGTGTTGAGCTTCTTTGCTCCTAGAAATGTTTTTTTCTTTAATATAACTATGTCTGTCACGTCACAGCCTAAAGCTCTGTATATACACAGAGAAGTGAGTTCTGATCCATTTTTCTGTGGTTATCCGTGTGATATTTTGCTGAATATGCTTGGTAACTGAAGAAGAAGAAAAACACAATTTTCTTGTTTAAAAGTTTGGGGGGGGGGGATTTGCAAAATTGACTTTTTTGAGCCTTATCTCATGTTATAATGTAATTTCCTCATCAAGGAGTGTTGCTTTGACTCATTCATTCATATGTGCCTGAAAAATGCACAATCACCCCCCCCCCCCCCAAAAAAAAAAATCTGAAAGTGCAGGAAGTGGTAACACAACATAGAAAAGACCATTTAGAGAAACAAATAGAAAGCACAGTTTTCTCAAAGCGGCTGCATAAAAATGTGCCAAAAACATTGGCTTTAAAAAAACAAAGTTACAATGTGAACACATATCCATGATTCAGTTTTAAATCCTCTGAAATCAACATTTTTCACAGAAAAACAAGCCTCACACTGATGCGTGCAGAAAAGCCTTGGCGTGCTCAAAAGCCATGTAATCAAGAAGATAGATTATCCTCAAAATAGCTACAAGTCAAGAGTTTTACCTCATATTTAGGGCTAGTCAGTCACAATGTTAAGGCCCTGTCACACTGTAATGTTTTAGACAACTTATGAGACATCTGCAAATTTTGTCCAACACTCTGGCACACGCTGAGAAAAAAAAAAAGCATCAATTAGCACCTTCTTTTGGACGTGATCATACCATGTTGCTAACGACTTTAACAGATATAAAATGTATGAGTAAATTATCCCTACCTTAAACATGTGTAAAAGCTTAATATAATGTGTTTGGACTTCTGCAGCATGTATGTGAAACATTAGTGAAACTCAGGCAAAACTTCTGCGCAGCGTGATGGAAAAAAATGAGTGACGCACAGCATCTGCTTATGAAAAAATCTACAACACATTGATGGAAGTTAGGCATGATTTTAGGATAACTTACCAACACGTTGATTTAAGAGGGAGATTTAAAATATATAAAAGAATTAGCAGAGTGCAAACTGAAGCTAGCAGATATTTTTTAAACCAGCTGTCAGAAAAGATGATCCATAGAAAGAATCTCACGCTCCACCTGAGAGGATGAGGTGAGCCCAGGAGACAAATCTGATGATCTTTAAAACAGAAATCAGGGCCACTGCAGCAAAAACATTGATCAACATCTGTGTGTGATCTGGCACAAATGAGGAAGTTATCGTGCCACGATTTGATCAGCCACCGCCTGAAGCCCGCAGACTGAAGCGGCTCGGCTCAGCTGCGTATTTCACTGCCATTCACAGTGTTGCTTTACTTTTGGAAATTAAACTATATTAACAGCAAAAACTATCTTTGTTAGTTTTAATCAGGATTAAAGGCATGGCTTTGTTTTGTAATTTTTTGCACCACAACCCACTGTTATGTCACAGTATCAGGTTTAAAGTTGATCATAAATATGTGAATATTTCAATTTAATACAAGATTACAAGGTTTTAAACAAGGTTGTGATGAAATTAACATGTTTGTATTTGAAACTAGACTGGGACATTATTTTGATCAATGCATTTATTGATAAAATATGAAAAATAAAATGTTTTTTGGCATCAATTCTGTTGATTTTGGTCACTAAGTTTACCTGTATTGTTATTATAATGTATAGTAATTGTTATGAAAAAGTTAAACCGGCTTTCAAATGAGCCTTGTAATTGACAGTACTCAGGGGTTTAAAAAAAGTTACATGCTGCTTCAGAAGTGTCCCGCTGGTGTCAAACTTATATCCACTTATGAGTAACAAAT
This sequence comes from Anablepsoides rubrolineatus, assembly GCA_031762495.1. Lineage (NCBI taxonomy): Eukaryota > Metazoa > Chordata > Actinopteri > Cyprinodontiformes > Rivulidae > Anablepsoides > Anablepsoides rubrolineatus. Next base: position 5,281,669 of record JARVGW010000278.1, on the reverse strand, counting down.
GAATAACTTACCTGTAACATATGTTAAATGATGCATAAATTATCTGTAACATACCTGTAACTTGTGCCTCACTTATCAGCAGCACGTCAACATAAGCTGAATTATTGTCCGGCCATCATTCTGACAACATATTCACAACTTACACCTAACTTGTGCAACTTACAGCAACGTGTTGGACAAAATTTTCATAAGTTGTCTACAACGTCATAGTGTGATAGGGCCTTTAAAGCTGTAATAACAGCTTGTACCACTGCATACAGTGAAATTTATGACACTCTACAGCAAGAGGGAAAGGACTGGCAGTCTAAGCAATTTTACTATGAAACTGGTCTTGACAGTTTAGTTTTACAAGGTGAATTCTACTCCAAGTTTGATCTCACGTTGGACTTTACAACTTGTTTAAGTTTCCCAGTCTATGCAGACCTGTTTAAGTGCATTTGTCACTGTGTGAAAGGCTTAAAAAATAAAAACAATTTACATAAAGGAAGGCACAGTTAAGATTGTGTTCTTACTGAGGTCTGTAACCATTCAATTGAGGCATGTAGCTGGACACTGATCCCGGTTCGCCATCAGCTGGCTGGCTGTCTGGTGGTGCCCACTCTGTGTCCTCATCAATAGGGCAGAAGTCCTGCTGGTCCAGCTGCGTCTGCTTAAAGTCGTCTCGGTCAGCGGCCTCTTGGTTCTCTGTGCCGTGAGGGAAAGACAACTGGAAGTGTCTGCTGCCTTCTTGCGCTAACATATCCTGGCTCTCCTCGGAGTCCAGCAGCGGCTGCGTGGACTCTGACCGAGAAAAAATGGAATGTTGCGGTTGAGAACTTGGGGTCTGACCCTTGTAACCTTTGGAGGCCACAACAGAGGAATACTGAACGGTGCTGGCGGTGGTGTCAGCCATGTCAGCGCCCTCATCGCTGTCAGACACACTCTGGCGAGGTGAGGACATGCAAGAGGAACCACCAATGCCACTGCTGTGCTCCTCAGACAGATACTTGTCCTTCTTCAGGGAGAGACTGACTTTGTCCTCTTCAAAGCCATGTTTAACGTCACACACACCCTCATCAAGCACACAGATGCCAGACAGACAGTTCTCCTTTGGTGTCTCAGTCTGCAGAAAAGAAAAAAAACAAGTTGAACTGCATTAGGATGGAAAATTGACATTTCAGCTATTCACACTCAGTGTTTAATGTCTCCTCTTTTGTCACCAGCAAAGACTCATAAATGGTTATTAGGGGTTTACCTTCACAGGATAATCAAAAGACCAGTTTCCAATGGTGCTTTCCCCAGGATTAGGAATCTGAGGCCAGAGGTTCTCCTTGATCCTGTAAAGAGAAACAGTGGACATTATAGAGCTGCCAGCTGAGAATAATTTTAGAACACACTTTTACATTTCATCTTTGATAAATATGTTCAGGGAAAAAACTGAAAGTTCTGGAGTTAATCCAAACAGTGACACTTAAAGGTTGATATTACACACTGAATGTTTAACTGTAACTTACGCATCCTTTTTGTAGAGACAGAAAGAAATGGCTATGAGAACCAGAAACAGGAAGCCAAGGCTCACTCCGACCACAATACCCTCAACCATTCCTGGTGCTGGGTGGAAAATGGGAACAGATTACAGTAAGACCATTTACAACACTCATTTTGACAGATTTTTAAAGTTACAAATTTTTCTGCTAATATCTCTAACAGGTATTTAGGACAAGACCCCTTAACATATACATGTTTATGTTAAAACAGCCACTCATTAAACATTTTTTATTGCAATATATATCAATATTGGATTATTGTCCAGCCCTCGTATGCAGTAAATGTTTAAAGGACTGTACTCAAAGTTGGAATGGAGACATGAACTGACCATATTTCAGAGTGGTGAATGAGTGACGAGAACCGTTTGCTGCGCCACTGATGGTTGAAGCTTGGATCCACACATCATACTTGGTGTTGCCCAGCAGTGACTTCAGGGTGTAAGAGGTGGTATTAGGCGGGACTTCTACAACTGCAAATGGGCAAAAGAAAAACCAACAACTTAGTCTAGTAAATAAAATCATCTTAAAATCATTCCTGCCTTCTAGAGATGCATTGATTACTCAGATGATTTCTACCTTGACTGGCCTGAGTAGTAGCTGACAGATGAGCAGTCATTATAAGTAGACATATCATGCTTCTAAATCTTTCTTTTAAACATTTAAATTATTCAGTTGGGGTCTATATAAAGTGGAACTGCAATGCTTCGATCTGAATTCCTCCTCATGGCAACTTTACCAGCGCCTCTTTCACCCCTTTTCTGATGTGTGTCTCAGAACAACTCATTTTAAGACTGTCTCTTTAAATCCAAAGTAGGTATTTCATACAACGACCCCCTCCAGCTTCCAGACCAGTTCATTCTAGTTTGATAGAGGGGTTTATGACTATATAGAAGTGCAGGAACTTTTTATTCAAATTATTTAAAATATAAACAAGGTAAGACTTGGCCATCCAGCCTTAGATGTTGGAGCCAGAGTTTGACCCAGACGGAGAGGAGAATGTAGTCAAGGAAATTGTAGTTGGTAAGTCCAGACCTTATTTGGCAGTTCTGTCACAAATAATTTGATCATAGGAAGAGAAAAATGAATGGGTTGAAATATATGACACAAACAGAATATAAAGAGAAACAAAATTCTACTTCTCCACACACCTAAAGACTCCAAGTACACAACAAAATGCATTTAACAGCTCCTTTATATGGCCCCTATAGGGCTGGGCGATTATTTGATCGTGATTATTGATTGATAAAAAATTTAGGTCGATTATGGTGATCAGCTGTGAGCCCTTTTTACTCGATTAAATATGGCGAAAATGGAGTCACGTGACGAGGTTGTGGGGAATGGCAGAGCTGTAGGTGAGCTCTGAACCCCCGTCAATATTACTTTAAAATCAAACTGGAAATATCTCCTTCTAACATAATATTCAAAGTTGGTGAGCATCTGAAGTAAAATTGCAAGATAATATGGCAGTCAGTCAGAAAAAACAAAGTCTGCAAATGCGTCTACCGACTGTTGCTACTGGAGAAGCTAACATGGCTAACTCTGCTAGCCAAGAAGAAGGCCAGAAAATGGATATTAATGGTTTGTTCGCTGAGATTGCCAAAGTTGGGGCAACACTAAATATTGTTGCTAATGATGTTACTCTAATTAAATCCGATACAACAGAACTTAAGAACTCTGTGAACGCAACCCAAAAGAGGCTGACGAAGGTAGAAAGTCGAGTTTCTGATGCGGAGGATCAGGTAGCTACTCTGGCTAAAAGCAATGACAAGCTAACCAAACAAGTGGAGCAGCTCTGGGTTCGAATGGATGACCAGGAAAACTGCCACTGCCAAAAAGAAGAAGGGCCTTCATCCATTCAACCGACAAAAAAGCCACAGAGTCGGCTGCCCATCCCAGGCTGACACACGCAAGGCGTCTTGTCGACTGTTGGCCTCTGACACAGTAAAACCTGGGTTTTCTTCTTCAACCTCACCTGACGTGCTCACCTCAGCTGGCTCACAGGCTCAATCAGCTCTAAAAACAAAATTTAAAGATCTTAACCTTAGCTAAGATTTGTTTGTCTGTTTGTTTGTCCTACTCTTTTTTTCTCTTTTCTCTCTCTCTTACATTCTCACACACATATACATACATACACGGCCCTAAATGTATATAAATAACCTGCTTGACTAGTTACCTAGTTGCTTAGAAGAGTAGAAAATTAATTGTGTTATACTAAGAGCTCATTTATTGTTTGATAATTGTAATCACTTTTTAATCATTCAATATTATCCTCCTAATAAAAGTCAGTTAGTCTTTAACTGGCCAAAATAAAATTATGACTCATTGTGTGTTTTCTGTGTGTATTTTGATGAATGGACTATTTTGAACAACTTGGGATTAAAAGAATTTATGGAGCACTTTTAATTAAAATCATAGTTGTGGTTTTAAATGGGAGTATCTCTACACGAGACAACAACCAACCAGAATCCACTTTCTCCTACTCCACATCTGTTTATAAGTTGCTAAAACGCAGACTGAATCATAGAATTGACCAAACAAAATGTAATCTGATGCATTTGTCATTAGCTGCAGTTTTCTAGGCCAGTCTGAACTTGTGCATCTCTACAGCAATATTTTAACCAAGAGGACATTTATTTAAAAAGAGGCAACTCATTTAATAAAACCTGCAACAAGTACTTACCATGTATGTCTTTCTCATGTTGACAGAATACAGTGTAGTGAGTGATGAAGCCCCGTCTCAAGTTCAGAGGAATCTCATTCCACAATAGATGAACCTGACCATATTCAGGGTTACTCTCTTTAATAGAGGGGCCCTCTGATGGAGCTGCAGTCAAAACAATAACATGTTAGTTAACCATAAAATTATAGTTCACTCAAGTAAAACAAACTACACTAAAAACAAATGTTTCTCTGTAACCATCTCTCTGTAAGTTGAAAGCTGATATGTAGTGAAACAGTTTTTATAACCATGACATCAAAAACCACACGTTGGTAATGGATTTTCATTTGTGGTCAGAGAATTTAAAGGCTGTTATAAAAATTTGTTCAAGTAAAACCACTCATTGATCTGCTCAGTTGAGGCTAATTTGCGACAAATTCATAACATTTCCTACTAACTCTTCACAATAAAAGCATCCCGCTGATTCAACAGTCAAGAGGTTTGAGGGAATCAACAAGTTATGTGTAAATAAAGCAGGTATTTCAGAAAACAAAACATCAAGCAGGAGAGAAAATAAAGGCATGAACAAAACCACTAAAGTTGGCCTAATGAGTAAGGACCAATAAAAATGGATTTAGTGCAAACATGATTCAGAAAATGTACACAAGCAAATAAACATGGTTTTGCTAAGGCAATATTTGTCCTAAGCTGATTTGCACTTTAAAAACATTTTTACTGCACATTTGGAGGATTTTTCTGACAGCCGAGCAAGTTCACAAACCTTTTTGTTTAAACCATCACAATACAAAATGCAAAACACTGAAGTAGCACTGTTTTTAATAGTCACAAGAAAGTACATAATACAATTACCTCTAAGAAAATTTAAAATAAATAATCCCTTCAGTCATGGAAGATTCCTTACCTCCTTGTTCCAGAAAGGCTTCTTTACTGGCTGGTGTTCCGATACATCCAGAGTATAGTGGATAAACTGACACATTGTAGCGAACAAAAGGCTCAAGGGGGCCTGGATTTGACAAAGATATCAGTGAGATAAACACATATTTTAACTGAGCAGATTAAATATCACATTGATGAAATCAAATATTTGCACTCAATTCTTCAAATTACCTTTAATTGCAGTCCGTGTAGTGGTTTTGTTTTCTCTCTGCCAATCTATTTCCCCATCATAGACCCATTCAATCACATACTCTGACACAGAGGCATTATTGTGTTTCCATTCTAGGAACAGCTGACCATTATGGGGCCAAATATAGATTTCTTTAATTGGTAAATGATCTGTAATAAAGGACATAACACCTGTTAGCCAAACCAAACAACTAGTATCATATCACATAATAAGTGACATCAATAATATGCTGCATAGCCCAACTGATGTTTTTCATTTTTAGTTCAAGGAGTTCTGATCTCAAATGGAGTCACTGCATCTATTTACATCTAAACATTTTGGAAAGGAGTTTCATCATTTCATGTTTCACCATTTCTACTTTTTTTTCACTTTTATTTTTACTTGTCAAAGTATGATTAGCTGATTCTGATCACTAGCCAATCAAGCTGATGATGGGGGGTAAATTCTGTGTTAGATCATGTACCAGTACCAGTGTCATCTGTAACATATTCTGCAGGGGTGGAAATTAAAGATGTTCCCCACTGGCCACAGTGGTTGGTGGAGAAAATTCTGCATTGGCCTGTAGGATTGTATTGGCCACTCAAACATTTTACCAGCCTCTATTTTTTGTTTGTGTAACATTGTGGATTTAGACAATTCATGGTCTTTGATGGCCTATTCAAATTGTTTGTGCCTACAATAAGGTAATGGCACTCAAAATCTAAAATTCACAACAGGTGTGAATTTTTTTCCTGCTAAAACCTATTTCTTTTGTGTCAAAGGAAAGCACCAAAAGTTTTGTTCTATTCAACTGAACAGTTTTCAACATACAATGTTTTTTAGGTAAAACAATTTTTAGAGTATTCAAACCAGTCTGTTTGCCCAAAATTGAAAAGATGGCATTTTTGAGATTTGTTGTTTGCCCACAGTTGAAACAAAATTGCAAAAACACAGTCAGTCAAGTCGCCACTGTTGCATGCAGTTTTTTTTTAATCTCGTGGTAGGACAAACCCACCATGGCGGCAGGTACATTGTTTAGATTTACACACCACTTCATGATTCTACCAACATATGGCCAGTGACAGATGCTAATTTCCACCGGATAATCTGATGAACCCATTCATCATTAATCACTGTTGAATTGTAGAAAATGTTTCAGCCTAGTAACTCTTGTTACAGAGAACAGGATTTATTAGTTTATCGTCAACAAAAGGTATGCAAAAGCATAATTCAACCATCCTCATTCTGGCCAAAGTTTGAATAAATAAACTGGTTCGGATTTCACTTTGTAGAAATTGTAACAGTGTGACCCCATGTGTTATTGTAATCACCTACCAATTGGTTTTGATGGAATGACCAAGCATGCCTCAGGAGACTCCCCCATAGAATTGAGAGCTGTAACGCAAACTTTTGCAAATTTTTTGTCAGCCAGGGAAATCCTTTTAAGATAATGTTTTCCTCTCTGATTTGCGTTGACTGGGATACTCTCTTCTTTCCAACTTTCACTCTTGAACTTTTTCTCTTTCAACTTAAATGCTTTGATTTTCCCATTGGCAAACACAGGATCCTTGGAGAGAACAGAGAAATAATGTACATTCCAATTAAATCAAGAGGTACAAAACTACACAGTGCATAAAAAACAATAGCCTGCTGTTAGAAATACTAGACACGTTAGAAAAATGTTAAATCTGACATTTGATAATGAGGGAGTGGTGGCTCAGAGGTTAGAGAAGGTGAGCCTGTGATCGGAAGGTCACTGGCTCAACTCCCCGGACTGACCGGCCCCACTCTGGGCTCTTAAGCAAGGCCCTCAACTGCTCCCTGGGCGCCTCCAAAATGGCAGCCCACTGCTTCACGTGTGTGTTCACATGTGCGAAAAATGCAGACAATTAATTTCCCCATCAATGTTCTGCAATTGGTAGGCTTAAAAAGTTTTAATTTTGCACTTTCTAGCTTGGCCTGCTGTGTTAGTGTTAGAGTGAATTATTAAAAACACAAAAACAATGAAGTCTGTTTTGACTGCTTGGTAACAATTATAGAAATCCATTAAGTTTGATTCAGTGTATTTCTTGTTAGCTTGATTTACTTTACCAGACATTTTAAAATGTATTATTCTGTCATATAGAATAGTAAGAATTGATACCAAAAACAGGTAGTGTACTCACAAAAGCTCACTTATGTTAAATTAAACCAGTTAGAAAGTTCTGCCTGTAGTTGTGTAGTTTCAATATTTAAATTGAAATTTTATATTCTAATCAGTGGCTGGTCTTGAAAGACAAACAATGTGCAGTTGTTTCATTATTACTTTTTGTTTAAAATAACTAATTTTACATGGTTTTTTTTTGCTGCTGTGAAAAATTAAGATTAACCTTCAGGGTGGATAGAGCTCGCAGCCTCGCACCAGAACACCTATTAAACATCATTTACCCAGTACGCTATGCAGCATTATCAAAATATTGCTGTTTGTGTGACGTTATTTTTTTTTTTCAATTTATAAAAACTAAAGAGCTTACAGTATTTTTACAGTCCTTTCACAGTTGAAGTAAAAGTTTGTCAAATATGATGTCTAATGTTACAACAAGTCAGGGTGCCTTTGTCAAACAGTTTTATGTTCAACGGAATGTGATGGAAAAAAACTTACTTTACAAATGATTTGTTGCATTTCATTATTGTCACTTTCAGCAGCTTTCCACAAATCTGGTTTACTTGACGGTCCTGAATCATACAGAAAAAAATGTTTTAAAAAAAGAAAGAACAGAAAGTCCTCACAGCATATCTGACACATTAACACCTCTGTACTAAAGTGGGTGAAATGTACTTGTTTGCAGGATCATCAAAATGCACTGTATGTCAGTGAGTGAAAAATGTGGTGATTTAAAAAAATAATTTAAAATAAAACTTTGACCATTTAAAGGTGGCGTGGGAAACATTTCATGTACTGTACCAACAGGCAGGGTGCTGGGATATGACAAGCAGCAAGTAAACATTTTGACCTTGAAGGCTTGACCTTGGTCAAGTCAAAGCTAAAAATTTGTTTTGACTTGATTTTCACAATCATCATGTGATGATTTGCTGACATAGCAGGGTTCACTAATGAACAAAGGGAGTACACTGAGTATATCCGGAGAGAAAGCTGAGCTGTATCATCTAGCATCACTACTGTAGCTCAAAGTGCTGAATGTGCAGCTTTACAAATAAAAATGTGTTGAAACACAGTGTGTGACAGCCTGTTGTGTACGACTGAGTAACCACAGAACAGTCAGG
>JARVGW010000278.1:5259652-5272994 GCA_031762495.1 Anablepsoides rubrolineatus | reverse complement strand
TGTGTGCTTTTCAATTGTTTTGACAAATTTTAATTGAATTTGAAATGTTTTTCAGTGATTAAAGCTCAGGTTTTTACTTATTTACAGCCATAGGGCAGTACAGTCTGACGCTCTGCATTTCTATCATGTTAATGTATCCTCCCCCTGCTGGTAATACCGATTATTACCTTAAGAATGTGCTAAATTAGTAAAGCTAAAAAGCTATCGTAATTACCCTCAGCGTGCAAAAAATAAGTCATAGTCATCTAAAAACTCTTTAGAGTTCAATAATATAATGTGTTAAAAAAGGAGCAGCTGCAACTTGCTGGTACCACAGAAAAACACTCCCCGGCTGCAGGTTCGGCTCTTTTCACTCACATGAGTAGCCCCTCCCTCCCCTGAACATTAACCCTTTAGGGCACAGATATTATAGCTTTACCTCCCAGAAGAGCAAAACACATTTTCTGTGATTGGTGAAAATACTTTTTTTTATTACATTACTAATACTTTAGAAGGATTGGAGTTCTTCTGAGGTTTTACAAAGATAATTAGTACAAAGAGAATGTGCTTTGAAGATTTTATAGTTTCTTTAAAAAACATTTAGTTGGTATTTAATAATAAAAAAAACATTGTATTTTGAAAATTCAACAGACTCTTATGGACAAAAGAAATCAAGGAACTCAGTGTCCCTTGCCCGGACGTGGGTTACCAGGGACCCACCCTGGAGCCAGGCCTGGGGGAGGGGCTTGTCGGCGAGCGCCTGGTGGCCGGCTCTCTACCCATGGGATCTGGCTGGGCTCAGCCCGAATGAGCTACATGGCTTTGCCTTCCTGTGGGTCCACTACCTGCAGGAGGGGCCGTACTTTTTCGGGTGCATGATGCCATGAGCAGGAGCCAAAAGGTGGGGGGCCTTGGCACTCTGAATCTGGCCTATCAAAACTGGCTCTTGGGACATGGAATGTCACCTCTTTGGTGGAGAAGGCACCTGAGCTTGTGAGTGAGGTTGAGAGGTACCGGCTAGATATAGTTGGGCTCACCTCAACGCACAGCATGGGATCTGGAACCTATCTCCTCAAAAGGGGCTGGACTTTATTCTACGCTGGAGTTCCCCATGGTGAGAGGCGCCGAGCTGGTGTGGGTCTACTTTTGGCCCCCCGACTTGGTGTCTGTGTGTTGGAGTTTACCCAGGTAGATAAGAGGGTAGCTTCCTTGCGCCTTCGAGTGGGGGGACGGGCTCTGACGGTCATTTGGGCTTATGCACCAAATGATTGTTCAGAGTACCCAGCCTTCTTGGAGTACTTAGCGGGTGTGCTGGAACATGCTCCAACTGGAGGTACTTCAATACCCACGTGGGTAATGACAGTGTGACCTGGAGAGGCGTGATTGGGAGGAACAGCCTGTCTGATCTGAACTCGAGTGTTCTGTTGTTGGCCTTCTGTGTTAATCATAGTTTGTCCATCACAAACACCATGTTCGGACATAAGGGTGTCCATAAGTGCACATGGCACCAGGAGACCCTTAATTAATAATTCTAAAAACATCTAACTTGTGTTTGAGGACCTGATTATTTCTGAGGAACTTATCCACTGAGAAAAACGAATCCACCTAAATTTTTAGACATGTTTAACACATCAAAAAACTTGACTCCAAGTATACATTTGATCAAGTTTTCTAGTTTATAAAAGTACAACTCATATGTTCCAATTATGCTTTTACCATTGCCTCTGAAACAAGTTTAAAATCATTTAGTACAATACAGCTGAATTTCATCCGACTAGTAACTTGTTCCAAAATGTAAACTAGAAAAAATTACTTTTTCCAAGTTGTGTGAGGAAATAGGAAAGGAAACTAAGAACTGTGAACACAGGCTCTATGTAGTGCACAGAAATATAAACGTGTTAGCCACAATCCAGGGGTGGATTTGTAAAAGGAATTATACCAATGCAATGGTCTATAAATAGGCAGTGATGGCTAGTTAACCCAAAATCACAGAATGCTCTGGTAAATTAGGGATTTATGTTCTGTTATGAATCTTAGAGCTCCATGACGAACAACCTCCAAGATCACTTTAGAACTAACAGCAGTGTTTATATAAGTAATGTCACCAGAGTCAATGTGAGGTAAGTAAGAAGCAACAAGCAGTTCTATAACAGTACATTTCTATAAATAACCCTCAGATTTGAATTAGGCTATTTTTTATGTTCAAAAACAAACTTAACAAAACAGTTTTTCTCAACTAAAATGTGGCAATCATGAGGTCATGAAGGAGCCTTGTATGCCTGCATTAAATTTGAATCAAACAAAGATTGTGATTTCAGCAGTTTTAGGTGGCAAAAATGTTTGTACATACAAGATTTTTAATCGTCTTTCTCATGACCCACTGTCCTGCATATTTTTGATGTTTCCCTGCTTTAACACAGCTGACAAATGAATAAGTAACTGACAGACTTCTGCTAAACTTAATGACATTCCGTGTATGTGATTTAATTATTTGAATTGGGTGTGCTGGAGCAGGGAAACATCTAAAACTTACAGGACACTGGGTCACAAGGAACAGGGTTGAAGCTGAACTTGATAACTAAAGTAACTCAAAATGTAGTACTGCTTAGAAGAAATTCTGGTATAAACCATTTACAAGTTGAAAAGACAAGCTATTTTTTAAGCTGAACTCTAAAAAAAAAAAAAAACAAAAGCTAAAAAAAAAAAAAATACAGTGACCAAAAAAAAAAAAAAGAAGTGTTTCACCAAAATATGATCTTGGCTCAAAATGCAAATTTTAGAGTTTAGAGTTTAGTAACGTCATTGGTAGTTTGTCAAAAAAATATTCCATGATTTTTTATTTTGAGAAAGCTCTGACCACCACAGACACCAAAATGCAACCAATTTGATTTATCAGCATGTTTTTCACCCACACAAAAAATATGACAGTTACAAACTCAAGGCATGTGAGTGATTTACAACTTAGTTATTTAATAAAAGATTTCTATTATTCAATCCACTGAAAAATTTCTGAACCTTCGTAAAATAACATTTGCTGAAAGTTTCATGTCCAATCTAGAGTTGTAAAGTAAATAAGTACAAATACTATGTTACTGTACTTAAGTAGTAATTTTGGGTATCTGTACTTTACTTGAGTAATTCTTTTTCAGCCTACTTGTTACGTCTACTCCTCACATTTTTACACAATTATCTGTACTTTCTACTTCTTACATTTTTAAAAAAGATAAGTAGAAGAAAATTATTTATCTTTTTCATTTTCAGCTTTAACTTTTACCAAAGTATTTTTATGATAAGATACTTGTACTTTTACTCAAGTATCATTTTAGGTACTTTATACAAAACTGCTCAAACCTTTAAAAACATGTAAAGAATTTTGCGATTTTTTGTGAGAATGACAACATTTCACATTGTTCAATAAAAATTCAGGATATTATTTATCCCCAGAATTTAGAACTTGTAAATGCTGTAACTTTACTATTTTTAAATGCCAGATGCATATTGATTTCATTAGAAAATATATAAAATTACTTATTTAAATAACTATTGTACAGTACTCATCCAAGCGGAATTCAGCCTATGTATTAAGTTTTTAAATGTTAGGTGTGATGTTAAGCATAGTGACATACAGCGTGTGTAGCTAGCAAAACATTTGAGGGTTGCTTGTCCGCTTGATCAACACTGCAGCTTGTTGACTGAAACATTCACTTTAGCAGAAAAGATACTGACCGTGTCCAGCTCGGAGCACCGAGATGACGCAGGCGAACACAGCTAGCTTTAAACCCATCTCATACATCATGACGACAACTGCGTGAGAACAAAAAGAAAAAAAACTTCAAGTAAAAAGGCATACAAATACAGACACAAGTCTCACGATAAAATTAGCATGTTAGCATAGCGAGCTAATATCGCCACTGTTGTCGAATAGTTTTTTCCACATTTAGGGTAAATAGGTTAAAACTTACCTAAGATGCTAAACGCGAAGCATGTTTATTTGGGAGGAGGAAAAAGATTAAGTTAGGAAGGAGTAATAATATTAATAACGTCTGACTCACGTATGTTCTACTTATTCTGGTTTAGAACCACCCACTTCCCGTTAACAAAAACCTGTGTTGCAACAATGTTGCTGAGAGCGGCGAGTTTTGATACGACTACAAACCATATGGATGGGTCTAAGTTAATTTAGGCTCAACGACTGCCTACAGTCGAGAGTTTAGGTATCTGCATAAAGGCTCAGCCGACAAAGACTGCTACGTAGTTGGATAGAATATCGGTCTGTCAAAAGCCTATAACCAATTGGAGAGCTGTATTGTTTTACGTGCGCTGTTGGTTCTCTTCACCGTGCATTTCCAGTATGTCTCCGCCTCCCAAGTTACAGGAATGCATACAAAGTTTAGCCGCCAGCTTTTTATACATATGCAAAAGAAGCTGGCAAGACTGAGATTGCTCAACTGTGAAAAAATAAACATGCAATGTAGTTATTTTACAAGAAACGGATAACAAAAAGAAAAATAGCGATGTTTGTGATGTGTCCTGTCTGTTTATAAGTGTTAAGCCACTTTTTAAAATTACCTTGATGGAAGTTTTAGTTTGTACATTTGTATCACAAATGTAAAATAACAGAAAGTAAATTAAAAAGAAATATTAACTTAACTTTGACTTATTAAACCTGCCTGTTCATAAGTTATTGACAATATCTAATCTTGGTTCATGAAAGTGTGCTTTCACCAGCCTGTGGCCAGAAGGTCAACAGCTGATAACTACTCTACTACATCATCCTGGCATCTTGGTTATAGTATTATTGTACCCCCACCCAAAACAAACAAACAAAAAAACAAAATGTGTGTTCTGTGTGGTGTGGTTCTCCACAGTACCGCTAAGATAAGCATCCTTGTATTTTACATCAGTCAGCTTTCTGTAGCTTCTGGTATTTCTCAACATAAGCTTCTTCCTCAAAATATTATGTTCAAAGATCTACAGCAGGGGTGTCAAATTCATTTTCACCGAGGGCCACATGGCCGTTATGGTGGCCCTCGAAGGGCCAGTTGTAATGAACACGTTTAACTTTGATTAAACAGTGTTTCAACATGTCCTATTTTAAACACTGAAAAGAACTAAATGTATGTCTGACTAAATCTGAAATAAATACAGAAATATTATTAAAAGTAACAGTTTTACTCACTGATGAGTTTCTAGTTAATATGCATTATGGCAAATTTAGTTTATGGTTGATGCTGAATTTCAAGCAGCTTATTTTCAGACATTATTACTGAGCTTTACATCCAACTAAACTGCTCAGTTACTTAAAGCCAACAGCTCAGGGGGAGAACAATTGTTATTATCTTTCACCTTTTAAATGTATTTTGTTGCATTTATTGATCAATTTAAAGTTTACCATTGATACAAGAAACAATTTTCATGTCAAGTAAAAAAAAAAAAAAGAATATATTTTTGTTTTTTGGGGGGGTACCCCCCCCTGGCGGGCCACATGGGAGTGACCCATTTGACACATGTGATCTACTGTATCCTTTCACTCAGTGGCATTCTGTGTTGTCTGAGATATAGCATTAAATCTAGGCAATATTGGAAAAATAATTAATCACAATTAACTGTGGCATTAAACCAATAATGATTAAAGTGATGATTAAATGATGACAATTGTATGACTTTAAATCAGCTACCTTGTGTTGTAAAATCATACTTCATCAGGCAGACTAGCGTCTTCATTTTAACAGGTTAAATATGTAAGCTGTGAGGGAAAACCCACCTTTTCCACAATATGGTGTGACAGCAGGTCTAGTGATGCACACACATGCACACTTGATCGTGAGCATTTCACTCAGAAAATATGTTAGCACATACTAATTGCAGTAATTGCAAAATGGCAGATTATAATTGCTGATCGTTTTTCTAAAAATTAACTGCATACAATACAATTTGGCCCAACCTTACTGGGAGCTTTCTTCCTGATGTCCTCCAGGATCTTTATTGTTTCATCTTGTAGTATAGAGATTTTAGTGCTCACTGGTCCTTATAGCCTCCTTCCTCAGGTTAAACCCTGTGAGGAGCTTCCTTGTTTCCTTGTGGTTTTTGTGTTGTTCCAGAAGAGATTTGTACTTTTTTTTAAAGCTGCCTCGTAGGTCTTCCTTTGCTGCACTTTGTATTTCTCACACTAAATATTATTATGCACTACTGTATATTTAGTAAGTTTTCAGAGCCTTTCATTTTTAATGTAATGTTGTGTGTGTGTTTTTTTTTTCACTGAAACTGTCATGCTGAAATAAATACCCACAGCCCCAACCTCTTATAAAAGAGGGGGTTGAGTTTATTCATCATTCAAAACAGTGAGTGTGCTGTCAGCAGCTCAAAACTTGAGAGCCCGGGGGTCTATCAATCACAGCATATATTCCTGCAGATTTTCAAATGGTACTTTAGACTTGGCAAAAATTCAGCTAAGTTCTGAAATTGAATTTCACACCAGTTTTCCTTGTATTCAGTTTATCGAGAGTTGTCTCCCCCTGCTGTAGCATGCATCTCTAGCTGTGCTAACAGATTCTGCTTGTGAATATTGGAAGTTAGTCCAGCAGAGGGAAAGGATACCTGTAAATATACAAGATGGGACTTTTGAATGTTTCAGAAATTCTTTAATATTTTGAGCATTAAAACAAACACATGCCTGACAAAGAGCTTTATTCATGATGCTGCAGTTTTTAGAAAAACAAATGCACAATTCAAGGTAGTGCATTTAGATCTCTTGTTGTGCTAACTGCACAAGTGTGTACTTGACAAAAATAATCTGTTACCAAATGTGAACATTGTTTTAGCAATTTAACGTTCAGATTTATTTGAAAATGATGAATACACTACTATTGTTATTTTTCTCTCCATTTTATTGAGTGTCCATGATTTGAACCGATTCGTGGACGACATCCACAGAGAGGGGGGTCTCAGTTTTGGTCAGGACGGCTGTGGTGCCAGGCTTATACCTGTACTGTCCCTCTCTAGAAGAAAGACAAACAAGAAGTAGCAAATAAATTCAAAATTGCTTTCATACATTTTACTAGATGTTTTACTTCTTACATTCTATGTTTTTATTTTTTTTAATATTCTGAATTCAAGCTATTTTTACAAGGTTTGTATTTACAGTTATAAAAGCAGAACATTCATTTCCTTTAAATTCTAGGGTTTTAACAAGACATCATAAACATGATTGGATATTTATCAGGTTCTAAAATTATTCAATTATGATTTGAAGTGAGCAAAAACAGATTCCACCATGTCATGATTTATTAAACACAAATAAAGTCAAATATGGGAAGAAGATAAGGTACTTATTTCCAAACAATCTGATGTCCATCATTCTACAGAAAAGAATATGCACAAGTGGAAATATGTGACAAATTCAAATTGGACAGCCCAGGAGTTCATGCCATTCCAACCAGAAAAACAATAAGTATGGATTTTTCTTTTGTGAAGGACAGTCAGCAGAAATCATCTTTCCCTCTAACAGGAACACGGCAGCACAAATGATCGACCACAGGACTAGAGATGGTTGACCACAGCTCCACATATCAGAACAAACACCTCATAGCAACTGTTGAACAAAGTGGCGGAGGACTCATGGTTTGGGCTTGTTTTGCCACAAGACCTGAGCACCTTGCAGTTATTGAGTTGACCATGATCTCTTCTGTAAGCCAAAATATTCCAGAGTCAAATGTGAGGTCATCTGAAACTTGAAATCAAACTAGGACATGAAGCAACAATCCAGTCAAGGTCTGGATCTGAATCTAATTGAAACTCTGTGGTGGAACATCTGGATAACTGAGGAGAAATGATTGTCATTAAACCTCAACACAAACCTGCAAATCGTTTTCATTTTGCTTCCAATTTTGTGTAATAAAAAAGTTGAATCTGTTGTGTATTTTTGTGCAATTCAGGTATACAGTATTTGAAGCGTTAGAGAACCTGGTAAAGACCAAAGCATTTTGATCGTCCTGATAAAATCCTGAAATTGAAGGGGGATGCTTCTTTATGTCCACGACTGGTTTCTTTTAAGAGGCACAATCTAAAGATTAATCACAAATTAATTGTAAATTGTAATCGGTTTTGACCACACCCACCTTTTTCCTTTTTGTGTGGGCTTGTCATAACCTCGCAAGAATTGAACTCCGGCCTGAGTGATGATGCACAGATCCACATTACTGCCTGAACCCAGGTCACAGAATATGCCTGCAGCAATGGCGTCTCTTACAAGCTGCTTTGCATCCTCTAGCTTAAAGATAGAGAAGAACAAAATGTACTGTTTCTTTTTTTTCTTTCAACCAGACACAAAAGAAAAGAGGAGATTACAGGCTTATTGGTCATGTTGGCTTCATATTGCAAAAACAAGATTCCTCATCATGTGCTTTGTTTCCTCCTACCCAACAGGGGGCACCAGTTATTTTAGTTGAGCTAAGCTAGTGTATAACACAAAAGGATCAAAATAAAAGGATAAATGATTCGCTTTTGAGCGCATTTACATGTGTCCACTGACCAGGCCAGTAACTCACTGGTGGAGATAACTAAAGTGACCAGCAGTTACAATACAAGGTGAGTCAAAAGTCACAAGACACCCTTTTATTTCAAAAAGGGAAATGACATATCTGAATACCCCAGCAAGTAATGGGGTCTGTCTTTGGAAAAACTTGCTCTTGATATAATATGGCGACCATGTTCTGGACATAGTCTAAAACATAAGTCCGCTCACACATTGCTTGCTTGAGTATGTCGTTTTCCTCCTTTCTTTCTGAAATAAATATGTGTCCTGTTACTTTTGACTCACCCTGTACAAAGGACTGTAACTGGTAGTTGCATAACATACTCAAACTTTTGCAACTTAAAAAGGTAAAGCACTCCATCTACTTGATTCAATACTGACCAGTTCTGAACCCCTTGTTACAGATATTAGTGGTAACATGATCCCATCTGAGAGGGAAGAAGGTCGTTTTTACCTCCATGTTTGGTTTGAATCTGTCCTCAAACATTGACACAGCAGCTGCAGCTCCAGAACCTAAAACAGAAATAGAAATGTATAGTTATGTTATCATTTCTTCGCTTGTTTGAGTTTCTATGATTTGTTTAATGTCATGGACTCATCCTGTTAAAGGGGGCTTATTATGTATTTCTCCAGTCACATACCTCTATTCTATACCAAAATCAACTACGTTACCTTCAGTTTTTCTGAAAAAGCTGTATATATAAAAAAATTACGTTGCATCATAGTCTATTTAAATGCCTGGAAATTGGCCTCTGTCTCTTTCCTACCATTTCCAACACTCCCACTTCAGCATGGGTGGGGTGCTCTCTGGGAAGCTCAGCTGCAGACTGAACTCCAGGGAGGAGCTTTGTACAAATAGGCGGTGCTTTGTACCAGCAAGCGTTTAGGCAGCTACACATGGCTACTTTAAGATAAGGAAGGATTTCTCAAACATGGATTATTGCATGAAAGCAGGCAATGTTTTTTGCTTGTGTGTGCGTATCTGTCTGTTACCAAAGTAAGTTATCTCATCAACTACTGCACATTTGTAACATGTGGATTTTTATTCCAGGAAGGAAAAAAAAATGTCTCCACAGTCTCTTGTTGGTGTGTAAATACTGTGCGTTACAGTCCAATCAATCAGTCCAACAGTTTTCTACAGATTTATATATTTTTTAATAAAGTATGACAGTTGCTATTCATCAAGGGAACTGTAAAATTGTTAAGGAAAATAGGTCACTTTAAAGCAAGTAATATGTACACATTGTAAGTGTAGATTTTAATAATATCAAAATGTATATTAGGCTATATATGTTATATTAAAATGATTTACAGGACATAATTTAGCACACCTTTATAATTAATGATAGAAAAGGTTATTTCCAGTACATTTTCTTAAACCAAGCTCATTATTCTGTAATCTGGAAGTAATTCTTTTAGCTCATGGAGCTGACGGTACTGATCGTGCTTCTGAGACAGATCAGGCAGAGACAGCTGCTAACTCTGCTAACTCTGCTAACAATGCTAACGCTTCCCTACAAACATCAAATTTGCAGTTTTATACAGTATATTATTTAACATTTAGCAAAAGTGGGAACAGAAAGCTAAATCAGTGTTTTTCAAAGTGGAGGCCCACCAGGGAGTACTAAGAGGTTCTCAAAAGGCTGGAGGGTAGATAAGAAAAATAATATTAAAAAAAAATAATAATAAATGTTTTAAATCATTATCATAAGATCAAATCTGTTTTTGAAATCAATAAGTATTTTCAAATACAAAAATATAATATAGAAATGTTATTCCAGTTTTATTACATTTTGTTACTGTTTGTGGGTTTGCAAGGGGGGACACTGGCCAGAAGCTAATGCTGTTTGGGGGGCCATGACATGAAAAAGTTAGGCAACCCTTTAAATAAATGACAATAAATTGTAAGTGTAATTTGTTAACTAGGATTTTACACTCAGAAAGTGAGCTAAATAATGAAAATGTGTTAGTGACATTCTTTTAACATTTTATTTTATACTTGGTGCCTCCTATAAATTAGAAAAAAATCAAGATGTAATATCAATGAAACTTCAAAATGTCTTTCAGAAATCTTACTTCAGACAGCCCTGTCCCAGCATACTAAAGATTTGCTAAAGGATGTTAAACACATACCCATGGTGAGGAAAGGCAGTTTATCGTAGGAGCCATGTGGATAGACACTGTAGAGGTGAGCTCCGGTCACATCGACTCCTCCTACTATCACTGATGAACCCATGTGGCCCTGGTACCTGAAATAAATACAGGCAAACAGCTCTTTACGTCTTTATTTTTATCTGTGTTTATCTAAAGTGTTAATTAAAAACCAAACAAAATGGTCACATTATCACAACACATCTACTCTTTCCAGTTAACGCCTACTAGAGCTATTTTTTGGCAACAATCACAGCAGCACGGCTCTTTAGGTTCATCTCCACAAGCTTGGTCCATGTAATCACTAAAATCTTTGTCCATTTATGACCATACTGTTCCGGCTCCTTCAGATTAGGCGGGTGCTGCTTGTGTTTCAAGTTTTCAAGAAAAATCCCATTTTTGTCCACTTGTGAATTTCTTTATTCTTTTTACTTCTTTATATTACACTGAAAAAAAAATATTTCAATTTACTTGATTTTATTGTGTACATTGGTCCCACATAATAAAATTAAGTATGGCTGGCTCAATTTCCCTCTTTAAGATTACTTCATAATATTATGTTGAAAATACATACTATATGTTACCATAATATCAATGTATTATGTAACATGAATATACATTTTCATGTCACAGCAACAATATATTAAGGTTTAACACCAACTTATTTTTGATTGCCAGTATCCTAAAGCAATGTAATTATATTCCTGCTTCAAGTTACAGCTTTATCTATTATCTTTTACCCACTTCTTCCTTTCAGAGGAACAGGTGTCACTGATGCCCATATTCAGCAGTCATTGTGCTAGAGGTGGGGTACATCCCAAACAGACCTCCAATCCATCACAGTGCCACAAAGAATGTGAGTTCTGCTGAACCACGGTCAATCACACTCTCCTTAAATTATGTTGGTTGGCGTCTTATTGGTTAGGACTCCAAACACAACTCTTATTATCCAATCAAATTTAGTTGCTGTTATTCAATACTTTGTATCAGGTTATCAAACTTGATTACAATGATTTTTAGCATTTTAATTAAGTTACTTTAAATCAATGCAATAAAATTGAGTAATTTCAGTATTGTTGACAATTACAGGTAAGTAAATGGAACCGTATTCAATCATGTACATAAAAGAAACATGAATGGCTTGTGTAACATTTACTAAATTTGTCTGTGCAAATTCAAAGACCTGCCAATTCCCATTTTATCAGTTTATGTTCCATCCTTCCTTCCAGTCTGGCACATTATTCTGCCAGAGACAAACCTCCCCACATACTGATGCCACTATACCATGCTTTACTGTGAGGATAGAGAGAGAGGAGAGATGCAAGAAAACACAGGTTTAGAGAGCATATGTTAGCAAAAACTAAAACCTAATAAAAATTTTAACCTAGGTCCCACCTATTATAAGAAAGCCCCTATTCCCCTTACCTGAACAGCATTTGTTTCAGCTGTCTGGTAACCATTGCAACAAGGGGTGGTCGACCAGTATTGAGCGTATGGAGCTCCACGTTGGAAGCCATCATCTGCGTGGCCATCTCTGCATCTGCAGCCACACCGGCTCCACAGCAGCTGCAGGACAAACAGAACATTGTTTTTAATGCTGGATATAGATTCTGAAACGTGGCCTAAGAAAATCTGTAATCTGTAATCACACCCCCTCTTTTTTTTTGGACTCCAGACTCTGTTTTGGGACTTTTGGCTAAAAGGGTCCAGAACAATCACCACTGACGTTGCCAAGCTCATTTTACAGGATAAATTCTCAACCACATTTCAGAAACACTCTTCGCAAAGCAAACAATAATTCCAGCATGGAGATATCCAACATTCTTTGATGAAATCTTAAAACTGATTTCATTTTACTCATTTTTTCATTTGACCCAACAGCGTTTCACAGGTGAATATACAAAAGTAATAAACAGGGTGTTTACAAAGTACCTACAGGGGTAATTACATGATACTTATGTGGATATTTACATGGTCATTCAGAGGTACTTACAGGGCAATTACAAGATAGTTATCAGGGTACATAAAGACCTACACTGTTTGCAGGGTACTTATCTGGTAAATAAAGTATTTTCAGGTAGTAATAGGGCATTTTGAGAGTACAAACTGGGAACTATAAGAGCTGGAAGGTACTTATGGTTATTATAATAAAGGTTATTCACAGTGTAATTACAAAGTACTTACATGTGGTACTTACAGGTTTCTTACTTAGTATTAACGGTGGTACTTACACGATATATTTAGTGCAGGGGATTCAACTAAGTAGCCCAGAGGCCACACTTACTAAAAGCTAACACCTCAGGGGTCAGACATGTAGCAGATGTCATTACATAAATTTAATTCAAACTTATTAGCAGGTGAACTGAGTTGTGTCCAGAGTTGTAAAGTAACAAAGTACAAATACTTCTTTACTGTACTTAATATTTTTTGGGTATCTGTACTTTACTTGAGTAATTATTCTTCAGCCTACTTTTTACTTCTACTTCTTACATTTTCACACAATTATCTGTACTTTATACTCAATACATTTTTAAAAAAGGCAACAAGTAGAAAATCATTACTTCTAAATTTTTTGCTTGGTTTCATTCCATCTTGTTATTGTAAAAAATAAATACTATCCATATAAATTGTGCCTCCTAGATAGAATGAATTTAATTGTGGTTGAATGAGAAGTATAAA
>JARVGW010000278.1:5229988-5259552 GCA_031762495.1 Anablepsoides rubrolineatus | reverse complement strand
TCAGGTGTGCCAAAGCAGGGAAACATCTAAAACATACAGGAGAGTGGTCCTTGAGGACTGGAGTTGAGAAACACTGCGCTTAGTGAATACATGAATTGTTTTTATTATTCTTTACAGCTTCAATGAATCGAATTACCATATTGCCTTTTTGGCTGCGTGCGCATTCATGAATTGTTTGTACGCAACGTCACGTTCACGCTCGTCCATTCAGAGCTGTTAAAAGCCGATAGTCCCGCCTCCTTTACAATCTGATTGGACGAACATTTAACTTACAGTCATTTGAATCTTAGACTGCTGAAGTATCGTCTCGGTTCGGAGGATTTAAACACATCGGGAACAGCGTTCTTCACAGGTATTTAATACTCGCTCTTTAAGTTTAGATAACAAAACATCTATTGTTACGTTTTAACACTGGTTTCATCCGGCCGATAGATTCCTCCCCTCATTTAAAGCTGTGTTGTCGAAAGCGTGATGCTCTGCTGTTTCATATTTTCATCAGGCATTTTTGATACAGTTCAGCCATGTCAAATAAAGGTTATCCAAAGGTATCTAAATTATATTCATTGTTCCTTCTGGAAGTTGTTTTGGCAGCAATATGGTAACTGCATGATGTGCTGAATTCATGGTAACGCTATGTGGACAACCTGGTACAGCAATAAATAATATCTGAACATGTGTAGAGCTTTGCAGTTTTCAAATGTTATTACTGATCAGTAGTTTTTAAAGTTATTATTCCAAGACAAAAACAAGGGCTAAGACACCAAAAGTTCTCATTGTTTTGATGAAGGGAAAAAACATTATAGATCAGCAATGGGACACATTGAAAACTTGTAAGTGGAGAAAGTAAAGACATCACTCTAAAGTTGATAAAAAAGATGAGGTGGAAACTCATCAGGGAGCCTGTCATACTGGTCTGTAGTAATACTGATGGCGCTGCAGGTTCTTCTGACAAGTACTGGTTGTGTTCTACATGTGAATATTCTGATTTCTCTATATATTTCTGGATGATGGGTTAGAGGAGGGGTCTGCAACTTTTACAACTAAAACAGCCCCTCAGCAAAATGAGTCTGGAGCCATGAAATATGCCACTACTGTGCTCATTAACTGGTGGTCAGTGGCCCGCTTTGAATCTGTTGAAGGGGGGATTTTTCATCCAGTGGAGGTGACATTATAACACTAAAAATATATTGTGAAGTTTAACATGTATTATTACTTTTACACTTTAGGACAATTGAAAAGACCATATTTATGTAATAAATAAGATAAAAATAAATTTGCCTTAAACAAAAACACTTACTTAAAGTTTTTCTTTCTAATTCTAATTGTTATCTAATCTAATCTTAAGATATTCCAAAAATAAATAAATAAATCTGATAGATTTAAGAGAAAGATCATAATTGGTCAACAAAACATGTTCACTCCTTGTGTTGGCATCAATCATGTATCTGCAAACAAATTGAAACTGTTTAATTGAGTAGAGTAAAGAACTGAAGCATTGTGTTGCTGCTTTCCACAGTGAGGCAGTGGCTGCAGTACTCCTCCTCTAGCTGACCTGTGAAGCAGAGACTATGCGGCACACGAGTCCTGCCAGCCGCAGGAAGGCAAAAACTCCTGTTCGTCGCCCTCCTGTGCCGCCTCCACAGTCATCCGGTTCAAAGCCAGGTTAGTGTGAGTGGAACTAAAGGCTAAGTTTGTCACACCTTTTGGGCGTGTACAATGTGTCGCAGCTGTGAAAAAATAGGACAAGCGCACATCTGGCAAGTGAAGGTTTATTGGAAAGTGCCATCCCTTAAATAAATAAAGCACTTTGAGTATCCTGGTTGGATAGAAAGGTGCTGTAAGTACAGTCCATTTACCACAATTATGACTTAGTTATTTTTATTCTTTAGAGTGGCAGAATTGGGATTTCAAGATTCTCTTTACCCAAAATTATATTTGGTGATTTATTTTTGTATGTTTGTTTTTTTACACCGGCTCTTAGACATGTCTGTATTCGTATTACGTTTTAGGATTTATCACTATGGCAAATGTTTTCTGTAACACAGGCTTACATCAATCATTAAAATCAACATTGACCAAAGTGCTTCTCAAGGAGTGAAAAAAACACACAATATAATGAAAACCATGAACAGAATAAAAAAAATCTAAAAAATAGATAAAAAAAAGACAGTTTCAAATTTTCGATGTAACTCAAACCGAGCGTGGGAAAAAAACAAAGTAAATTAGAAAAATTAAAAGCTAGTGTAAAAAGAGGACTTCTTCAAAGTGAAAAAGAGAATCTGAAGGTTTACTGATGCTTCATAGAAGAGTCGTGATGACAACCTGATTCTGCTTTTCTAGGAAAGTCTCCTGTGTCTCCCAGGAAAAAAAAACGATTCAGACCTGGAACCAGAGCCTTAATGGAGATCCGTAAGTACCAGAAGAGTACTGATCTTCTGATCAGGAAGGCACCCTTCGCTCGCCTGGTGAGTCAGTTTCAGAACATTAAAGGAACAGTTCACTTTTTTTAATAACTCAACCAGTTGTACAGATATTGAGCTAACCTTTGGTGTGGTAGTAGCTGAGCATAATACCCAACATGTACTTCAAACACTATGCACAGTATCTTTACTTAAAAGATTAACAGTTGGCTAGAGCCCTGTTTGTCTGCTAACAAATGATCTTATTATCCGCTAAATGGGTTTTTATGAACGTATCCGAAAGTAATCATCGGTTGTCAAATCTGTTGTTGACTTTAAAAATGTCAGTTTTATCCACATGTTGGTGTTTAATATGTAAAACAAATTAATTTATGTAGCTGCAGCAGTTTACTCAGTAGTTCAGTTTGATGCAAAACAAACTGGGATTAGCTTGTTACAAGAACAACTACTGTATATTTTTACTCTCCGTTTTACCACACATACATACTAAAGAAATACTAATGTTGAACGGCTTCCTTTCTCAAACAACTCATTTCACCAGCCACCATTTATGCCAGAGTGTGAAACTATGATTATTTTAAGTTGAGAAATGAAGTTGTAACTGTTTTCATCAAATCTTCAAAATACTTCACACTCAGTATGTACTGTGATTCCTATATCATGTTTTAGCTCAGTAGCCATTTTTGTGTTTTCTAACGTCAGCTGGTTGTTATCTTAAATTTGGCTGCTTTCAAAGGTTAATCAGTTGTAGAGAAGCATAAAGTGGTTATTTCCTGAAAATTTTGTTTTGGGTGTTTTTAATATTTTGCTAACAGACAGACACAGGAAAAATCATAACCCTGGACCTTTAGAGGGTGTTTAAGAAAACAGAGCAACAAGATAATCTGCTAAATGCCAGAAATGTCAGAGTGGATGATGAAAGCTTACAGAGGACAGAAAATACATTTATTTACATTGCATCCATTATCTTTACCCACTTCTTTCTTTCTGGAGACAAACAACCATTCACACACTTACTCACAGTTACCAATCAGCCTAAAAAGCAGGTTTTGGACTGTGGGAGGAAGCAAAAGTACATTTCTTTTCAAAAATCAGGAATTTAATCAACCTATTGTGTTTTTGTTTGTTTGTTTTTCTCTCTTTTATCTTTTCTTGTTAATAACGGTTGCTCCTCTTGGCTCAGGTTCGTGAGGTGTGCCAGTCTTTTTCCATGAAAGGATACCGATGGCAGGTTTATGCTCTGATGGCCCTGCAGGAGGTAAGCAATTATTTATTGAACCCTTTCAGGCATAGACTCTGTTTCTACCAACCGTGGTTATCTTTCTGCCACTGGATACATACTCAGAAATTTCTGGAATGCACCTTTAACATTTTGGGCTTTTTTATCTAAACTGGCTGTTTGTATTTAGGGCTCAATCTGACTGGCAATCTTAATACCTCAGTTACATGTGCAATTTTCAGCCTCATTCAACAAAAGAGTGGCTTCTAGTTCAATCAATATTGACATATTTTATAATTTTTAAAGTGCTGAGTTCTGACAAAATTTGTGAGAACACCAGTCTTTAGTGGGCATCATTATAATAAAATAATGTAGACAGCTAAACATACAATGTCTGTGTGTACATACAGCCACTCTGTTGTAACTACTTTAGTTGTATGCTTAAATTAGGTTTGAGCTTCCTGACTGATGTCTTGAGATTTTGCTTCAATATTTCCAATTATTTCTTTCCCCATGGTGTCATTTGTTTTGTGAAGTGCAGCCCCTCCCACAACATGATGCTGCCACCCCGTGCTTCACAGTTGGCTTGCAAGCTTCCACCTATTTTTTCCAAAAAAATTTTGGTCAATAAGTCCAAACACTTCAGTTTAGTTTCATCAGACCACAGGACATGTCTTCATAGTTAAGAGGGCTTTGTCCCTGTGTGTGTTTGAGAACTTTAATCAAGATTTTTCAGTTGATAGGCTGTAAGTGAATTTGTCAGCATATAGACAACAACAGTGGCTACAGATCTTTGTTCTTTCTCATGTACTTTGTGTTTGTCTGCCTCTCCCCGTGCTCCCAGGCTGCAGAGGCATTTCTCGTCTTGTTGTTCTCAGACGCCAACCTTTGTGCCATCCATGCCAAGAGGGTCACCTTATTTCCTCGTGACATTCAGCTGGCCAGGAGACTCCGTGGGGTGGATAACATGTAAAATCCACGTGACAACAGGGAGAATGCCAGCAACAGCACATTCAGTCACCCAGCACCTCTGTTCCAAGCACTATACTATATATATATATATAATATACTATATCACTATATGTGGTTCAAACATTTAGACATGTTTTAATTGTTTTCTGAAAGTGAGAGACATTTGTGGTTCTGGTTGCCTTTATGACTGTTTTACTTTTATCTGCTGATGTAGTTTTGACATGTACATAATGCTTTTAAGTATGCTTGTATTTTTAATAAAATTGTTTTTTTTTTGTACAATACACTTTTTTTATGAAGCACATTTTTTTATGTTATGAGTTTGCTGAAGTTGTAAATATTTCTAATGAACATTTAAAATAAACTAATCAAATACCAAATATCAGTAGACTTATTGCATTTAGACCTACCACTTCACTGATTATAATCCATTTTTTAATGAAAGGGTATAAAGATGTAGGTCGCAATTAAAATGCATAAATCATATGAGAAAGCTATTGTATGTTGTGAAGGAAAGAATAAAAGTGGCAACACTGTTGGAATTTGTTTCGTGCCATTATTTAGTTTGGTGAAGAAAATCCTATTTAAAAAAATCTAAAAGCTATGCTCAGTCAAAATGAGAACCTCTTGTCATTTTGTAAAATCACCAGTAACCTGTGGGAGCAATACTCATCTTTGATTTCACTGTTTAACTGCAACCTGTAGATGGCAGTAAGGAATCCTCCTCAGAAACTAAACAGTAAAATCGAAGAAGAAGTGGTAAACAAACCAATGCGCATGCGCAACTGCGCTCGTCCAGGACCGCTTAGTTCAGTTCAGTTCCTGGTGGGAAAACTAGACGAAATTTAGCCGCTCAGGCTTTGTCCCGTTCTGTATATATGAGATTTTGATGACTTTGAAGTGAGGATGTAATCAGAGACTTCTACAGTCTGCTACTTTGAGACAGAAGCGAAATGTTTTCAACCAACATGGAAACAAAAAGAGTAGAGATCCCCTCCAGCGTACTGGATGATCTGTGCAGGTAAGCATCGCACACGTTTTATTATTGGGCTTATCATAGGCGTTATTATGTTTCATTTAATCGTATTTTGTCAAACCTTTTACTTGAAATCAAAGCTAGCGAATTTTATTTGTTATGGCGCAGAATGCTATGTAGTTTCTAGTTCTAATAAATGTAATAAACCCTGTTTATAAGCAAAAGCAGCATTTACGTGAAGCTGATGTTTGAGCTTGGTTGTTGTTGAGAGCTTTGTATGTTGGAAACAAATAAGACTTGAAATTATATTCTGTATTTGACAGGGAGCCAATGTAGAGAAGCTAAAACTGGAGAAATATCTCCTTCATTTAAATTTTATTTTAATGTTTGAATTGCCCATAGGAGTGGCAGCTTACATGATTGTGATGTGTGTTGTCCTATATAAACAAATTAGGTAATTCTTAAATTTTGTATGTGTGTTTCTTTGTCTAATTCTCCCCATCCCTTCCCTCAACCCTTCAAAAAAAAAAAAATAAATAATAAAAAGATTTAAAAAAAATTCCACCTTCTCTTTGAATTGCCACCTTATCGTGGTGGAGTTGTTTGTGTGCCTGAATGATCCTAGGAGTGATGCTATTGGGGCAGTTGCCCCTGGTAGGGTCTCTGAAGACAGACTAGTTCTAGGTGGCACATTCATATTAAGGAGCTCAAACTCCTAAACCCTTCATCCAATTTTAATGTGGATACCCTCAAATGAAAGCTGAATGTCTGGACTTTATATCCATGTACATTATATAACTATAACTTGAATATGTTTCAGTAAACAGGTTAAAAGAACAAAATTTGTGTCAGTACCCAAATATATATGGACCTAACTGTTCATACAGTATAATGACTGACAGTTATTGTTGTTAAAGATGGTTCAACAAGATACTTTATGGTAGATAGCTTTTACAAAATGTTTTTTGTAATTTTGTCTTTGTTTTTTTTTAATTGTTGTATTTTTTTTACAATAATGACATGGTGGAATTTGTTAACTTGAGGTTAGATATAAAAAAAAAGCCTGGTGCTTATAAACGCTCGTCATGATCAGATGACTGAATTTATCTTTGAATTATATTTAAACATGAAATACAAGCAACTCCATTAGTCATTTAAATTAGATTTGAGTACACGCGATTTGCACACTAATATGATAATATAATATAAAATATTTGATCAATTTATGAAATGTCCCATAAGTCTTTGCTCCTTGAGCGAATGTCAAACTTTCACCAAGTCCAGGGGTAAAAAAAGAAAAACATGGGCCACCGCACTCGCTGCTAGTAATCATTAAAAATAATGTCTTTACTTAAAAAGCATTTGTTTTTATCATTTTACTGCATAAGGCCTGCAGCCCTCAGATAGATTTTCATTTTGGCCCTCTCGGGGTAAAAAGTTTGGGCACCCCTGCATTAAAACAAAACACAAAATCAAATAGTGTAAGAAGAATACTGCCAATAGCTATATGGACCATAATCTAATACAAGTACCATAAAGCAGCTTCTGACCCTCTCTTGTTGGTGTGTTTCTGTGTTTCTTCAGCCGGTTCATCCTTCACATCCCCAGTGAGGAGCGGGACAATGCTATCAGAGTGTGCTTCCAGATTGAGCTGGCCCATTGGTTCTACCTGGACTTCTGCATGCAGAACACTCCAGGAGCACCTCACTGCGGGATCAGAGACTTTGCCAAAGCTGATATCCTTACACGTGGCTCATGATAACATTGTTTTAAAGCAATCAGAAAGTTAATGTATTGTGATTAATCTGTTAATAAAGCCAAATGGGGCTGGTGCTCATGCTAAAATCTTTCTTGTAGACCTAGTTTTCCTTGACAGCTGCAAACTTTTCCATCATTGTCCTTTTTTGTTGCCTCATGGAGAAGATGTGCAGAAAGTTCTCGAGCAGTGGAAGGAGTACAAGATGGGTGTACCGACGTATGGTGCAATTATTCTAGATGAGTCACTGGAGAATGTGAGTTTGTGTTGTGTTCAGTCATGTCTAAATAAAATCTGGTGTCATTTTTTGTTTTTGTGCCCAGCTGAGGATGATCAGACTTTTGTCGATGCCCTTTAGCAAACTGGGTTAATTGCTATATTTTGATGCTACTACTTGGAGACCTTAATATTTTCCTGATGTTGTAATTATTCTGTAATGAATGAAGATATCTAGGGAAGCTTGTGTTTGTGCTTTAATAGGACCAACTTTTTTTTTTAGGTATTACTTGTTCAGGGCTACCTTGCAAAATCTGGCTGGGGCTTTCCAAAAGGGAAAGTGAATGAAGATGAAGCTCCACATGACTGTGCAGTTCGTGAAGTGAGTAAAACGCCATTTGATATGACCAGCTTTATTATGTATTGTATATGTATTACTGGTGTATTAAGTTCACGGTCCAACTTAATGATTGTTGTTCAGGTTTTGGAGGAAACAGGCTTTGATATCAAGAATTGGATTAGTAAGGACATGTACATCGAACAGAAGATCACTGACCAGTTGGTGCGGCTCTATATCATACCAGGAGTGTCCAAAGATACAAAGTTTAACCCCAAAACAAGAAAAGAGATCAGAGTAAGAACTGATTTTAATACTTTGGATTTTTCAGTATCTAAGAGACATAAGTCATAATAATGTTGTTGTTGTTTTTTTGTAGAATATTGAATGGTTTCCTATTGAGAAGCTGCCCTGTCACAGAAATGACATGACCCCAAAGTCTAAACTTGGACTTGCCCCAAACAGGTTTTTCATGGCCATTCCATTCATGCGGTATGTGCATAAAAAAGAAATATCTACAAATTGTTTCAATAGTACAGCAAATCCATCTGTATGTTTTAATGAGACTCAGAAGTGGAGATTAAAAATTTGCATAAAACCACTAAAGTATTGAGCAGTGTTGGGGGGGTATGCAGTATAACCGGGGCAGGGGAGAGACAGTCTGTGGTGTGTTGAGTGTGATATGTAACAGAGAAACGGCTGCTTATGAGCATTTACATGCATGTAACTGGATGCTGTAGTGCCAGAGAAAGGTGTGGAAAAAAACTCAGCTGCTCTGATGTGTTGTCAGTTTTCATAGCAGTCTTGTGGAAATTTGACGCATCACCTCATGTAACTAATACTGTCAGAATTTTTAAAGACTGTCAACATATTTATTTATTATTTTTACTTTGCATAAAAAAATAATAAATGCAAAGAGAATAACAAAAAGACACACGTGAGGGCTAGGGTAGATAACAGAAAGTTACATTGTCCATTATGATTTACCAACATCTTAGTGTTCAGAGTCCCAAAAAAGATAAGAAAAAAATCAAAATGAAAAAATCGGTGTAGGTTACAAATTAGAATATAACATAGGAAAAAGACCCAGAGTCATAACTCTAGGGTAAAACAGTCAATAAATGTTCAAATGTATCCATCAATCCACCATTGTACAGGAGAAGCACTGCAGTTGAAACTGTCAGCAATTAATTCACGTCTGCTTCATTCTTTTTTCTTCTCCTAAATGCTTTGTTTTTTGTTACTGCAGCATTTTATTCTTTATCCACTGGCACGGTCAGAATTAGTTTAGATGTGTAAGATACTAACGTTGGATGAAATGCTATCTGTCTTTAGTTTATTCATATTTTAGGTGAAACTGTTATTTAGCTGATGCTGATAGAAATTTTTCTGATCCTCCTGTCCAGGCCACTGAGGGAATGGATTGGTCGGTTGAAAGGCGACTCGGACAGCGATGAGGACTTGACAAACAACAGGACTACTCCATCCAAACCTTTAGACAACATCCGGTAAAAAAATTATTTATCTTGTTTTGTGTTGTTTGTTTCAGGAGTTTCTATATTTGTACAAAAACAAAATAGTAATTTAAGAGATTTCTGTAATCTTTATAAATGCTCAGTTGTTGTGTTGCAAACCAGTGCTATAATCCTTCATTTTTCCCCCCTCTCATTAATCTGCACTCAGGTCAAAATCTCGCTACGTCACAGGTACTTATGCATTTCCTGGAGAGAGCTGGACCAAACACAAGCAGCAGAAAACTCCAGGAAACCTGAGCCAGAATGAACTCAACCAGGTCAGAGAAACACAGAAAACTCTGTTGTTATTGTGTTCTTGTTCACCGTGACCGAATAAAACAAAACAAAACAAAGAGAAAATCTTTTCCAGCCATCTATTTCTACTCTTGTAAACTTGTAACAATTTTTGTAGTATATATATCATTGTTACATTTGTACTTTTATTAAGCATTTGTTTGCACTGTGCTATATTCTGCTTGTTGATTTCAATGGTTAGCGTTAGCATTAGCTCAATGGATAAAACTCGCCTTGCAAAGCCCACCCAGGTCATGTGACCAAATGTGTCATATTCCTGATACATCGTTGGTCAAATCATCGCCACTTGACAGTTTCTGTTAATTTCCTTCTGCAGAGATCTGTTCTGAAAGGCAGTGGGAAGAAAGGCCAGGACTCTTCTTGTGTCAAGAAAGGAACCGGTGACATCAGCAACCAGCAGGTAAAAACAATAAAGTGGAAAAACTCACAATTACTCTGAAAATCAAATATAGTCCCTTTTTTTAATTGCAAGATTTTATACATTAGGAGAAAAAAACTTTAGAACAACAACATGTGATAATTAAAGGGATAGACATTTTGAAGTTGGGCTCTGTGGAAAAGTTATGAACAGTAATTATCTTACCTGTTGTTTATAGTTCTTTGGACAGATTCATTTTATAAAACAGTTGAATTCTGACTGGACTGAAGAGCCAACTTCTAGTCTGAACTCAGCTAAGACCAAAGTGGATTGTTCTAAACAGCAACATTTGCTTTGTGTAGAAATACTTCTAAACTAACAAAAAAGCTCCAAAGGGCTTTATATATGGAAAAGAATTAGGGGCACAGTGCTTTTTTTTTTTGGATTCTGAGAAAAAAGTCAGAATTCTGACCTAAATCTCCTAAAAAGAATTAAAAAAAAAAAGAATTCTGAATTCTGAGTCAAAACCCAGGAAAAAATAAAAAAATTGCCTTTTTGAATCACTTAATTCTACATGAGGCTCTGAACCTCAAATTTGAAAGAGAATACAAGAAAATATAAGTTTAAAAGTAATGAACTTATTCAGTTATGTATTGTTCTTATGAGAAGCAAGATAAATGTGAGAATATGTTGATAAAGTTAGAGCCAGGAAGTCACACAATTCCTACAATGTTCTTTTTTAACTCTTTGAACATTTTGAAGCAAATGTCTGAATTATAAATCTGTATTCTACAGTGACAATTTTACAGAAGTTGAATCTCTGATGTGTTATGAATTTTAATCCAGAACTGTTCACTCTTTTCCTGACTCAGCA
Source organism: Anablepsoides rubrolineatus (assembly GCA_031762495.1). Taxonomy (NCBI): domain Eukaryota; kingdom Metazoa; phylum Chordata; class Actinopteri; order Cyprinodontiformes; family Rivulidae; genus Anablepsoides; species Anablepsoides rubrolineatus. Next base: position 5,248,595 of record JARVGW010000278.1, on the reverse strand, counting down.
GAAAGAAGATAAAAAGCCTCAACCTAGAAGACTACAGGATATGTTTGAGAAAGGTATGAGGTATAAATACTTAAAATGTAAAAAATTTAACCCAAAAATCTTCTATACATTTTTATGTTGTATTATAGACTCAAGTTGAACTGATTTTTTTCCTAATGTTCAACCACAGTAAATCTAATTTTTTTTTTTAAATATTGACTTGCTGGGTAGTAAACCAGACCAGCCAGGGATGACTTTCTAAAATTCTCATCAAAGTCCATTCAGTGGAACATCTGAACCCATGAACGACAATAAAAGATAAAAACATTCTCTAACTTTGAGAATAGTTTCAAACTTTCTTTTACCTTTTTTCTTTCCACAGATGTGTCTTCAAGCAGCTCCAGTTATTTACCGGCTGAAGACCGATACTTGGGACATTTTGTGTCCTCCAAGGCGTTTCTGAACTTCAAATTTGACAGAGAAGCCATCATGAGATGTTTTGATTACTGACATTGCTGATCATCATCCACCATTCAACTTTAGGCTCAAGAGACTTTTAATCTCGCAGTTCAAATTTCTGAACAGGATTTTTTGTTGCAAAGGCACACTTACAAAAAAACAGCTTTCAACATGTAGCAGCTGAGTGGAGGAAGGTTTGTGGTACTTTGCCTTTGTTTCCCCATTTTTTTAGACTTTTGAAAGTGACTTGTGATGTAATCTTTAGTCCTGATGTGACTTTACTGAGATAAAGTCTGAAGGAAACTATACAAATTTAAAAGGAGATGGCACAACATTCATCATGTTGAGAAGAAAATCGATTTTTAAACCTATATTTGGTGACAATAATGAGTTAAATCTAAAAGAAGCCTAAGAGTGAATTTGGTCAGTTAAATGTTAATTGCCACATCAGGATTTTAAGATTTAATAAGCTATAAATTAATTTTCTCAACTGATTTCTGAGCTTGTAAATGTAAATCATGTGAATTTATTGATAAATTTGAGCCTGTTTGCAGAAAAATACAACCTATTTAATAACTATATAATACAGAACAAAATTATGACGGTTTTTTTTGTTATTTCACTGTTAATGTTTTAAAAATACAAATCTTATCTACACAATTGTTTCTCCACAGGCAGTTTTATTTCACAGGGTAACTGTGCCTGATTCACATCTACAAACTCCAGAATCATCTGTGAATTTTAATTTAGTCTTAAAATATTAACTTTAATCTGAGCCTTATTTGTTGTACTTTTTATGTTATAATTGTTGGTTGGATTTGGCTTTTAATTGTGTTTTTGCCTTTATTATTGACATTGCATTAGACTTTTGGGAGAAGCAGAATGTAATATAATGTTACATTTTGAATATTAGTAAATTAAGAACAAGCTTTTTTTTACATCTCAAACTGAATGTTATTAAATTCATGAATCACTGTTGTATGAAAGCATGATTTGTAATGTTAACATTTAAATTAATACAAAAGATATGTTTAAAAGTCTTACAAAAACTGTTCAGGAAAATACAAAAACAGGCTAAGCTGTAAACAGACTAGCCTGAATGGTAATTGGATTTTAAGATTTCCAGTTATCAAGATCTTTTATTAGTCAGTATTACATGCTGTGATTTGGAATGTGAGTTTATGGCTTTCAGTTTTACAAAATATCACAAAATAACTGAAGACCATATTTAAAAAATGAATATTTTGTGCTCACACACAATAAAGACCAACTATACATTAAACTAAATAGTCCAGTTTTCAAATTGATCTTATCCTAAAGTGACATAGTCGACACATTTCTGTGCATTTGTGATGGCTTTGTCTCAGAAGACAAAACATTTATGGGTTTAAATTTAATAAAGTTTTTTTTTCATGTATTTCATGACCAATCTGTGACCTTGATGGAAGAGGAAACGTAACCATCAGATACCATGAGTGTAAAAACTCAAACAAAATACAGATTTTTTTTAAAGGCTATGCTGGATTGAAAAACAGAAAAAAAGGAATATGTTTGTAACGAGACTATTTACCATTGACGACAGTTTTTTCATTTTTCGAAGGGGACTTCTTAAAATATTTCTTTCATTTGTTCTTTTGTAATAGATTTTACAGATGATAATCTCAAGTTGCACTTGGTTTTCGCTGTGTTTTTACTTTGAATGTGAATCCTAATAAAGTGCTGTTGTTTACTCAACCTTTGTTTTACTGCTAAAACAGATTCTTTGTTTTTCTTCAGGTAAGGATTTGATTTTGGGCAGTTGTGTGTCTTTAGATAGATAGATAGACAGACAGATAGACAGACAGACAGACAGATGAGGACTTTATTGTCATCATACAGAGCACAATGAAATGCGTTAAGTAGGTTACTTTTCTGAGTAACACACACAAACCCCCAATTCTGTATAGACTATGTGTGTGTATTAATTTAACCAATCACACATGTTTAAACACTTGTAATGTCATGTAGTTTAAAAAAGTTTGCACAGTAAATTCTCCTTACCAATTTTTTCTGTACATAGATCAATACGCTCTCACACACACCATGTGAGAAAATACAGCCTTTGTTTGTCAGTGACAGACTTTTTAGGCAAGATTTTTCAAATTTTCTTGAAAGAAAAAGAGTTCATCCATTCACTCATTGGCGCCACTAGTGTTTGAACATGGAACTGCACCCATCCTCATCGATAGGGCAAGCCACCAGAGCAGGGGCCAATCAGATTGGGGTCAATATCCCTGTGGACCCCATCCCTGCACCCCTGGTTTCTCAGGATCGAGGAGCCCAGACGTTTTGTTACATAATTCATGGATAAAATGTAATGTAAACAGCACGTGTTAATCTACCAAACTTCCAACTCTTATTGTGAAAGATTCAAAGCGGATGTTCTGTCGTTTCATTCAGAACGAAACATCCGGTCTGACGACGACAAAACCCGGTTAAAGTCAGAGGCATCGAGAAGCTTTACCGGGATTTAACTGAAGGTACGTCCCATTGAGACTACTGAAGATGTGTGAAAAACTTTTACCGAACTATTTATTAATTTGAATAAATAAATAATAAGTTTTTATATCTGTGTGTCACAATGAGCATACAGCTAGCTTGTTTGTGTGTGTAAGCACCGGAGCTCACAGTTTGTGATGCTCTAAACATGTTCAGTATTTTCCGTGTCAGTCCGAGTTTGACGAGTTAACAAAGTTAGCTAAACATTGAAAGAAATTTGCACTTAAAAGACAATAATATTTTGAAGACATTAGTAAAAAAAAACAAAAAAAAGAAACAATGTCTCTGGAGTTTTACAGCAGGATTACTTCCCAGTAAAACATAACTCAAATTAGCATCACGGAAAGTTGGACTTTCGTTATAATATCCGATGTGGCATTTTTTTTTACGGGTTTTGTACAACCATAATTTAAATTTCGTCATTTTTGACTATTTGAAATTCAAAAGATAAAGTTTTATTTTCTTATATTTTAAATATTACTTTTTTTTAAATCAAACTTTCCTGTGAATAAATAATTACCACATGTACAAAGCTGTATACATCAAAACGCAAAAAAGTCTTCTTTCACTGGATGTCACTGCTGTTTTCAGTGTTATTTCAAGTGTGTGCAGTATACTCACCCAAATTCACTGCTGTTGGTTGTTTAAGAGGATTTAACAAAACTAAACTAACCACAAAAAATTGTTGACTTATATTCTAAAGGGCTGCGACTAAAAGTGATTTCAGCAATGTTACAAGTTGTAATTCATAGCATTGTTGTGTCTTACATAAGTTGTATTAACGAAGATTGGTCCATTTTGAAATCTTAAATACATTTAGTTAATTGCAGATATCAAGACAGCTGTACACAGTAGGGCAGTGCATATTTTAACTAAAAGTAACTGAGGTCACACATCTCTGCTAGTGTTATTTTGTAAGCCTGTATCAGAAATGTCTGGTAACTTTTGCAGTGGGGTATCACAGGAACAGAAAACATAATGGTGATGTGGGCTGCATGTTGTCATTATTTAGTTGTATTTGAGACTATTCTTCAAAATAAGTGAATGCATGGGTTTACATTTCACAGTTTTTGGTGATCTGTATTGTGTTAATTGCTTGTTCTGTTACAGTGCATCATGTTTAATGCCTCTCAAAAGACACCCAAAACCAGGAACCTGTCACCTAAAGGCGCCAGTTCCAAGTCCACCAAAAAAATTCACATTGATGAAATGGTCAAGATAGCGGTGAACCTCTCTTTGGAGAGGTTTGGCTACAGTGATGAGAAAGGTGCGTTTCTGATTCATCCAAACTGCATCTCCTTATTATGCTCATGTTATCTACATATGATGCACTTTTTTTTCTCACACCAATAAGTATATTACTTGGGGTTAATGGCGCATGTTGTCATTGTTAACAGAAGCCTATTACTCAGTTATATAGAGGCTCACTTTTTAAAAATCATTTTTGTTGATGATGTGGACATGTTGCTAATCTAATCTATGTCCATTTTACTCATCACTTCTCCTTGGTTTGCCTCAGAAGTCAAAATAATAAATGTTGTCAAGTTATATGATAAATAGATATCATTGTCAAAGCAAGTCTTTATATCAATGTAAGCTGGCGTTTAAGACAGTTTATATGGAGTGAAATAACATTTACCATTTTCTACCTTTGATTGTGCAGAGATGGAATTTCCATCTTCTTTTTCCAGTACTGAGAGGGCATTTGTTCATCGCTTGGCACAGTCCCTGGGCTACATTTCTAAGAGCAAAGGGTAAGTTTCTCCCAACACATCATCTGTATCACAATCAAACAAGGAATCCTATTGAATGAATACTTTTTACAAAGCCAGGGAATACTATTACCACAAAAAGAGCCTATAAAATAATCAGTTAAGTCCTTTGCAGTAAAAGTGACTAATAGGATATTTCAGTCTCCTGATATTTTACAATAATTTAGCAGCTGATACAGTGAAAATATTAGAATTAAATGTCACTTCATGTATATGCATTTTTATTTATATGACTTAATAAAATGTTACTCTACAAAATATTTACTAAGACCTTTTGAAAGTTTTACCTTTCTTGGCTTTCAGTTTGAAGAGTTTTTTTTTTCTTTTCTGTTGATGTTTTTGAGGTTGTATTTGTATCAGTTTCACACTGGACCAAGTTTCATGCTTCTGCCTCATTCCAGCTGTCTGTTTTTATTTGTTCAAGGTTGAAACAGAAAAGAACGTGTAAACAGCAGTCTGTACACAGGACACGACAAACTGAAGCATTTGTTTCTTTTTCTCTTAAAAATAATGAAAACCAATGATAATAACGGTAAAGATCAAGCTTAATGATAAGTAATATTAGTATTGGTAAACTCTAAAGAATTTTCTACACATTGAGTAAATAGGGGTTGAAGCTGCTTAAAGATTTTTTTAAATGTGATGTGTTGGCCGCATTCATGCCTCCTTGGGCTGTTTTCAGTCCTTGATCAGAGCCATGGTAATGTAAAAATTGTATCGTTTTATATTTAAATTAAGTAAAGTAACAGACTTTTTCTGATTTTTCACTTTTTCAGAAAAGGATCAAATCGCTTCTTGACTGTTAGGAAGAAGGATGTTTCAGCCAAACCACAACCGAACATCTCCCTCGCACTCTCCCACAGTTCTTTATATTTTATCCACAGCCTCCTTCAGAGGTTTCCCATTAGCAAGAAGGAACGCACAGACATGCAGCACAACAACAAAAGTGGAGTGACTTTGGCTGCAGAAACGGGTGATTGTCTGTGTGTTTGTGTGTGTACTTGATTTCTGTTACTTTTTGCTGGTATAATCATCTCTACCTTGTCAGGACCAGTGGTCCTTATGGGGACCGAGGCCTGGCTCTAATACCGAGGAGTGTCAGTTAAGGTTAGGTTTAGAGCGTAGGTGTGAACTGGGTTTATGTTCAGTTTTGTCAGATTTTATCTCAGTGATTTCCCCTTGAAGCTCAATGATTGCACAAGGTTTGGTAAAGAGACCAGCAAAAGGCAGGCTCAGCTTGAGCTCTGTTGTGTATGGTTGGATGTAATGATACCTCAATTGGATCTTTAGGTGACTCAAAATGCACCGACGCTGGTGCAATGAATGTTTTATGTCTCATGCTGCGTTCACACCGAATGCAATTTCAGCGTCAGGTTTACATGCAAAGTCTATGGTGAACACGCTACATGTCAAGCGCAATTAGAGCGGAACGATTTGAGTGATTTGAGCATTCGACGCCCTTGATGTGTGAATCGATGAAATTGGAAAATCTTAACTTTTGCAGCTTGACGTGCCGCGTCAACCAATCAGAGAGACAGGGACAGTTTCCTGAATAATGTCCACTAACCTGAGACAGGTGGACAGGAGCTCTTTAGCTGAAATCAAGTGCCTAGTCGGTGTCCTGGCAGTAGATATTGGCACCGATGCGGGTCAGCGGCTCATCAAACTGGACTCAGGACAACAATATTTCTGAAAGAGAGCCTCGTCAGTCAGCTCGCAGCTCCTGGGGGATGAAACTCACCAAACTCAGAATGTCTCTAAATTATCTGGTGAATTAATTATGAATTAATTATCTGATGAGCTCGAGGTTCTAAATTAAGCAAAGCCACTTCCTTTGTTTCATCCGACATTAAACAGAGACCGACAGAGGAGGGGAGGGGGGGCTCCCGACGCACATCAAACGCTTCAAGAGCAATTTTGACTCGTGTCTGACCTCAAAGTGCACAAGCGTCCAACTTGAAGCTTTGGACGCGATTTTGACGCTGAAATCGCGTTCGGTGTGAACGCAGCATGAGAGGGTTTGTCTTCTCTCTTCTAGTACTGTATCTGTACTAGCCTGACTGCTAACACATTTCACAAGATCTCAGTATTACACGAGGATGTGTGTAACATTAAACTGTAACTCTAGCATTAAAGGTGGTCAGCAATGAGGAGAAGTGAAGAGGTGTACAAAATTTAAGAGAATTTATTCAGCCAAACCATTTTAAAGTGATTGTGGTTTTTGTTGGTGAAAGTATGCTACAAAGTTAACCCTGTTTTAATTAGCTGTTATCCTGATTTCCCTCACAAGACTTCCTCCCTCATTCTGCTACACAATGTCTGCTGCAAATAATATACTGACAACTCATCGGTACTGGACTCAAATTTACTGTCTTACATCTGACCTTCTGCTCCTCTTTTAGAAAACAGTTATGACAAGAACAGGGCAAGTGGGCGCTTAACCAATGGCATTCCTATGGTCCCTCAGAGGAGGACTCCATCAGAACTGGATGATTTTCGGTGCTCTCTGCCTGTGCATAAACATCAGGAAGAGATTGTCCAACTGATCAGAGAAAACCGAGTGGTAATCGTTGTGGGAGAGACTGGTTCTGGAAAAACTACCCAGGTGGGTTTGATACAGTGGAAGCAGAAAACTGGGCTAGAATGTGTCAGATTTTTGTCAGATTAAAAAAATGTTGTTGCCAATTTTATTTTATTTTTTTTTACTTTACTTTCATTGAACAAGTTGTGTTCACACTGGGGCCTTTTTGTCCAAGTAGGGGTTTTTACAGTTACAAAGAAGGAGTTTATTGGCTGTGTGGGCAGAGTTTGGCAAAACCGAAATTGGTTAAATTGACTTGTGAGGGAAGTTAAATAATGGTCATAGTAAAATTATTGTCAACATGTAAATATGATTTATTGACTGCCTATTTATAGTTTAAAACAAAAACAGTCTCGAATAAAATTAATATGAACATCTTTATATAATTTGTTTTCAAATTTTGTGCGGCTAGTACATTCTTGTTTCGAGTTAAAACTAATATTATATTCATATTCAAAAGTAACTATCTTTTTCCAAGTGGGTTAGAGCTGTTTTGACCGAGTTTAAATGTGCCCCCAGCTGCCCAGCATGCATCCAACTAAATCATTATGGCTTATTTAAACCCCACCAAAATAGTAAATCCGACCAATACCGTTTTAACAAACTCCTCCCACAAAAGTCAAACAACCGCTCGACCTCTGAAACTTTTGAACTGAATTAAATAGTTTACTGGTTCTGTGTACTCCAACACAATCAGACCTAAGGCTTTGTTAAAAGAAGCCATTTGAAAGAGTTTTGAGAGTGAGAGTTTTCTGTCCATTAAATAATTAATGGTTAATTGGAGCCTCTAAAGTCAGTCCTCAAGGCCCGGTGTCCTGCATGTTAGGTGCTGCTCTGGTTCAACACAGCTGAACCTAAGTAGTGCTTAATTAGTAGGCCTTCTCAGTCTGCAGAAGCCTACTAATTAAGCACTACTTAGGTTCAGCTGTGTTGAACCAGAGCAGCACCTAACATGCAGACTTTGGACATCACTGATCTAAAGAGACAAACAAAAGGATAGTCAGTTAATAGAGACAGACTCGTGGTTGGTGTAGAGTGAACACTACACCACCTATGAATAATTTTTTAAAAAATAGATGAAAAAATAAACTAATACATGTGTGAGACTTTTTTGTTTTGTTTGGTTCTCACAAAGTTTTTAACAAAATAAGCAAATTTATGATTACATTAAACTGGGTTCAACTGAAACTTGTTCCTAAGGAGTAATTAAGGCCATTTTGGTATCTTTTAGGGAAATCACATTTTATTTATTTATTTATTGGTGATATAATTCAACAGTTGCTGCTTGGATTGCCACCTACACAGAAAGTGTTTTAAAACCTGACTATAGCAATGTCTAACTTTTTTTAAAAGATTACATGGAACAATTTTATTTAACAAAACATTAGTAGAAGATTGTTGGAAATGTTCAGTGGTTGGTTATATTTACATTTTTATTCTTTTTGAAATATTGTAAGATCTGACTTGAAGGGATTTTTAATAGTTTTGGCATTTCTGTGTAAAGTTTATTAAGATGTGTAGTGAAGTGCTTTAAATGACAGTAATATTCAATAAGATTGAAGTAGTATCACACTGTACCTTTGTATCATCCAGATTCCACAGTTTTTATTAGATAACTGCAGCAAGAACGGACAGCCCTGCAGGATCTTCTGTACGCAGCCCAGACGGCTGGCTGCCATCGCTGTGGCTGAAAGAGTGGCAGCTGAGAGAGGGGAGAACGTGGGTCAGACAGTGGGTTACCACATCAGACTGGAGAGCAGGTGTGTTTAACTAATACTATTTGGGTTTGAGTTTGTGTTTTGTTAAAAAAAATTAGCATCACAAGACCTGTAAACAACTTTATTTTACAAAAACACAATTCTAGGATTTATTTTATTGTTTTTTCCCCTGTATTTAATTAATCTTAATAATAGGCACTAAATTCTCATAATTTGTGTTTTAAAAAGAAACAAAATGTCTACCTTGAAACTAATTTTGACTTTGAGCCATTTGAGAGCTTTTCATTTCTTGAAACTGAATGATTTATAACTTTTAATTTGTCCGATCTGATCTCAGGGTCTCTCCTAAGACCCTGTTGACATTTTGCACAAGTGGAGTCCTCCTCAGAACACTGATGGCAGGAGACGGCAGCCTTACAACTGTCACTCACGTCATTGTGGTAAGCAGCTACAAAACAACAGTCTGAAAGTTGATGAACATTAAAAGATGATTCATCTTCCACTTTGTCTTTTCCTCTTTAATTTTTAGTATTTGACTTTTGTTGTAAGAAAACAAAACAAAAAAGAACTTTGACATGTGGAAATGACTTGATCTGTGCAGGATGAAGTGCATGAGCGTGACGGTCTGACTGACTTCCTGCTTACTAAGATGAGGGATGTGCTTCAGAAGATCCCCTCTCTGAGACTGATTCTCTCCAGTGCAGCTTTGGATGTAGACCTGTTCCTTCAGTACTTCGGCTCCTGCCCTGTTATCCATCGTAAGTCCACTTTATCCATGCAATCAGTGCTGAAGACAACAATTAAAGGGCTATTCCATCCATTTTAAAGTGGGGTTTGGTGAAAAAGTTATGAAGAAATAACATTTTATCTGTTGCAAGCTCTTTAAATGGCTTCAGTTTGAATAAATAGTTTATTCCTGATATGACTTACAACTTCCTAATGGATATTTAGAATTGTTTATAGCTTATAAATATGTGCATTTATTTGTTTTAGAATCCACTCATTCTGAAATTAAGAATAAGGCGTTATTGAAACAAAGCAAACTTTGTGTTTCTGTGTGATTAATCATGTGTTGTATTTGTTTATTTTTCAAAGTTGAAGGAAGGAAGTTTGACGTGAAGGAGTATTTTCTGGAGGACATTTTGAAACTGACAGGCTTTAACAGAAAGGACATGAAAGTTTACAAGGAAGAGAAACAGAAAAGTATGAAACTTTATTTCTACACATCTAAAACTAAATCTTGACTTGATTCTCTGCCTTTTTCACAAATTATGTTTAAAAACATTTTTTTTTCAGAGGAGAAAAAACAGAAGCGTTTGACCGAGTGGTGTGAGGCGGTGGAGATCAGCGCTGATGTGGAGAAACAAAGTCCCAGTATTTTATCTCCAGGCCAAGCCAGCGGTTGTGGAGATGGAAACGTCCGGGCCATTACCCAGTTGGTAATCCAACCATTCACTAACAATTTATTTTACCTTTGTTTAACCAGGCAAATCCCATTGAGACCACAGATCTCTTTTTGAAGGGCGGCCTGGGCCTGAGGGCAACCTACTGTACATGTTTACTTTCTGCATTCTTCTGCTAGCTCTAATTATTCAACATCAGATTATTTTATTGCCTCATAACAATTTGTGTGATTTTTATATCTGAACACCAGTAATAGGCGTCAAAACAAAGAAACAAACTAGATTTTGCAGTCTAGAATGGCAGCGTCATTGGTGTTTTTACAAAGATAAGTGTGCTATATTCTTAAGATCTAGTTTTTCAGGCTCAGGAGTTTAGCCAACAAACAAAGCTTCATTATTAGAGTGAACTGCCTCTGATTTATGTGACTGTTTCACTCAGATCAGTCTGAGTCGTTCCAAACCTTACTGTGGATTATTGCGTCACAGAATGAGAGCGGTGCAGAACAACTGGAGCTGTGGCTGATAAAGGAAATGGACTCCTGCATTACCAACATTTTCCTTCACGAGGACCAGGATGCGTTTGGTCAGCTCTTCAACCTCCTCCTCAATGAAAGTGTTAACGGTATGATTTTGATGGCTGATTTCTTTTCTCTGTGGACAGGTCTGAAGTTGTACAAATGCTTACACTATATTTCCATATGTACTGTGATTTTTAAAATCATATGTGACAGTTTTTACTCTGATATGAACTAATATGTAAATAACTTTTATTTGACAAAAGTATTTTTTTATATAAATAAATAACAGGCAGATTTTATGCATGTTTTACTGAATCGTTCAATGTAATGTTAAATTAAAACAGTTTTTCTCTTATTTTGGTAAAAAAAAAACAATATTAATGACATTTTTCTACTTTAGTTATTGAAATGTTGAAACTCCACTATATGATAAGACATTTTAAGTAAAATATTGTGGTTTTATTATAAAAACAAATTTAGAAAAGTAGAAAAAAATAATAATAAATAATTTTTCCTAAATAGGCTACATTTGAATAAATACTTTTTCATATATTTTAAGAAAAAGTTTAACTTGAATTTATGAAATGAAATTGTTTAAAACTGCAGTGCAAGAGAGATGTTCTGCTCATGTTTTTGTGTGTGTGATTGTGAACACAAGGAGATGTATTTATAATAATTTTATGACTGAAAGCTCTGTGAGTCATCATCAATTTTAATTGTTAGGTGCCTAAAGATTCCTATCCCTACAAATTAGTTTATGTTGACTCTGAGTCTCTGCTGTGTTATAGTTATAAATATCCTTCAGTCTTACATCATGTTCTAATGTAGGACTCTCACTCCTCCTGAATTGTCTTCTCTAGTGGACTACACGCACAGTGAGACGGGGTGCACAGCTCTGATGGTGGCAGCAGGGCGAGGATTCCTTCCACAAGTTCAGCAGCTGCTCAGCATGGGTGCTGACATCAACATGAAGGCAGCTAATGGATGGTAGGACGGTGTTGTACAAAGTGGCATTACATTACATTTACATCTGAAAAATATTAATTCTTTCAATTAGAGCTACTTTTGTTTTTGTTTTTTTGTCTTAAATATTGTGGAGTTGATGTATAATTTTACATCTAAACCATTTGTCACAGTTTGGACTGCAAACTAAACTTTCAAACCAACAGTTTCAAAATGCTACACATGTGACTCTTGTTTAATTTCAGGACTGCCTTGGACTTTACCAAACACTTCAAGCAGGCAGAAGCTTTGGATCTGCTCAATTCTTCCATGTGAGTTTGTTGTTCACCTCAGCATGACTCAAAATGGTATGGTATAAAGCTTGTAAACTGATGGTGGGAAACTGCCCCTGTGACGTCAGGCTGCATTTTAATAAATCTACAAATCATCTGCAGGATGCTGAAGAAATTAGCATGTTCAGTACACTGGTTAATCTTTGGACCCAGCAGTCTGCACAGATATATCACTTTTTTTTTAAAGTTAAAATTGCAAGAGTGTCTGCATTCTGAAGGTTTGACCTGTCTCTAAGCTCTCTTATGCATGAAAGATTTTTGTCAGTTTAAGTGCATTTTTTTTAAATCCATCATGCCACATAAAAATAGGGAGCAAATTTGTGTTTTGGGGACCTTTTAATATATACTGATTTAATTACTCACATCCTTAAAAACATTTTATTGTTTTAATTTATTATTTTAAAACATTTCAACAAGTACTGCGATACAGGCTAAAATGTTTCTGTTTAATATAAATATATGTACTGTATTTTCCAGACTCTAAGTCACTTCTGAGTGTAAGTTGCAATAGTCAAAATATTTTGACTACTGCAACATACAGTATATTTTGTATACAAGTCTTTATTTTCATCTCAATAAATTATCTTATCTTGTTTTGTTACACTTGTTGACTTGATGTAGGTTGATGACAACTTTGTGTTGATTCACATGTATCTTACCCACAATAGTTCAGAAAATGTCCTTAGAGCAAATGCATTTTTATTGTAGATTTGATTCATTCAGATAACTGTGCAGCCAGCTTGATGTTCAAGGTTGTTTAGCTTTGGGCGCTGAATAATACTGAACGTTGTTTTGTTCCTGTTCAGACCTTTAAGAGAAGGGAGCCTGGAGGAGTCAGCGCTGTCACCGGCTGGCTCTACAGAACTGAGCCCTGAAGAGCAAGAGCTGCTCAAACTGTACCACCACAGCTTCGATGATCAGTGGGTGGACCTTGAGCTCATCATGACTCTGCTCCACAACATCTGCTCCACCACCAGTGAAGGTGAGACTCAGGAATACAGACACGCAAACTAGGGGAACAACAGCTACAACACTAGATCAATGTTACTAAGGTAACATCTAAGGTGGTCAAGATGAATATAAAACATCATTTTTTGTTACAGCTGATGTGTGACAGTTTTATTTTTTATTCTCTGTTTGTTAAAACAAAATAAGTAATTATTTATTTTCTTTATGGCTTTACTTATTCTATGACATTTAAACCTACCTAAAATTCAACATAAATATAAAACAAAATAAGTAATTATTTTTTTTCTTCATGAACATCTATCAGATCTCTGCTCTGGTTCGACCGCTTTAGGAAGGGGGAGGGGCTCACGGGCAAGGGCTAGCTGCTCGCGGAGGAAAGGAGGAGAGAAGTGTTTGGAAAGAGCTGTAGCCAAAGTTTCTAAAAGTCTCCAAAAACACCTGGAAAAGACATTAGATTTGTCACTAGAGGGGTCTAAAGCCTGGATTATACTTCAATAAAACGTGCGACAGCGGGTTGATGATTTCAGCTCGTCTTTTCCTGACAGAGTATAAACAGGTTGAAGACACGGTGGGCCATAAATGATCATAAATCCCCCCTCTGCCCTCCCATCAGCTCATATAAAGTATATAAACTACAATAACGATGGCTGGGTAGTGTTTTTTTCCGCTTAACATCAGTGTTACCTTGAGTGAAGTGGAGACATTTTTTTTTTTTTAGCTAAATATTACGAGACTAGATCTGGGGCCTCATGTACAAAGACTTACGTGGATTTCTTACTGAAACGTGGCGTACGGTCAAATCCAAAAAACTGTGTACGCACAAAAAAAATCCGGATATATCACACCATGTGTACGCCTGAATCCATGCACATTTCTTTTGTAAATCACAATTAACGTGGAACTGAGCAGACGTGAGACACCTCCCCTGACACACCTTCATTAATATATGTTAAACAGATGCAAATTACTTCCTGCATGTTTGAGTGATCCCTGTAAGATCAGCAATGATTTCTAGATTCAGAAAAATAATGAACTAAATATAATGTGAAAAAAATCCTAAGTAAGAATAGGAGTAAAATATGTTTGTTACGCAAAGAACGTGTGTGTGTACGTGTGTAAAGCTGCTGTCATGTGCAACTGGTGCATTCATCCATTCTAAGTCTGGAAATTTTAACTTTGCACAGGAGTTTATTACCATAATTACTGTGAACTAAGATGTTTGGTAGAACATAGATCTTTGTTTATTTCATAGCTGATATGAAGAAATGAGTCTGTGTGCCTCAGTGGAGAGTTTTCATAACGTGACATGAAAGAATATCTGATTTTGCACACACAAAAAAATGTTGGATAACCTCCCACCTTCTGAGTGTTCAGGAGTTTGCAGCGTCTCTCAGCTCACTGTTTGTAATGTGACTCAGAAAGAAAGCAGTCTTCATGTTTTCTTGCGTCCAGCCCATTGTGTGCTGACAGAACTTACAGAAAAGTTCTTTCGATAAATGAAGAACCGCTGGAACATTGTTCTGTCCTAAACGTTACCCTAAGACTGCTTCATATTTTTGGAGGACGTTTTTATTTTAGTGAGCCGCGCATCACGGCTCACTTTTCTTTTTTTCCTCTCTCTCTGTGTGTCGGAAGGGGACACCTTGCGTACCTGTTAGCAGGTAACAACAGGTACAGGAAGCGACAGCGGCCAAAATACCTCAGAAACTTTTTAAATGTTATTCTTGTCAGATATCAAACAAGCTTGTACGGCAGGTCCCTAATTGTTCAAATATCGTTTTTAAGGAAATTTTGTTAATCTATAATAATGTATTTTTATTTTGCTACTTTCAACCTATTGTTCTTCTTGTGTTTAACGCTGTCATTGTTGCTGGGTGACAGGACATACGCTGCGATAAGGGCAGGAATAAAACGGAAGGTTAGACGGTCAAATTCACAGCCTCTGTCTTTGTGGTTGACAAAAGACCCAGCCCACTGCGTCCTTCGAAGAATGCAACCCCTGTATTTAGACACAGCCTTTATTTCTTGAACAATATTCCTAATTTGTTTTTTCTGTGGTGAACATGGTTACTGTTAAAATTAATGATTTGAAAAATGATTTTCTTTTCAAGTTTTTAAGTATAAAAATGATTTGCCAGCTAGTGTAAGACACATCTACACAGCAGCTTCATCAAATCCCTGTCAAAGTGTGAGCTTTTATTCTCTGATCTTTAGGTGCGGTCCTGATTTTTCTTCCTGGATATGATGAAATCGTGTCCCTCAGGGACCTCATCTTGTATGACGATAAGAGATTCTCCTCACAACGTGAGAGGTAACTATTATAAAACTGGAACTTTCTATAGAACGATGAAGGTTTTTGATGAAGTTTGGGTTTTGTGAATGGCAGAATTATACAGCGTGAGTCAAAAGTTGTAGGGCTCCCTTTTATTTCAGAAAGAAAAGAGACAACATATCTGAATACCCTGAGAAGTAATGGGTGAACATAATGTCAGTAATGTCCTGAACATGGCTGCCATCCTGAAAGCTGCCATATTGGATAAAGGGCTTTTTTTAAAGATAAGTCCCCATGCCCATTACTTGCTGGGGTATTCAGATATGTCATTTGTCCTTTTTGTTTCTGAAATAAAAAGGTGTCCTGTGACTTTTGACTCACCCTGTAGCATAGACATCACTAAACCTATACTGAATAGTATTTTTTTTATTCTACTGCTGGAGTTAAAAGGAAATGATTCTCTTAAAGTTAATGTATTTCTTCTCTTCCACTATATAGTTTTTGTACAATTTAAATTTTTCTGAAATTCTCTAAGTTGTATTGAGTGCAAAGTTAGAACTTTGCAACATTTAGCGTGATGGGATGTTCTGATGTGTCTCTCAGTTACCAGGTATTCACACTACATTCAGACATGCAGACTATGGATCAGAAAAGAGCAATGAAACCCACTCCCCCTGGTGTCAGGAAGATCGTAAGCCATATTTTGTGTTTCACTTGTTTTTTTTTTCCACATGCATAAAGAAAGGTGGCAAATCACATTTTAGAGTTTTACATCTTTGAAGGAAATCCCTGATGAAATAAACATATATATATTTAATATAGATATTTTTACAGTCATAGTAAACATGAATTGCTCAGTTTGTTTACGTTTTCACATTAAATATCTCTTTATGTACTCAGTGTTTACAGTAAACTAAACAAAATGTACAATACAATATACATATGAATATGAACATTAAAATGTTTTTAAACTGAATTTAACTTTTTTTTTGTCTTTTCAGATTCTTTCCACTAACATTGCTGAAACAAGCATCACCATCAATGATGTGGTTTTTGTTATTGATTCAGGAAAAGTCAAAGAGGTGCTGTCTCAGAAATGGTTGTTGATAATGTGGCATGAAGTCTAACAATAAAATAGCTTTACACTTACAGCGGACCCATCACATCAAACTGAGAATTAAGTAGAATTTGGCCAAAATGACCTAAGTAGACTTTCAGGTTTTTGGCTTTTTAAGCTACATTTTGATACCTGGATCATCTTGATAACATGAACGGCTCCAGAGATATGGCTTAATTGGTCTTATTAATTACAATAATACTTTAATATTCAGTCTGAACCCTATTTTGGTATTATTCTAAATAGGAATTCTTTGTCATTTTAAAGAGAAAGCCTCAAATAGTATTTTTAAGTTATACAGCTCAAAAAGTGCTTCAGACATAGTTCAGTTTATTCGGATAATACATTGATGAGGCATTAATTAATTACATTTTGACAAAACGCAATTATTGAAAATGTTTTGATCCCAACACTATTCTGCTTATTTCTCCACATCCCACTTTGAGACTTAATGTGATGGGTCAGGTCTCACTTTAACTCAAATAGTTTTTATTTTTACAGAAATCCTTTGATACGCTCAGTCGTGTTTCCATGTTAAAGACAGTTTGGGTCTCCAAAGCCAGTGTTCTGCAAAGGAAAGGAAGGTGAGCTCCACAATTATTTACTACAAGCTTTTGTTTAGTTGTTAAAATAAAAAGTACCTCCAATGATCTACCACTATTATAAACCAAAGCAAAAGGCTTTCTTCCAGACACGTAATGGTCAAGAAAACACCAAAAATGCAAAAAAGAATTCTTCATTTGGATAGTTGTAGGATTGTACTTAAATGTGGAAACTTTTCCAAAGTATGTTTTGTGTTATGGGACTGTTAAACTCATTGTTGTCAATGACAGCTTTTACACAGTGTTTTGTTGTGTGAAAATGTTTCCATTATAGTTTTAGTCCACTACAGAATGTGTTTTCTAAAGATGATGGCCTGAGTGTTTTGTTTCTCGACAGAGCCGGGCGATGTCAACCTGGGATCTGTTTCCACCTCTTCAGTCAGCTCAGGTTCAACAACATGCTGGAGTTCCAGGTTCCACAGCTGCTGCGAATGCCACTGCAGGTACAGATGCATTATTTCATCTTTTATTTTTCTCACAAATTAACAGTAGTTATACATTATTTATACTTTCTGTAGTTTTAATTCTCATTGCAAAGAAAAAAAAATTATTTAGGTTATTTAGGCCTAAGTGAAGCAGGTGATCCTCTGCACAATGTAAAAAGTAAACAAACAGTTGTTTCTTGTTTTTAGCTGTTACATTATTTGATGAAATTAAACTGAATATCTTGACTGATTAAATGCATTTTTCATGATCATTAATTACTTTAGCTTTATTTAAATATGATGACCAAGTGGTGCTGGACCTTTCATAAATCTAACATGCTACTTAATTGGGATGTAAACAAAGTTGGACATTGGCTACAAAATACCACAGCTACATTTAATAATTTTACATGTCCAGACCAAGAACTGTCTCTCCTAACTCCTCTAACTACATGAGGAAATGAAGGCTGAACTGAAAGGTGTGGAAATCAGTGAGATGAACTGAAAGTGCTGATCAATGCAGCTAGTGTCACCACAGGCTTAAGTGAGACTAAAGTTTAGTTCTGTAAATATGTTAAAAATGAACTCTTAACGCTGTTATTTTCATTTTGAGTTTGACTGATGTTATTTGGTAAAAAAAAAAAAAAAATTGTTAAAAATAGTATTTCCTATTGAATAGTAATAACATGTTTATTAATTATTTACCTGTTCTGTAGTCAACACAAGTGTATGTTCTCTACATATCCAGAGAATCTTGTTTCCACTGCTTTTGACTAACCATCTTCTCGGGTTTGTGCAATAGAAACCAAAAAATAGTCAAACATGTATTATTTTATGCTTTGTAAATAATACAAAAACTAATGCTACATTTACACCAAACGTGTTTTGAGCAGCAAAAGCAGCCAGTCTACATGCAAAGTCAATGGTGGACGCACATCAAGGAGCATCAAGAGGCAGAG
>JARVGW010000278.1:4975684-4990724 GCA_031762495.1 Anablepsoides rubrolineatus | reverse complement strand
TCATTTTTGTTGATTGTGTTAGGGAAAATGTAGGTTATGTGCAACAATTGTTGAAACAACATAGTCTAAGCTGACACAAATCCTTTAATTTGACCTATTACACACATGAAAAATATGAATAACAGTAACATACATATCATGTTATAACAACGCATAGTTACAGTTTCAACAGTAGGAATGACTGTGACACGTTTTTCAAAGTGGGGGCCACAAACCCCTGGGGGGTTGCCAGGGAGCATTATGGGGTCCTCAGAAAGCTGAAGGGGATGATAAGGGGGAAAAAAAGGCAAAAACCTAAATTTTAAATCTAATGAATATTTTAAATTATTATTATAAAATTTAATCTGTATTTCAATCATTATTTGAAAGTATAATTTATAAAAATATATTGAAATGTTGGTTATTCAGTGGGATTATAATAGTGTTTAACATATTTTAGTTAATAAAATGTTAGTACTAAACAAATATAATACTTATAAAAAAGTGATTAAAAAACATTTTAACATTTTCCATTTTTTGTAGCAATGTTTGTAAGTTTGCAAAGGGGGTCCTCAGCCAAACACTTATGCTGTTTTGGGGGCTATGGAATGGAAAGGTTTGGCAAACCCTGATGTAGCACACATCATTTTAGGTTTCTTTCAGGTCTAAAAGATTTAAAACATCTGATGGTTTTAAGCCGAGTGGAAAAAAACCTATAAGATAAATAAAATAAATAGCCAAACCTTTGACAGCTAGCATAGCGTTATGCTTACATTCACTCTACTCATGATCAAAAGATGCATGCAGGCATAAAATTCTCAATATATCTCAGCAGAAGACTCTTTAAAGAAAATATGTACAAAATATTTCAATTCTATAGTATCTGTTTATTAAGATATTTTAACATGTGTAACATGAAGTAGGTTAACAGGCAGTGGTTATGGTATAATTTACAGGAGTAAATGTTGCTTTTAGGTTATATAATAACGCCTCACTTCGAAAACTTGGTAATGATCTTAGCTGCCGAAATAAAAAAATGCATCAAAGCAAAGATTCTCAGATTTTAGATTTTTTTAGAGGGAAAATGTTTAAATAAAAAATATGAACCATTCATTGCTTGAACAAATTTATATCCAGCTCTTCTAACTGGTGTCATGTACAACACATTACCACTTATAAACATTTTGCCTCACTCAAATATGTTGTCACTATATCTGCACAGTATTTTACTGAAATGAGCATCTGTAACAAAGCTTGTCCTTCATGACAAACCTCACATTAATAGGTTCACAGTGGATGAGCTGCTCATAACAACACACTTCTGCCACAGCTGTGATTTGCTCATTGGTTGTAGCAGGTTTTATACAGGTCTCTGCAGCTCTGATCCTCAAATCCATAAAGTCACAGGACAATAACTGGACTCTGAATATTATGGTGGTTCACACACGTCAGTTCAAAACCAGAAAACACATGATTCAAACACAAAACTCTAAACCTGTTTGGGTTAGAATTAATTAAGTTATTAAAGTCTGTTTAAAAAGCTGCTAGTAAATTAAAATCGACATAATTTTTATACTTTAATATTAAAGATAATAACACTTTAAATACTTTATATTAAAACTAGTTGGAATGATTACACAATGATTAATCGACTGAATAGTGTGAACCATTCATGCAGGGAGCTGTCAATCAAAAACTCAACGCTCCTGATTCTTTGTAATTTATTTTAGCTGTTCATGGTTTGAGTAATTCCTATTTGGTTTTCTTAAATTATATTATAGAGTAGCTTTGGTTATTTTGTCTTATGTTATTGTTATGGTCATATCTTTTTTGAGTTCTGTTTTGTAGATTTATGGGGTTTTAGTTCTTTTTTTATTCAGTTTATCATGTCATGTTAATTTTGCCTTCTTTTTTGCCTCCTTGTATTGAGGTTCCTTCTGTCCTCCTGTATCATTTTTCCTCAGTCAGTCCTGCTCTTCATCTCTCACCTGTCGCTCATTCAGTAATCAGATCAGCTGTCACAAGCGTTCCTCCCAGTTTACTAAATATCTTTGTCCTTGTTCATTTTTCAGTATCTCATACTGTTTGTTTCTGTCTTGTCCTTTCTTGTGGTTGGATGACTTTTGTATTTTGCCTGCTGCCCTGTCAGCCTTTTTATTTCTATTAAAATTTTTATTTGTTCAGAGCTATACATTCTTGGGTCATTCTGCATTATTTGGTGTTATTTTACCACAAACCCAAACTGTTATTTTTATTGTATTTTTAGCCCTTTTATCAAAACATTTCTGCAATGTGGTCACAAATATAAGCCTGTCTTTAGGCCACCTATAACACTTCATAAATCATTAATCCAGCCAGGTCTCATGAGCTTTCACAGAAAAAAGTTGCCATTGAAGCAATGGTGAAAAAGATGTGAAATGCTAAGTGTAAAGTGTGACACCTCATGTTCTACATTTTATGGCTGTTAGACAATCCATCATACATCCCACTCCTGATTTCTGATGTTGTTTTACCTTGTTTTGTATCAAATGTTACAGCTCTGTTACTAGACAGCTCAGAGGCATCACAGTGGTGGGTTGACTTAACCTCTCATGCTGCTTTGGTTCTTTCATAACACACACAGATAGAGAAAAAAAAGGGTGTCAGGTGCAGCATGGAATGCTTAGTGAAAAGGGCTTTAAGGGCACAGCATGCTCCATCTGAAGCTGAACAGTCGACTCGCTATCATGTGGTTGCTCGATGTTTGTTTTTGCACACACCTTCATAGCTCATGAGACACACGACACCAAACTCCTGGGAAAAGCTGCCCACTGCCGTACATGTCACAGCACGGGGTTTCTTCCTGCTGGAGTCTCACTCTTACATTGTCCACAAATCTGTCACCACACTTTTTGGTAGATGGATTCCTTTGTGTACAACATCTGTGCTCTCTCCATCTCGGAGTTTTTTGGCTATTTGACTGTCTTTATATGTGTCTGGAAGAGCCACATAGTTGGACGTACACTCCTCCGACAACTTCTCCTTAAAACTATCCATGTTGTTTTGACGGCTTCTAAAAGAGAAGTAGTTGAAGCATAATGCAGCCCTTGCTGTTGAACCCTATAAACAAACATGCCCAAGATCTTCTTCAGTTACCCAATAATTTTGAATGTGGATTGGAGGCAAAAAGTTTGCTTGTGACAAGAAGGGGAAGAACACACAAAGTTGAGAACAAAATCACTCGATTTTTGTCACACAACTGAAAGCACATTTCGAAGGTGTGCTGATTATAAGCACACCTTCGAAACCTGCAACTAAAGCTAGATTTATAGTTGATGTGTTAAACACGGCGTGAGGGTGCGCGTGCCAACAGTGACACAATAAGTTCATCTCCACCCCTGTGCACTAGTCCCGCACGATGTCCCAGTGCCTGGTCATGCACCTCCAAATTTTTGTAACTTCGTACTCCATGCATTTTGTTTGTTCATCAAGCATTTGTTTTCTGTTTTACAACATTTCACAAACTATGAATTGTACGGCCACATCCTTTTGGAGACAACTGCACCAACGTAAGTGTTGAGTATAAATGGCTGCATAGCTTGCTTATGTCTCACCATCAGTGGAGCCCTGTGCAATGATTTTACTCATTCTTTTATGGATCCTCTTGTTCGAGGGCATAATCACCATCCTAAAAGTGGGGGGGGGGCATTTTTTTAAAGGTCTTTTTTTCTGCTTTGGCTGAAAAAAGTGGGGGGGACAGAGTGCACAGATATGGGAAGTGGGGGGGACATGCCCCACCCCGTACCTGGCGGTTACGCCCATGCTCTTATTACTTCTGTTTTGTTCCTGTTTATTAGTCTTCTCTTGTAACACTGCCTTTGAGTCCTCTGTGAGGTTATTAAAATTCTGTCCTCACAAACTTTTTCTTTTCAATCTGCTTCATGTAAAAAATATTTCTGTCTTTTCTGTAACTCTTGCATCTCTAATTATAACACATATTAATGTTCCTGAAAGCTTCATACTGTATATATTACATCACTGTATGCATCAAACTTGATTGGAGTCAATGTTGTCTGTCTCCAGAGAAAATACTTTTCCTCTTTTCTCTTTTCTTTTCTTTTCTTTTCAGTCTGCCAATTGTTGGCGGGAAGGCAAAATCACACTGAGTTATAAAATATACTTTACCAGCATTTCCTTCAGTGGACACACTTTGATGTTAATTTGTCGAGCACTGAAGTGTGGTTTAAATACCACAGAGATTTTTTTCCCCCTATTTTGAGAAACCCTGTAGGGCTTTCATGACCTCAAATAGTTACTTAACAACTGTGATCTGAACCCATTTTTTGTTTAAAAACTCTTTTGCACCGGCCATTTTAGATGCATAAACAAAGAGAGCGCTCAAGTGTGTGTGTCTATGTGCAATCCCTCTGTCATTATCATGTGTTGGTTTCGGTTTAAAGCTGAGGTGAGAGTGGAGACAGAGTGTGAGACGAGTCGGGTCTTTGATGCGGCTGACGATGTCTTGTGAAGTCAGGACGACATTCAGAGCGATTTCAAACAGAGGTCAGTGCTGCAATAATATTTTCCCCCTGTGACATGAGCCCATTCCCCTCATGAAGCAGCCATCTGTAAGATGTAATTCCCAAGCTGAGTAAACTTGAGAGAGCGGGACTCGCTCACATCCACACACATGTGAATGGCTGTGTTTGTCCTCCTGCAGTAACATGGAGCGCTGACAGTTTGTTTGACTCGTATGCACATTCATCATGATGTTTGACAAGTTGAATTCTGTTAATATACATTAGGATTTAAAGTGTAATATGAAAACAAAACATTTAGTCATTTGCAGATCAGCTCTTTAAGAGCAAACAGGCTCATATTTACATATCAAAAATGTAAAGTGAACTTTGTCAACTTTTGTTGTATTTTTTGTACTTATTTGTGTGGATTTATAACAACAAAATAAAACAATTGATCTAAAAAAAATGTGAAGCGAGAATTTCAACATTTATTTACTTGTTCTTTTTCTCTTTCAATTATTATTATTATTATTATTATTATTATTATTATTATTATTATTATTATTATTATTATTATTATTATTATGTTTGGAATTCTATAATCCTAAGAATAATGTTCTGTTTTGCAAGAACAGTTAAGAAGGTTGAGATTTTCCAGAATTAGAGACGTTTCCTTTACAATTTAAGTGACAGATTTAATTTAAACCAAAGAAGTTTGACTTTGTTGCAAGTTTGATACATTATTTAAATAAAACCATGCAGGCATATTGTAAAAAAAAAAATAAAAAATAATAGATATAATAGATATTTTCAACTGTTTGTGTTTATCTTCTTACTGTAGTTATTAAAATAAACTGTCTGTGATTTTAATATGATAAAAAAAACACAACTTAATAAAAATAAAATCAGGTTAAAAATGATCAAAATATTTTATTCTTTCATTTTTTAATTTAAAAGCATTGAAAAGTCCCAACAAAATAATAAGAACAATAATTCTTATTTTTAAATTGATATTTACTTATAGTTGCAAACAATATCAATGCAATAAAAGTCTAATTTGATCAAGTTCATACATTAGTATCTACCCTGTATTGCAATAAATCTGTTTGCTTTTTAAATGCCTTATTTTATAATTTAATCTAATTTTTTGACATAAAAGTGTACAACTCTGATTATAAAAATGTTAACAATATGCAGGAAAATATCCTAGTTGGAATGGTGACACATTCAAACAAAAATAAATTCAAAAATGTTTTAAAATGACAGAAAATAACTGAATACAGAAATATTTTACATGAGCTTAAAACAGGTCTTCCTTTTATAAAATGAAAGTGCTTCAGATATTTACTTAAAAGTTATGCAATAGTTTACCATAATTACATAAAATATTAAGTAAAACTTAAGTAAAACACCTAAACCAATCAAAATTTTATTGTATTGTTTTATTTGGGTGGGATAATATCTGACTACACATACAGATACAAAGTTTTTAATGAACTCATCCTTCATGTTAAAGAGTCTGGTAAAGTTTTGCTAATGTTCACTTCCTTCTCTATTTTTGTTGTCACTTTTTTGAGGCCTCAGTCAATCATGTTCTGACAACTTACAGAAAAGTTGTTCCCTTGAATCTTATATTTAACCGTTGATCTGCTACATGTAAACTTTGCTCTAAAAGTTAAAGTTTGGAATTGTTTAAGTCTTTACCAGCTCTAATTGCCTGAGGAGTTTGTGATGTGTAAGAAAATCACATTACACAGTGAGCAGCAGTTACCTAAAAATTAATTTTGGGCTCTTTGTGATCCTCATTGCAAAGTTTGAAAAATACTTTATGTTAAGAAAGAAGCTTAATGCATTAAATGGAATAATTCAAAGTTCCACAACAATTGCTTTTTACAGAGAATCCTATAAAGGCTACATTTACAAAGTCTGCATTTTACCTTGTACTGTTGTAACTACAAGACTGATCAGTTAACGTCTTTGGCTCCTCTCTGGACTTTCAGAGTCAGTGAGGGTCTTCAGGGAGAGGTGGGAGGGAAGGAGCAGCAGCATGGGGGTTGGTGTTTGATGTGGGAGGTCTCCATCTTCATGCTGTGCTGCTCCCTCAGACCTCTCATTAAGCGAGTCATCAAAGGCCCTCTACCCAACTAATCATAACATTAATGTTAACATTACCACACACACTGTTTTCTTTCCTTAGCATTGAACCAAACCCAGTCATCCAGAATCCAATGGCAGACCACTGCTGGCCAAACACACACAGACTCCACAAAGTCACACAGCTGAGGCTCGTACATAACAGTCCCCTTTAACAGCTCTGATCAGGAACTGACTCTTCAAACAAAACTCTTTTCCTTGTAGAAGAAGAGATACAACGTTGCCTGACCTTCAGTCGTGACAATCAGGAGTCTAATCTGAAACTGTAAGGAGAATGCTTACAGACTGTCCTTGTGTTCTTCTGTTGGATGTCACAGAAGCAGTTTTGTTTCCAGGCAGAAAGAAGCATAAATCAAATTACGGGTGTCCAGCTACCAGTTTTCTCAAACGGAGTACAAGTAACTGAAACCAAGTACTTATTGAGTTTAAAAACACATTTCTTTTATTTATAACAATGTGGCTCTAGTTCCTTATAGGCCTGCCCCTCTGACTGGATCACATCCAATATAAAGCATGATATATACTGTTGCAACATTTTGAAATGAATAAAAATAACAAATACAATTAATTTCTTAAACATGGAACTGACAAACTTCTGACTTGAAATGTAAACTGTAAAACACTGATTGAAGCATTGATACCAGTAACCCAGTATCAGTACTGGTATTGGCTTGTAAAAGGTTTGCTTCAGACAGAAGACAACAAACTACAATAATGTGAAAAGTTTGATGCCTTGCTTTAGAGATCTTGGCAAGAAAGTGATGTTTTTACCTATCATATTAAAAAAAAAACAATAATAAAGTTTTAAAAACAAGATAAAAGATTTAATTAAATAAACTCTTGGGATATTGCAGTCTGCCATTATCTCATTCAAAACAAAGCTGAAATGCAAAAGAAGTTTGTGTAAAACCATGTTCACTTCTAATTTATCTTTAGAGAACTAACTTTTGATGAAACACATTCCCGCCTTTTGTTTTTTGTTTTTAAAGTGTCGCTAATCAAGTAAAAAAGTGTTTCTTCTTCTTTTTGAGTTCTGCATTCCTGCAGCCAACATCAGCAACTGTGACACAAAATAGCTACAGGTCCTCTTTTGCATGTGACCAACCTGTTTGTCCACCGTGTGGAAGCAGTGCTGAGTTCATCTGGAACTCCTCAAACTAAAGAAGTCTCTTGGAGGAGAGACGAAACATTTCATTAAAGAAGAACCCGTCCAGAGGATCTACTTATTGTTTCTTTTTTAAATATTTCTACCTGGATTACTGAGATGCAT
This sequence comes from Anablepsoides rubrolineatus, assembly GCA_031762495.1. NCBI lineage: Eukaryota > Metazoa > Chordata > Actinopteri > Cyprinodontiformes > Rivulidae > Anablepsoides > Anablepsoides rubrolineatus. Next base: position 4,982,822 of record JARVGW010000278.1, on the reverse strand, counting down.
CAAGACACAGTAAAGCAGAGTAGTATTGCTGATTGAAAGAAAAGAAAAGTTGAAATATGCTAAATAAACTAAATAAATATGCACGTAAGACCTTAAAAATGTGTTTAATTACTGGTAATTAAAACATTTAAGGCACTCTGAAATTAAGCTGCAGTGGTGCTTCAGCACATCCTGCTGGTAATGTTCCGTTACATCACCAGTAAAGTTATTTTTTTTATAAAGCAGTGCAAACAGAACAAACATTGTTTTTTAAGTCCACTTTCACAAAACTATAAAGTTATTAGAAAGTTGAAGCAGTCAAGTTTGACTGCCTTTTGATTGGATCTTGTCACATTGTTGCAGACACCTCTAACTCTTTTGCATATCTTTGGTTTAGTTCACTCTTCACCTCAGCATTGAATCCATGAGCATATTTAGATCAAGCAGCAGGTTTTTCTGCATGTTGAAGTCCAGCATCCTCCACAGTCCCACAGCCTGCATCAGACTAGTCTGCCAGCCTGTGGTCCTGCAGCAGTGTGTCCTTGATTAAAGCAGCACTGACAGACTGCTCAGAGACCCACTGACAGCAGAGCTCAGGGAGCTGTCCTCCCTCCTGTCCTCTATCCCCAGTCTTACCCCTGCTCTATCACCCCCTCCATCTCTTGTCCTCAGGTCAATGGGTCTCCCGTGTCTACCTTGCTTTTAAGCCATCACACTCCCCCATGGGGCACATGAAGGAGAGCTATCTGTGTCACCCTCCTCGGGTGATCTCTGAGTAATGTACTGAAGGACAGCGAGTGCTCCCATCAGCTCAGACCTTACACACCTTGGCCCACATGCTCCGTGGCTGCTTTTGGTGGGTAATTACAGAGAGGAATGTTCTCGCCAAACCAATTAGAGAGTGTCTGTGCAGTTAAAGGACGTATGTGTGACAAACCTGGCCACAGGGTTGCGTGTTTATTATGTCATCTTTCCACTCAGGAGGCCGTTATTATAGATAAGTGTCACAGTCTGGAGGTCATCGGTGGATGGGATTCTGTATTCGCTTGCTGTTTAACATGCCCTAATTATTCTGATGGTTGCCTGAGTGGTTAATTATAATCATCTGTCTCAGATTGAGCTTTGATTCTCATACATAACTTATCAGTTTAAAAGGAAATTAACAGATGTCCTGCGAGGATCAAAGACAGGAGGGGATGCATTTGTGGGTCTACACTTCTGTTAGATGAGCTTTGATAAATGTGAAGGACAACTTCTCATTCCTGATGTGTGGAGTTCAGTTGGAGAATAGTCTGTCTGAAGGACAAACCCTTTTCCATGACCGCAATATCAAAACTGCTTTCTCATTGGTAAAATACTGTAGAAACTTTTCATCTGTTTGTTAAGATTCCGTCATCTTGGAACACAAGACTGTTGTTTGAGTCTGGGCTTTAGTGTTCCTATAGCTCCTTCTGAATCTTTGTAACTATTCCAATCTCTGCTTTAAAAAGTAAAACTAAACTATGAAAACCATCATTGTTGTTGGTGGTGAATGTCACATGTGTAAGATGTGGCCGAGTTAACTGTCTGCTAAGTGGTGCACAGTCAGCATTTTTGGTGGCGTGAAAGTAGAAAGCAAACATGTTGCTCACCTCTCCTCAGAACTCGTAGCTGTGGCAGTTCCTGAAAAATATTGGCTGAGCAGAAAAGTCTCCTTGCTTTTCATCAGCAGCACCTAATGTTATTCACCTCCAAACAGTTCTCTACACAAATAATTAAATTATCTTACTCTTCTGTCACCTTTAAAGAAAAATTAAAGCCAAAAAACTACATCAAAGTGAGCGGCTTGGCCAAGAGATGTCTCATTTTTGGCGTTTAGCTACATACATGTCAACCCCTTTGCATTTGTACCTGTATACTGACTTTCAGAAATCAATATAATTCACCAAAAAATTCTTGGTACTTTTGCACAACGCAAACTTTATTTACAATAACAAGAGTACTATGGGTGTCCCAGTACCAGTTTTTCACAAACTGAGTACGAGTACTACCAACAGTGCTGGGGCAGCACTAATTAGTTGCACTAACCCTAAAGCACTAAATTTAATATGTAGGTCCCCTAATCCTAAAGCACTAACACACTTAAAAATTGAGCAAAAACAAATTCTAAAGCACTAAAAACCCAGCTGACCCATGGAACATTCCTCAGAATTAACATGAGAATATTTTCTGTGTGCAGAATAATGTTAATATTTCATCTAGTGTAGTGGTTCCCAAAGTTTGGGTCAGGACCTCTTTGTGGGCCACAAAACATTACGTGAGGGTCCCCAGATGAATTCCAGACATCAATTTAAATGCAAAAAAAAAATGCTAATGGAATATTTTCTTCATGATTGTTGCAATTTTTTTTAAATAATCATAAATGAATACAAAATGTATCATAGTTACTATGTTTGTTTATAGTTATTATTCCCATGTTTAACAAAGTTATTAGCAAAGTTTGCATACCTAAACAAGTAATATCTGGGGTCACGAGTGCAACTGTTATTTTGTGGGTCGGAAGCAAAAAAAGTTTGAAAACCACTGATCTTGGAGGTGACACACATACGACCAAAATGTGTCACAGCTTTCACCCTCAGCTGTTAACAATAATGTTGATCAATAAAATTTAAAGAACTCAATTAATGCTTATAAATTTAGCCCATCAATTTAGCAAGTGTTAATCCACTATTGAATTAAGAAATTAGCAAAAGCCCTAAAGCATTAATCAGGAAATTAGTTCCCCTATTAGTGCTTTAATGCTTTAGGGGAACTGTGCCCACCATACTAAGTATTGAGTACTTACTGAGTTAGACTTAAACATTTACACAATGACTTTAAAAACATATTTCTATTTAGAACAAGTTGACTCTCCTTCCTTAAGATCTACAGCCCCTCTGACTGGATCAAATCAAATATACAGCATGATATACACTGTTGAAACATTTGAAAATAAATAAAAAAAAAACAAATAATATATTTTTTCAACTTGTATAAATTTCTTAAACATGGAACTGACAAACCTATCACTTAAAATGTAAACTGTAAGACATTCAAAGAAGAATCAATACTAATTCTGGTGTCAGTTCTAAGTATTGCAGCATTTTGCATGAGTGCTTGTAAAAATGCTGGTATCCACTAAAAGGATAAGATAAGATCAAGTATTTATAGCATTAGGTGAGTAAATTAAAGTGAACAGTTATTTTAGGAATGTGGTATTCAGACAGAAATATAAAATAAGATATATGGTTCTGTGTTTACACCACGTTCGTATAAATTTGTCATGATCAGGCAACAATTTTGAATGAAATCAAGACAGTTTGATGTAAAATAAATTTGAAACTGAGCTTTTAAAACATCTATATTAATTCCTCTGTTTATTCAATAGTCATGAAAAATGTGTGTGTGGGGGGGTGGGGGGGGTCCGTATAATTGTCAAACCATTTGTAAGTGTTGACACGTATGAAGCTACCTTGATAAACACAAAAAGTTTTATAACGTAGTCATTTTTTTTAGAATTTTTTTGTGTGGTTCTAGCTGACAATATTCTTCATCTACACAGTGCTGAAGGTTTGCTAAGGTTCTTCTGTAAAATTCTAAGTGGCCACCACAGCTAATACAAAACAGTTAGTTTCAAAGATGGTGAGCTACAGCTTGGTGTTTCTGACTTTGGGGAGAAATACGTTTTCAATTCTAGATAATTGTAACATCCCTTTCTTTACCATGTTGATGCAGATTTTTTTAGAATCTGTTAACTGTGCATGTCTACTCTATATGCTAAGGATGTGTTTTATTGGTAATTTGACCAGAGCAGCTTACACGTGCTGTTAGTGTTAACATGTAAAACAACAAGGGGAAACCACGAGGGAGCTGTGAGTTTCAGCCCAATTTTAGACCCACACATGAAGAATTATGAGGTTTTGATTGAAACATTGTTCAGTCAAATCCCAGTGATAAAACTGTCTGAGCGCCTGTGGCGGCTTTCAGCTGACAACTTGTACGTTACAGTTAATGTGACGGTGCTCTGTAAATTCATGCTCCATTTCCTGTCCTCTCCTGAGCTGCAAACCTACAGGTGTAAAGTAAAGCAACGGTTCATTTAACTCCGTTCACTTAATGAGGCGTCTGTATTTGGAGAACAGTGATGGCCACAAACTGCCAACAGCTTTTACAAGATGGCAAACACACTCTGACCCACTTTGCCTCCTCATCAAGCTCCAGGGATTGGTTTTAGTGTTTTTCAATCGTAAATCATGTTGAACGTCCAGGGTTCTTGATGTGCAACAGAACATCTTTTTTCATGCTTGACGTTTTTCCAGACTGACAGAGTAAAACTGAAAAATTCCATGTATAAAAGAGCTCAAGCAAAGCAAATATTTGTGTTAATAGTTTTAACTTGATTTTGTTGTTGCAGCTTTTCTTTTTTTAGTATAAACAAAACAACCGCTGAAATAGTTTTAGAACAATTATCTTATTGGAATTTTTCACACAAATCCAAATTGTTTCACCACCCAGTGACTCTCTGTGTACTGTACTGTGCTGTGCTGTGCTGTGCTGTGCTGTGCTGTGCTGTACTGTACTGTACTGTGCTGTACTGTACTGTACTGTACTGTACTGTACTGTACAGGTTTCATTTTTAGAACATTTTTATATCACCTCACTGCTGCAGATTGGTTAAACCACTCAAATCCTTGAATATTTTATAAAAAAAATTTAGACATATGTAAATAGTAAATGGTAAATGGACTGTACTTCTATAGCTCTTTTCTATCCATCCAGGATACTCAAAGCGCTTCACACTACAATCTGTGTCCTCATTTACCCATTCACACATCACTCTATTATGTCTCTACAAAGCTAACATGTACAATCATTTATGGAGACTAATCAGTGCCAATCACATTCATACACACATCAGAGGCATTGGGGTGAAGTATCTTGCCCAAGGACACAACAACTGAGACAGCTGGACAGGGAATCGAACCGGTGACCTTCCGGTTCCAGGACGACTGCCCTAACCAAGATGGCTGAACAACAGCAAAAATAAAAATGAGAAAAAACATGACTAAATATATTTAGAGGCATGACAAAACTGAACAAACAAGAAAAGTGAAACAGAAACAAATAAAGGCCTAGCATTTCTTAAAGAAGAGAATATTCCCTGCTGCCTTTCACATAAGAGTTTTACTTAAAATCATTTTATGATGAAAAAGGACAGTTTTATATCAGCTTTGGTCAAACCGTGGCAATGGCATTTTGCACAGTTTCATGCAATATTGTCACATTTTGAGTGATCTATGATCTAACCACACTAAATTTTAACACTTTTTTTTCAAATGTGCAGAGGTGTAAGAAAGTGTTTTTACTGAGAGGTGAGACACGAACCAGAAGACAAAATCATATTTAAACTTGAACATTTAATTGCAAATAACAAAGCCATACAAATACTTTCATCTGGACAGACCTTTATTCAGGATATTTTGTTACTGATTCAAAACAATTTTATCTATAGTCTTGCAGGTGTGGCCACACCTGAGGGGCAAGACGTCACATTGAGTGGGAGGGTCTTCTCTACCACATGACCAGACCCATACAACAGTCTATAAATGTAGTGGGGAAAAAAATATCAAAATAGCCTAAATCTCTAAAAAAAAAAAAAAAAAATTTGTGCATTTAAGAATCAATGTTATAAAGAATAAATTTTCCTTTAGAGGAATGGTCAGTTTTGTGTAGGCTGAGAATGAGTAACTGTGGTGGCCATCGGGAACTCAGTTGACAGTAAAATTTAATCACGTTTAAAATGTACAGCTAGCTGCTTTCTGAAAGTTTCAATAAATTTAAACACCCGTTCATGGAATGTTGAGAAACACACACAGAATATAAAAGAACCATGGAAGTAATTCAAGAAACAAAAAAAGACTATTCAAACTCAGATATTGTTATCATTGTCTAAATGTCATTTATCAGCAGGACAATGTCAGACTTAATTCCAACTTCTAACAGCAAGCTTACCAAGGCAGTCTGGTTCCATACTCCTCCTATTTGGTGTTTAAGTAAAAAGTTTAACTGCAGCACATAGCTACAGAGTTAAATTGTACAATGAATCAAATGCTAAATGGCTGAAGGTGTGTGGACACACATTATAATGCGAGTGCAGTGGTTCAAAGTGTAGCGGCTGCCTGACCTTCAGGCTGATCTGCATACAGGACGGACAACACTGCAGCTGCCTCCATCAGCATGCACTGACACCTGCACTGTTTAATGCACTCCTGAAGTTTATTAATGCCCTCAGTGTGATAACCATTTCTGCAAGGGAAACTCACAGTTCACACACAGGCACTGAGGGAGCCCTGATCTGCCAGGCTGAAGCCGTGAAGCACAGTTGCAGATTTCAGATTCAGTCAAACCTCACAATAGGAACAAAACACAAATTAGAGCTCTGTGCAATGGAACAAAAGAGACAACAAAACAATCAACAAAGTTATTTAGGAAAAAGTAGACCAAACGAAAGGTCAAAATTACAAATAAAAAGCCCAAATAAAACCACCAAGACTGTTAAAAAAATCACAGCTAAAGTAACATACTCTTTAACAAGGATGTCAATTTCTTAAAAAACACCAACGCCTAAAGAACACAACAAAGAACGCAAATATCAAGGTATTTTAGCATAAGATTGATCTGTTCACACAATGGAGCATCACAAGACACACAAGGGCAGTCATACAGTGTGTGTCAGCAATCTTCTTCTGTTTACTGCCTGTTTTGTTCCTAGAACACAACACAGTAATCTCAGCCTGTCACAGGAGCATCATATTTTATCACCAGCACTTTGATTTCAAAAGTGATGAAGGACAATGGTGGAATTGCCAAGAAAAAAACTGAAGCAATTCTCCAAATTGTAAATCAGCCTTGCAGTTACTCTTGTCTACGATGTAAACTCCAGAGAGAACAGCTTCCAGATGACTGTGCTCCAAAGCTGACAGAAAATACTCAACCAATCACAACCTGTCTCTCTGACACATGTTGTATTAAAGTTATAATACAGTATATCCAGACAAGTGGGTTGGTGAATGAAAATAATAAATATTAAACACAAAACACACACAAGTGCAGAAACAAGTATTATACCACTAACCTGATA